>CM075856.1:89774141-90366641 GCA_037975125.1 Latrodectus hesperus
ATCATAACCCCACGTTCATAAAACTTCTGGTTTTTATTAGGAAAAAACTGAATCAGGTACTATTTGACATCATCATCATTATTGAAATTTTTACCATTTAAGGAGTTTTATAATGATGGAAACAAAAAGTAATCAGATGGTGCAATGTCAGGCCTATATAGTGGATGTGGAAAAACATCACATCCAAGCTCCAATAATTTTTACCGAGTGACCATAGATGTCTGTGGATTTCCATTGTCATGATGGGATACAATACATTTTCGATATGTCAATTCGGGCCGCTTTTCTTCAACTGCATTGTTTAATTTCGTTAGTTGTTCAATGTAGACATTAGAATTGATCGTTCGGTTGGGTGGTTTGAGTTCAAAGTAGACAATTCTTTTGTAAGCCCCCAAACTGATAACAAAACCTTCTTTTGATAAATATCAGCTTTTGATGTTGTTTGAGTTAGTTCACCTGGCCTTCTCCACGATCTTTTCCGCTTGATATTGTTATAAACAACCCATTTTTAATCTCCAGTTATCAGTCGTTTTAAAAATGGATTATTTTCATTACGTTTCTTTAGCAAATCGCAACTGTTAATGCGTTGCGCTAAATGCGTTTCTTTCAGTTCGTGAGGAACCCATGTATCGAGTTTTTGAACATAGCCAAGTTGTTTTAAGTGATTTCAATGCATGTATGTGATACATGAAGCTTCTCTTTAATCTCACGTGTTGTACTGTGACGATCTGAATCGATAATTGCTTTGATTCACAAGTTGTTTTAAGTGATTTCAATGCATGTATGTGATACATGAAGCTTCTCTGCAATCTCACGTGTTGTACTGTGATGATCTGAATCGATAATTGCTTTGATTAGGTCGTCAACAACTTCAACAGGATGACCAGAGTGTTTTTCAACTATAAGTGAAAAATCACAAGAACGAAATTTGGCAAACCTATTTTGACACTGCCGTTCTTTTAAGGCTTCGTCACCATAAACAGCACATAACTTTTTATGAGCTTGCGATGCGTTTTTCCATTTACGGAAATAAAAAAGCAAAATATTACGTAAATGTTCCTTTTGATTTTCCATTTTTCAACGAACGCCAAACGTAAACTACGCAACCTATCAAAAAGCTTTTTTTACTGATTGGCAGCTGAATTACCAACTATCAAATAACAAAAAGTGTTTTACATTTGTACTATGTCTGCAAACCTAAAAATTCAACTGAAGCCATCTATGAGAAAAATTCTCAATTATTTAGTTGTCATCCCAATAGTTATAAGAATCGAAAGTTCACGTAAAATAAAAATATAAGTAATCTTAAAAATCTTAAAAACAGATTTCTCTCTCTCTTTAAAATAGAAAAGCTATTCAAAAAATATTTAGTATGCATTGTGTATAAAAACACAATGAAACTAAAAATCATACTTAAAAATTTCTTAATTCCATTTTATGGTTGAAAAATCGGATAATATGATCACTTATGTTTTCTGCTAAAATATTACATTTTTAAAGGATCATTTATTATTATTATAATTCATTCCGTACCACGACAACACATCTGGCCCAAAGCCTACAGTACCCATAACTGTTTTCATGACAGAGGGCCCTAAGATGCGAAGCATACGTCACAGTTAGGTGGTTAGCCTAACATGTGACCCCCAGTGTTTAGTTACCAAGCATGCTTGGTACTCAGTTTATCTACCCACTGAAGGGATGAAAGGATGAGTTGATTTTGCAGAGCCTGAGGATTGAACCTGGGACCTGTGCTTTGGGAGAGTGAAACGCTGCCACTAAGCCATCGATTTTCTTTTCATTTATTATTTTCTCAATTATTTAAATATACGATATTTCTAACGTACAAATTACACCTGAATCCACAAAAAGAAAGTTCTGAAATGAAATTTGGTACACAACAGTGATTTTGTCGAAATTTAAATCAACTTATCTCAAGTAATCAGGCAAATGTTCTTGGTTACCTTCAGTTAAGGTGATTTCCCTAATAAATCCTGCATGACAAAATGACGATTCAAATGAAACTTACAGTGTCTATTTCATAAGGTAATTACAAGCCATGTTCACTCCTTGAAAGAATATCTTACGATAGTAGCTTTGAATACTTTGATTATACTCCGATGCATATGTCACAAAACGGAAGAGTTTCTTTAGGCGAGATGAATTCAACACAAATTGATTTAAATGTCCAAATTTCAATATCAGCATTACCGTTGACTATCTACAAATTGAAAGGTTTAAGATTGTTCAGTAAAAATATCAATCCAAATGTTCCAATCATAAAATAAAAACTTGTAAAAAAAATCAGAAAATATGCGAATGGAATGATGCATTTAAATAAGTTCGCAAAAAAGAGATTTTTGGCAGTTTCATTTATTTAAATGGGAATTAAAGTTATCATTACGTCTTTGGAACTGTTAGAGACCAGCCACTAATTCATGAACACGTTAGTGTTCTTAAATTAGATATTCATAAAAGCAAGTGATAATTGCATCTGTAACTGGTCTTTGACATTATGTACTGGAAAGCTCAAGCACCCGCCTAGATAAAAGTGTAATATTCATATAGCGTTGCTGAACAGAAGTGCTACCATTATGAGTTAGTTGTTGATTAAATGTTATAACAAATATTTCATTCTATCAGTTCTAGAAAACAAATAACAAACTTTTTAATTACTTGAATCATTATCCTTTATCACATTGATAATTTTATATATAAACTCTCTTCATTTCATTATAAATTCATTTTTGAATTTCATTTTATTTTAAGGAAATATTGTAACTTTCTACCATACAGTATCTCATAACAATACATTCCATTGAAAAGATCTACGAATAACGCTAACATTCGTTAATTCTGCATTTCTTTTTACACAGACTTAATTAGAAATGAGAAGACTGTGGTTATAGTTAGCATACAAAAAAAATTTTAAATTTATTATTTTTCTATTCATATGGAAATATGTAACACCTATTCATATGGAAACATGATTTTGACTTGTAATGCTCTTATGAGTAAAATTTAAAAAAATACTCTCATGTAATTAAATTATTATAGTTAAAATACATTTTCTCAACAAAAAGTAATAAATTCGGATTATATTTAAGAAATTTAATTTAACACTGTTATTAATAACATTTTACATGTACAATGACAAAATAAACATGATTTATTTAACACATTCGTTTGTATCCTAATGAATTCTAAGGTTTTACAAATTTTCGGCACCAGAATGCCGCAGCTTATGAAACGAATATAAATTTTTTTGCTTAAAGTATAATATTCAGCAGTTACCTTCTCATATTTCTTTTCATCTTGTCTAATAAATTTCTTGCTTCATTTAAATCTTTAATCCTTTCGGAGAACTGTTGACAAACGGGTAGTCGGACAGACTGACGCCGCCAGTAAGTTTACTTCCTTTTGGTATTCTAAGACAAGTGTAGGCTTATGGAACTTATTAGCAGTCTAATGGTGAAACTGCTAATGATAAAATATTTTAACAAATTGTAACGAGAATAATATAAGCATGAATATTTCTTCTGAAATTTGAAGTTTCTATTAAATTAATTTTTAATTAGCAAACAGATAAAATGGTTTTGACATGGTTGTTATTATAAAACACGTTTGAATCGAATATTAGCGGTTGTTACATAAAAAAATAGCACAGAATACTAAAAAAATAGTCCTTAATTAAGCATTAACTGATTTCAATTCAAAAATGTTTCTTTAAAATTAAGGAAATAAATTGCTATAACTTATAAAAATGATTTCTTAAAGCATCATCACTATTAGCATTTGTTTGTTGAAATGCTTGATTAGTTCTAAATATCATGTTATAAATTATAGGACAAGTAAAATATTGTGTATTATTCCGATATTACGTGCTTAAAAAATATGTGGAATAATCTAAATATTGTATTCCCAAAGTATATATAGAGAGAGACTTGCATGTATTTTTGTGAAATATTGGTTCTTGGAATCCATTTGATGGAATATCGATATTAAATCCCTTAACGCATTCATTCTTAGAGCCAGGATTTCAAATGAAAAAAAATATAGATAAAATGAATAGAACACAAATATCAATTTCAAACATAATATTCGAAGAAAGAATTTTCGATTGTATATTTGATATACATGCGTGTTTTATTTACTGAGTCACTATTGAAAAAAATAATTCAAGTATTATTCGAAATACTTGCATTCCATTCCATTTTAGATATATATTTTTAATATACATAAGGCCATGTCTTGTTTATAACGAGTAATATTTTATGGATGAGAATGAGCAAAATATTCAAAATAAGTATTGGTTACTGATTAATTGTCTGAAAACAACAATTAAATCATCATATAAATTACAACGATTTTTGATTTTAGAAAAAGTAAAATCTTAATTTGATATTCTTATTTTTTTCTCTAAAACAAATTCTTTTGAAAATATTATTTAATTTTCTATTTAAAATAATGTCAAACAAATACTGTTTCGTTTATTAAATGCACTAAAAATAATTAATTTGCAAATTTTATTTGAAAATATGACTTAAATTTTGGCAATGCAGGGAAGGCAAATAACTTGAATTTCTCATTAATCAACGTCTTAAATTTTTAAATATATATTTCCCACATGGATTTGCTTGTATTAATTTTTAAAATGCTTTAAATTAAATGGCTGATAATAAACCTGCATTTAAAAGGCTTCGAATTTCCTTAAAAATTTAATTTATCTAATGAAACACGTATGTAATTTATGATGAAATTATGATTGATAGTAGGTATCATTGACAAAGGCGAAATTTTAAAAAGAGAGGTAATATAATGTGTGTGGCAATAATCAATGTTTTAACAAACTATGTCAGGAATCTATTAAAATTCAGTTTTATTAAGCAAGAAACTGACACTTTTGGTAATGTATTCAAAATTATAAGATGATAATTATAATTTAAATAAATTTATATTTTAACACCCATGCTAAATTTTTAATCGCGTACAAATGCTTAGGTATTTTAAATATGTATTTTCAAATGAAATGAATGTAAATATTGATACAGAAAATTTTTCAAAAATGAAGGAGATTAAGACATTACATAATATGTAATTTTTATTAAGTCGATTCTGTCGTGATGTATGATTTTAAATCTGTTTTATTTTAATAAATATATTTTAACATATTATGCATTTATAATTTAATATCAACATTAATTTATAAAAAAAGAACTCATTTTATATATATTAAGCCTATTGAAATCAATTTGGTTGTAATTATATTTTGTAGAGAAAGATTTTATTTTATACATGTGACAAACACAAATTATATGACATACAAGATTATATGAATTTTTTCTAATCTAATTCTTGAATTTTATAATAACACAAAAATATATAATAAATTTACTTAGAACTATTTACCTTTAGGAATGTGTATATTATTTTTTGCAATAATTTTATGTTATATAATTAATATTTTTCACAGAGAGAGAGAGAGAGAGAGATAATTGAGACATTTTAATTGTTTCAGAAGATTCTTCTAAATGCATTAAATATTTTATTTGAAGATATTTTTTCCATTTTAAAAACCTAATGCTTTTTTTATTTAACAAATGTTTTAAGCATTTTTTCGATCATATTTTAAATAATAAAATAGCTTAAAAGAACATTGTTTACAACAAAGTAACTTTATGAAAAAACAAATTTATATATTTTTTACGTTAATATGTGGAACAGTGTTAATCCATTGTTAGTATTAAAAATTTAAATCTTAAGCAAAATGAAATGTTTTGAAATGTATGTGACTGGAATTGTAGTATCGTCAAAATTATTTTATAGTACCATATGTGATTAATTGGTTTAAGACTGTTATGCTAGTATTACAGCAAAATTTATTATATAGATATTTTGAATTACTATTTTTCCTATCCCAATTAAAAAGGCTTAGCAGACATTAAATTGAAGCATCATTTAAATAATGGCAGTCAGTCTAACAGCTGCATACATATACTTGCTATAAAATTTCTTTATCTCTGATGCAATTTTTTGAAAAAATTGCTGAACAATACATTTTAAATTACTTCAATTCTTCCACAATTTCTTAAAAGCATTTTGAAAAAAATTTTTAAGATGAAACGGACTTTAATTAAATATGTCTTTATACAAAATAACTTCTGATGAAAAAATATATCGTATACAAAACAAATGTTGGAGAAGTTTATCATTTTTTTGAAAATTAATTTTTAAGGAGAAAGTTTAAAAAATTACCACATTAACTAATATTTCATGTTAAAATTTAGATTTTAAAATATATCTTTTTTATTGGTAATATTAACTAAACAATGCAGTTACTCATAAGCATGCATGCGAATACGTACACATCTTTAACAAGTGCATACAAAGCACAAATTAAATTCCCTCAAATTGTTACGCTATTGCAAGCTAAAGTATGTGGTGTTATTATGGTCGCTTTTTTAATTTTATATATCACGCGTTCGATGATGATGATCGAAGTAACTGAGAAGGAGTTTTCCCTGTCCGCAATAAATTACAGCGGAATTAACGAAATTACTCTCAATGACATACATTTATATCACAGAGAGAAACATAATCACAAAATCACAACTTGAAACGGACCATTATGTCAGCGAGGAATCAACTTGATCTGATCGAGATACCTTAATGATTGCTGTTAGTTCAAAATTTTCTTCGAGGTCAACATCTTTACGTGACGTCGAAAAGCGTAACAGCATTTAAGCATTAATTGCATCACTTAAAGTGAATATTTCTAAAGTAATCACACCAGCTGGCGCGCTTCAAAGTAAAGTACTGACCAAACTCTCTTGTGTCACGATTGAAAGAACTCATCACCAAATCGTGCTGGCGAAGAATGGGAAGGTGAAATAGATTAGTAGCACCAGTTCTTCAATAATGTGAAATATATAACACGTTTTGATAATATTGGCAGAAGTGTAGCAATAAAAGGTTATTATAAGACCCTCTTTAAGGGGGCAATTTCTACTTTTTTTCCGATACTAAAAGATCATTGTTTTTGGTTTGATTTGATCTATAATATTTTACTTCTTAGTACAGGATTTTAAGAAGAAAAAAAAAGTCAGGAAATTTTTCATGATTATTTAATCAATAAAACGAATTTATTTAAATTTTATTTATCATCATTCAAATCAGATATTGAATTTGAACCTTTTTTCTTCACTGATGCTTCAAGGAATTATATATTAATAGAATATTTAACGTAAAATTGACAATCAAAATCAGTTTTCTTCGACGATCTCATCACCAAATAAATGAATCAATTTTAAAGATTTATGAATTCATGCTTTTTCAACTACACTTTATGTTGAGCTTCAGTGAATTAAAGCAAGAAAAACTTAAATGCTAATGAAATCTAGCCTTCAATTATGGATATTAGTTAACAATTTCTTGAAATACTTCCTATCATGTATTAAAAACCAATAAGTAAATAAAAACAAATAAAAGTTTTCAGTAAGTAGTAATATCCTGTTCACGCTGCACTTTTAAAAGCGTTTAAATCTCAACAAAAAATTTTTGTGGGTGGCAATTAATGATTTAAGAAAGTGGAATTGATTTATCCTACATTTAAATTGATAAATATGTTTAAATTGATTTACCTCATTCTTGTTTCCTGATATGTAATTCTCAATGTTTATTGAAATATTTGAAGCCAATCAAAGTAAACATAAAAGAAATAAAATTTGAAAAAAATGGTGAAAATTATGTATAAAAGTGTGAACTAAGCATCAAAACATTATGTTAAGTTTGAGAAGAAATAGATGTGTCTACGACATTCTTTGATTTAGTATTCCTCAATTAAAATAACATTTTGGCCTGTAAATGTATTATAAAACTTTCTTAACATTGAAAATTTCAAAAGCATTGACTAGCAATAATTAATGTTTTAGACAAAAACCAATACTTTAAATCAGTTTTGAATGTAAGGCAATTTTTAGCGTGATGTTTAAATTAATCAGATTTAACTTTAAATTGATTTAAAAAGTACAATGCGAACTAAATATTAATATTTTCTCAAAAATATTGGATTTATTTTCCTCCTACCTATGGCTCAAAGCGTATCTATGTATTCATGCTTAAGTATTTAAAATTTGGATTATTATGTTTAAGCAGTATTTTTCTAACCATACATTTCCACACATATTATTTAGTTTGATTAACACAACTGTTGAGAGATTTATGTGTACGATTTTGTCCAATGAAACTACCAATAAAAATGTTGGAAGAGGTGTCACGATTTTAACAAATATTCGTATCCTTGCCACGAGAGGAAATTTAAAATAAATATATTTAAATTAAAATAATTTCATAGTTCTAAGAAGTTTATAGTATTAAAGGAAACAACTCAAATTTTTAATGAAAATGATTTCTGTAACACAAAAGAATTTTATATCCCAGGTGAATGCCAACCAGTTTATTTTTAGAATGTTGTTATCAGAAAATTAAAGTCTGCTTAAGTTTCACAGTGTAAAAAAAGTAATAGAATTTTGAATGTTGAGGTTTGTGATATATTTTAACTAACATGTTTTATTTTAAATTGGACGAAACAATAGGAATGAGTAATAATTGTTAGAAGTATTAAACTGAATTTTTAGACTTTATTCTTGTTGAAAAGTTTAGGATTTCCATCAAAATTTTCATAAGTTGAACCCTACTTTTATTTTGGTGTATCACAGTAAAAACTAATGTTTGTATTAGTTAATTTTTGTGTTATGAAGCAAGTATATTATTTAAAAGTTATATTCTAAAGTATGCAAATTTGATTGTAAGTAAATTGAGATTAGGTGATATGCATACTTATATTTCTGTTTTTATTTTATTATTAAAAACTATCAAAAAAATAAACTAATTATATTATTTACGGTTCTCCAAAACTTTTGCTCCATTTTCTTGTACATAAAACAATAAGCGGACAAGAACTTATTCAGAGAAGTATAATTTTTAGCAAGAAACTACAAAAAATTAAACTTAAATCATTCTTTTCTTTTAAATTGATAATATTAAAAAAATAATAAAAGAGACTATACAAAAAAGGAATATTATTTAAGTAATACTTTTTCATACCTCAACTTAACTTTTTTTTAAAGTATTTTGTTAAAGAATTAAAAGAATTTTTTTTCATCAATTGTACAAAAACATTCTGCTGAACTTAAAACCCTTATCACTAAATTTATTAAAGCTTTTAATTTAAGAAAAAATGTCGTTAACAACTTTTATTACACGGGACATTACATATAAGACAACATATCATACGCTTCACTAAGATCTTTGTCAACAAGGCTTAACCCTTCCGATAAACTTAACAGTTTCCCATTGCATCTTAGCAATCTTCCCACGACGTAAATCACCCCAAGAACTCGAGTCCCTATCGAAGAAATGTTATCAGGGGAAAAACTAAGCAGATCGTCACGAGTGTGCAAAAAAATACCTCCTCCAGATCCGACAGGAGTGGGATAATGGTGGGAAAAAAAGGAAAACGACTTGAAAGGTGAGATTGAATTTTTCACGCCAGTAGCCGAAAGAGCTTTTTATCGCACAACTCTTGATTTCTTTTTTCCTTAGTCCACCTCAGTTTGAAAAGACGTCGAAGTGGTGAGTAGAGGACATAAAAGAAGAGATTTAGAGACACGTGTTTTATGTCCGTGTAATCGCGTATTATACGGCTCCAGAAAACCCTTCTTTCCCATTCTCTTCAAGCGATTTTACTGGCGAAATCGCTTTCAGAATCGGGTTGCATGGTTGCTTTTCGGGGGACGTATCCAAAATTTATCGCTGTCTTCGATCATGATATCTTTATAAATTAATTTTCGGAAGCAATGAAAAATAACTTTTAACTATTTATTCAGGCATTTTTTTACTTACAAACAATGTGACAACATTTTTATGAATGGTTCCGTAGAAGTGCAGATGATCTTTTTTTAAGGAGCACAATTAAAAATATTTTAAGGCAATTTTATTTTTAATATTTCACTGCAGGAAACGGAAATACATTGTTATGTATTTCCTTTTAGTATATGCTATTTTACACAAAAATTTTTTAAGGGGATTTTATTGCAATAAATATTTTATAGAAGCCCTGATGAGAATTGATATTGTTTATAATAAACAAGTACATATTGATATAGATGACTACTAAATTTCTTTTTATACAATTTGTAATTTCTTCTTATATTTCTAAAGATTTAATATTTCCACAACTATATATATATATATATATATATATATATATATATATATATATATATATATATATATATATATATATATATATATATATATATATATATATATATATATATATATATATATATATATATATATATATATATATATATATATATATATATATATATGTATATATATATATATATATATATATATATATATATATATATCATCCATATAAATATACTATATATATATATATATCTATATATATATGATATATATGATATATATACACTAGAGTATAAATTATATGAATATATTCTACTATAGCTAAATCCCAAATATTTAATAGCGCTGCAATGACTGTTCAGGAACATTTTATTTGCATATATATACTGATATATGTGGGATATATATAGTATACATCCATATACACATAGAAATATGATATAGTGATTTATACTTTATATATATATATACTATATAAATATATATATAGTATAGTATATTAGATATATAGTATATTATTATACGTATATAGTTTATATTTATAAATATTTATGATATATATATATATATATACTATAGGTATATATATGTATATATATTGTATATAAACTCTGTAGGAAAGTATAATAACATCTTTATAATATATTCATATTAAATTACACGTGTACAGGAAAACGGGAAAATGTATAAGGGAACAACAGAAGCTATTTAAAAGTAATTTTATCAATATATGTCAGAGATAAAGAATATTGTGTAAGTATAAATATGCATTTTATATAATTTGTTTTACTAAATTAACTAATTGTAATTGTACTAAATTGTTCTAAATTTGACTAAATTGTAAACAAGCAAAATCATCTTGACTAAAATAACATTTTATTAAACCGTAATGATTTATAACACTAATATGACTTTTTTGACAGTTTCTTAAACTGTATTAAGTCATTTAAAATAGTATTCTTTCATTTTCTTTAAAAACCATATTATTTCGATATTCTTTATTTTATATCTTGTAGAAGTATAGTGATCTTTATTTTGGTTTAGTTAAAATTGTATTTTGGGAATGAAAAAATTACCAAACTTTATAATGGTACAAATTTAGCTGTTGTTTTACTTCCTATTGAATAAATTTCCTTTTAATAGATTTGTTTTTATAATGTTGCACATTCTTTTTTAATTTAGTCTACTCACTTTAGATGGACTCATTCTTTCAGTGATATAAATATTATATAAGTTAAGGTAGTTAAGCTAATCTAAAGGGCATAACATTTTTTGTTGTTGTTGCTTATCCCCGACAGGCGTGACAGTACCATTACACCAGCCCCATGAATCCACAAATAGTCAGTCTCTCAAGCACCACCTCCGGTCTCAACTCCATGTCCCCTCTCTCACACCCAATGCACTGAAAAATTTGAGATGGGGAGGCCTGAACCACTCGACATTCATCATTTTTAAATGCCATAAGTAAATATGATGCTAAAATAAAACACAAAAGAAATTAAATACATAAGAATTGTTGAAATCATATATTATTTACAAAATCAGTAATTACATTTATTGACAAACATTTTATTTAATTTGAAATATAGAAATGCTCATTAGCTACATTATACATTTTTATGTGAGATATTGCTAAGTTCAATGTTAGACGTAATGATAATTTCAGAAAAATAGGATCAATTTAATAAAAAATATTAAAACAATTTTTTTTTCAAATTTTTAACCATTAAGCATTTTTAATATTAACTGCCAAAATCATATTTAAAATTAATTATTGAGATAAATTTCTAAGGATTTGATTTAATTTAAATGCACACACATTCTGCTTTCATTTTACCTATTTTAAGTTGCAGATTATCTTATTTAAAAAATACATAAATTCATAAAGCATTTTTTGTGAAATTTAAGTTTTGTATTCTCTTATACAGAAATAAAATTTAAATTTAGTAAAAAAATGTCATTAGATATAATATTTAAGGATATTTAAAAAAACATCAATATAAGAAGGGATTCTATGCTATTTAATATTTTTTATTGAAATTTTGAACTTTGTTTGAGCAATTACTTTTTCTCTGCATTAAAGAATTGTTTTATTTTATTCTAACATGATAATTTTGTGAATAAAAATATAAAAACCATTTCATTGAAAAATTTTCAGCAAAAATATATTCCTATTTAAACATTTTAGCAATAAATTTTACATCAGAACTTAATATTTTGTAAGTATTTTCATTAAATTTAAAATTTATGAATCCCAGTAAAATTTACAGTGAAGAATTATTTGCACTACATTTATTTTACAAATAATTGTTTTTAAAACTGGAAACATGAAAATACATTTTATATCCGTTTTAAGAAGGTCACATGTTTAAGCTTTGTTTTTGTTTAATTTTCTTTCCGCTTGACGTACAGTCTTCGCTACAGAAACAGAGCAAAGGAATGTTCTACAGTGTCGACTACAAACGGGTTACAGATTTCATCTGTCAAAATTCGGCCGAAAGAGTCCAGATAAAATTGCTGGCAATTTCATCATTCCTGTTTCTTTTTGATGACTGATAACGTGGCGACAGATCGTAAATTTCTTTCATCTATTTTCATTCGTGTTTTGGACAGAAACAATGTTTTTAGTTCACTTGGTATAATTCAAGAAAGGACTCAATTTCTGTTGATTCCTTATCTACTGATAATAGAAAGTGAAATATGCAACAGGTTGTATGAATATCATAAAGGAATGACTAGTTATATTAAAAAATTATGTCAAGCTAAATTTTGAAATCTCAACAAATGTGTTGAAAAGAGCCATATATAATTATTTGAATTTTAATAGTGTTAAAAATTTTTTTATAATATATTTAATATTTTAATAGTGTTAAAAAATTTTTATTTATTTTAATATTATAAATATATTTTAATATTTTAATAGTGTTAAAAAATTTCCAATATAAATAATAATAGGATATAAATCATATAAGGAATATATTTTAAGTATTAAAACAAAGTCTTAAGAAATATATTTTGAAGTTTAATGGATATTTTCCAACATAATATTATATTAGATATTTTACATTTATACATTTGCTTTTATTCAAACAACAGCTGATATTTTTAAATTAAATTAATTACTATGGGTAAAACATAGTAAATAATAATATTTTGAAACCAAGACTAATAACTTTTTGTAAGTTTATGAGTGATAATTAAAGAGTAAAGCACTTGAAAAAGCTAAAATTTTAAATATGATTTCGAAGTTTTGGTTAATAGAGATAAAATCTTTGTTGTAAAGTTAAGAATTTTAATTTAAAAATAGCCTTATTTATATTTTTGAGAATAAAATATTAAAAGCTAAAAACTTTCAAAAACAAATAATTTTAAAAGGCTTTCGGAATATAATTGTAAAATCAAAAGAGAGCTAAAACGGAAGTATTGGCCTCAAAGGTAGATATTTTTTTCCAGAAGTTTCACTTTACTTTCAGATGTAATTTAATGCAGCATGATTATGACAGAGAAAAATATCTCAAGCACAATACGAGGGGAGTGTCCAAGAATATGGAAACTTATGTTGCTATGTGCCATCATAAATTCTACAAAAGTTTAATCAACTACAATCAAGCTACTTTTGTGAAGAGGCGTTTTCTTTAGAAGAAAGAAAATTTCCAGCGCTTGATTTCTTGACAATTCCCGAAATAAAGAATTATATGAATAAAAATATTTTGGGCTGAATATATAGCAACATATTCTATGAATCAGATCTTGCTAAAGCTGGATAACATGAATAAAACTAATTTGTAGTTGCAATGATGTTTCAAATAAATAAGAAAATAATTTTCCTTGTCACTGATGATAGGTATTCCCTACAACGTCAATTGATTTATTTAACATATTATTTTTTTTTCGAATTTTTACAAATGAAACAGACAATTTCATCTAAGTGACACAATTACTTCACTTTAGCAATATGAAATACTATTCTACATCATTGTAATTTAAATATTATTTTTCATCAGCTAAGTTTAAAATGTTTTTTATATTATTTCAGGCCAATAATGTAATGTAATTTATTTTATTAAGTCTTAGCAGAGTTAAATACCATGACTCAAATTCTAAAGTCCATATATTTTCAGCATTATAAAGAAGAATAGTTATTATACTCTTAAAGTAATAGTTATATATAGTTTGTATATGCATTGTGGCGTACTCGGTATTTGTAGATCAAGAACCACACAATTTAAATAAATTCAATTATATTTAATAACAGAATGCCACAAAAATATAGCAGTTTATATGTATATATATATATATATATATATATATATATATATATATATATATATATATATATATATATATATATATATATATATATATATATATATATATATATATATATATATATATATATATATATATATATATATATATATAGTCGTAATATCTGCCGATATTATAATGCTAACAAATTGTTAGACAAAACATATGAATATTAGTTTATAAATCACTTTCTTATAGGCTATTATTTTATACTAAATGTTAAATTTAATTTTTCTAATAATATTCTTTTCATATTTTGTTCAAATAGATCTTCCGTACTAAATTAAAATGTCGGTTTATATTCTAAGGATTCCCATCTTGTTTACAACTTTATTAAATTAACATTGAATATTTAATGTTAATTTAATAAGATTTTTGTTATTAGTTTATGCATGATTTTGTCAATTAAATGAATTTGATAATGCATCAAATTCATTAATTCATTCTAATATTTAATTAATTCTTATTCAGGAATACTATTAATAATCTTTCTTAGTATCTTTTTGTTTAATTCATTGATTCTTTTTTACTTAATACTATAGAGAATATGATGTAAATATTAATAAATATAAGATAGAAAAATATTATTTTACGCGTGTTCCCTTGGCTGATTAATATTAACCTATAATGCTGTATTTAACCTCTTTTGTTAACAGTATTTCTAAGAGAAATTTATTTAATAGTATCGCGTGTTTAACTAATCTTACTCTCCAACTTTTTTTTTCTCTCTATACATATGTCTACATATATTATTATGTAAATTAAGATAGTTTTGTTTTAATTATCGCCTTAGGAAAATGAATAAAGCAATTTTACATTTTTATGCAACTTAGATAATTTTATACCTTATAACGAAATGAATGCCATATAGGGAAAGTTTTCATCACAAAATTCAAATTGTAGTGAATAAAATATTGAGCTGGGGTAAAATTTAAAAACTTTATCCTTTTGCTTAGCAAAGTGTCAAATCCGCTTAGCTAACTTCAATTATTAGCAATAAAACTGAATATGTTATAACTTTCCATTCTTCATTAGCATTACAAGACTGGAAATATGCCAGAATCTGTCTCTTGTTTTCTTTTGTTTGAGTATTTTCCTACAATTAAATTTTTGTCAAAAATGTTCAATTTAAGAATGCCTTACTAAGAATCCTTGTCAGTAAGATGTCGTTATATTCTTAAATAATTACTCACTTTGTAGCAAAGCCCGCCTATGTAATTAATTAGATGAATTTTTTTGTCAAACGCAACTTGAAAATCAGGAAGTGGAGGGAGATGTTGGCACTGCATTTTAAATTTTTACATCAGCTTGACATTTTTATTTCCACGGAATGTTCTCAAAGATAAGATGTCTAAGAAAAGCGGAAAAAAATCGACAGCTCAATACATTATGTTCAATATCTTTTTACGATATTTTTATTATTTTAACTATGCTAATTTTTCTAATGATTTTTAGAGACTCTTAATTACTTTAAGAACATAGCTGTTTTCTGATTGTTCTTATATATCAAAAGAAGAATTTTTTTATTGAAACAAATGAAGATGTTCTTTTCTTTCGTTTCTCTATAAATTATCTTTTAAATTATGGAAAAATTTCAAATTTATTAAACTCTTTACATGTATATTGATTTTGATATCTTATGTAATAATGGAATAACTACATCATCAATACACACATAGATGTATCAAATGTAACTTATGGATTTATGGATTAATATTTAACTTAATTAAACAATATATATATATATATATATATATATATATATATATATATATATATATATATATATATATATATATATATATATATATATATATATATATATATATATATATATATATATATATATATATATATATATATATATATATATATATATATATATATATATATATACATACATATATGTATAATAATGATAATAATAATAATAATAAATACTATAGAAGTGAAAGATGTATTACTAGCAATTAATCTTCAGATGATGTTTACATGTTATACATAAAACTAGTGAAGTGGTGTAGCTCAGATAGAGTGATTGCTTAGCATGCAAGAGGTATTGGGAACGATATCTGGCGCCTCCATGCTTTTATATACGTGCACGTTATATCTGTGGAATCGAAAGTCCCATGGTTGTCCGTTGAGAAGTTATCAGGGTTGAATAATCTGGAGAAAAATTTCTCACCCTCCAGATCAATGTAATATTTGAAGAAAAGGATCCTCTGGTGCTGCCATCTATCGGAGAGCTTAGAGGAAAAATCGTTTTTCACCTTCGAGGGTGCTCTGCTTAAAAAGATAACCCTACTGACTTAAATTCTCATAGCCAATGGCATAACAAATATTCACTTAGTCTTTTTACGACAGCACACACACAAATTCTTGTAATTTATGCTAAATTCTTATTTTTCATGAAAATTCTTGCATCTATTTACATATCTGGAGCAATGTTTATTTGCTTATAGGAATATCATTCAGATTATTAGTCTCTTGAATGACATTCTTAAATGACTATCATTTAATATGAAAATGTCTACTATTTTAGGATCGTAGATTAGCATTCATATTTGGCTTTATAAATTCACAAAGTTCGTTCAAAGTTATGTTAACAATGAACAGAATTGTGCTCAGCTTATTTTAATAAAAACTTAATACTTAAGCTAATAACTAAGCTTATTACTTAATAAAAACATTTATAACATATTTTCTAAATATCTTTACTTAATGAATATTCTTACTGATACCCCATTTCCTTAGCAAATGTTACTGCATAATATTTTATACATGAAAGAAGCTATTTAATAATAAGAAAAATGTAAGTATTTTTCAGATTTTCTTTTTCTTTTACTAAATTAAAATAAATTTCCTTCGTTGCAATCTTTTATGAATAATCTCTGTAAAAAATTTTCATTGGAAAAATGTTTATTATATTCATGTATAGTCTCAATTTAAGGCTAAAACTATTAATGAAAATACAACTTTTTAAAGTTTTCTACGGTATTTGAAAGCCAATTAGTTTAGTTGTATTAAGTTATAAAAAACAACTAAGATAATTTAGATAATAATTTTCATAATTTTTAAACATCATAAAGAATATATACGAAAAAAAGTCAAACAATTAATTTTGTGAACGCCAGAGTTCTTAATTAAAATCAAAATTTAAGGTAGAATATATTCTCGTATTTAAATGAACATGGTTTTCTTATTACTATTCATGGATTACTTTCAAATAGCTTCATTAATTATGATCAACCATTTATTGTTAAGGAATGCATAGTAATTTTTAAAAATATTTAAGATAAGATTAAATTAAAATGTGAGCATTCTTCAATTTATTATAGTAAGAAAAATAAATACCTAATTATTATTGTAAAGAATTGTAAAAAACTAAAAGTTTGGATTTTGTAGAAAAACAACAAAGGATAAGCTCTTAAAATACAATAATAATGTTAAATAGATTTAAAAAATAAGCTCCGGATTCTAAAGCTTATTGGAGTCAAGTAGCGTAACCACAAATATCTCTCACTGAGCCCAACTATTTGGGCGTGTAGATGGTTTATTGCTTTCTGAACCTTTTATCTAAAAAGCTGTGGTTAAAGAAAAATTATGGAGTTGAATTACACTCGGAAAAAGTACACTATTAAGAAGAGAGCAAATGATCATAAATACCAAGCACGTAGCAAACATTTAAAACCTGTTTTCGTAAGTTGAAGGCGCTCCTCTATGACAATTTGCGCCTTACGGCTTTCTTTGAATTGAGAATTGAATTTTAGGTCATAATAGTGGGAAGAAAATTATGGTATCAATAACTTTATTTATTACAAAAACAATTTATCTAAAATGATTATTATAGTTTTATGCTGCAACTATAAAATATGAAATGAGTCTCTGATCGAATACCAGATCAAGACGTTAATTTACGCGGAGTTTGAAAATTTCGTTGAATTCGTACCTCTTTCCATAATTTACAAATAAATATTCCTCCTTATATATAGAAATCAATTTGTTTAATATTTAGATAATGAATGTAAAAGATATTAAAAATTTATATTACCGCAACAGTCTTTGATAACTAATATGAATTTGCTTAAACTAATTTAACTTTTATAATATTAATCATCAAAAGATGCTTTAAGATGTCTGAACTATATAATATAATGTTACAAAATCAGAATATAATTTTTCAATATAATTTAAATGAACATTTGAATTCAGTTTTTCATTTTTTACTAAATTCTTAACTTTTGCCCAAAAATTTAAACGAAAGATAATTTTCCATCCTGAAGTTTTAATAATTATTATAAAGCATTTACTATGATATTTAAATATTTATATAGATTTATGAATTCTTGTTTTAACGATAAAAATATTTTCTTTTCATCTAATGCTTCATGCTTTATTTGCTTAAAAATGCTTGTAAAAACTGCATCAACTTTGCAATGAATATTAAAATATAATGAATAATTAAATTAAACGCCGAATATAAGGGTTATAGATAGTAGGTCCAAAGCAATTTCATCTTTATTCATTATGAAATTCTAAAAACATTTATTTACATTATACAAACTGTTTATAATGCGTTCGTTATCTAGTGTAAAAATATACAATTTTCAGCTATAAATTATTTTGGTCACAATTAAAGTGTACTATTACTAAATAAAAAATAACAAAGGCGCATGTATTAGTAATTAATATTTAAATCATAAATCAATATTTATTAAGCTTTCATGACTATGAATTGCAACGCCCACATAGCGTTATTCCTCCTCGGCAAAGATACTCCCACGTTTTTGACAACGAAGAGTGTTTTTTGGTAAATAAACTGAGAAATTTACACCTCATTGTGTTTTTATGACGGAAGCTGATTTACATTAGGTCAGTGGGAGCGATTCTCAGAAACGAAAAATTAACTGAAGTTAAATATTTCTGATTTTCTTGAGGGATATGTTGACATTTAGGTATGAAAATATCATACATTTATTGTAAAAAATCTTAAAATAAGGTACGAAATTAGCATAAATGAATTACAATTTATCGTATCTGTTTCTCCATACAAAATTATGTGACAATATATATTCGGGATAGATACTCATATAGTCTCTTAATGTATAAGTGATATTTCTATTTTAGGAAACCTTGCATAAAAATGTCTCATTGATTTCAAATTTCATATTGAAATTTTTATTAAAGCCAAATATTTAAGATTTAAATATTCTATTATAAATAGAAATTTCTAATTGGATCTTCTATGCAACTATAAAACACCAAGGCAACGTTCCTTATGCCTTATATTATTTTTGCATCAAGAATATTGTCTTAAGTAAGATTAATGAAAATTAACTTAATATAATATATACTTCAAATATTCATCATAACAGTTTAAAAAAAACTCTCAAATGTGATGTAAAGGAATTTTATGCTATCAGTGTAAATTTTGGTCTTATGTATACAAAAATTAATTGGCGATGTATCTATTTGAGTAATTAAGGTAAATTTGATAAAAAGTAATCGGTTTCGCCGGGAAGAGTTTCACTTTCGTCATGATAATGTGTAGATCGAATAGAAAAATGTCTATTTGATTATAAACTTCATAATCTCCCATCACATTCACAATTAATATACTACAAACAAATAGAAACTTAATATGTTGTTATTCAACAAGCAGTCAAAAAAAAAAAAAAAAAAACAGAAGTGTGTGTAAAATAAGTTAAATATTAAATTCTTAAAGTTTCCATCTGTGAATTCATTTTCTACACAATATTTTTATGAAAATGTTGGACATCGAATTATAAGGAAGAACATTTCTTTGTTATATCTACAAGGAAAGAGTCCATATTTTGACCCCAAATAATTTGAGAAACTTGAAAATAGGTATAAAACTCTTTTTCAGAGAAACGTTTGCAAAAAAATTTTCATCACACTGTTTAGTTTTATATTGGAAATAATCCAATTGAAATATAAAAATAAAAGGCAGTTTAAAAGTTAGAATTTCTCCTTAATCCAATTATTTATATTTAAATTAAATATCATCGGCTTTATGAATTCATTTTCGTTATTTTTCAAAAAATTTTGAAACACATTTCTATTTATTTTTACTGATAAAATAAGCCTCAACTTGACACTGATTAATTTGAAAATGGAAAACTTGTATACTTGTTCTTACAGGAATATATAATGTATTTGTAAATTATAATAAAAATTCTGTAATTTTCTTTAATTTGAAAGATGATTTCAAAATATAATGCATCAATTTACTTGGAATCCATGGGGTCATCCTAAAATATTTTGATTTAAAATTTTATCTTTGGTATCCTTGGAAGAAGCTAACGGCATATTAAAATTCAAGGCACCAAATTCTTATGACAATCAATCGAAACAATGTTATCAAAGTATCCCAGAATTAAAACAATCTTTCGTCTGCGTTATCAATTAATAAACAGTTAATAAGATTATTTAAAAGTTTATTTAAATTAGGAATTTAGGAAGAATCATGAACATTTGTATACTTTTAAATCTCAATGTATCATTTGCTATTTCGTACAATTGAGCTTAGATACGGCAGTTAATACCACATCAACAATTTGGTTCCTAGTAATAAAATACAGTGTTTTATGTTATTATAATGTTCTTCATGGCATTCTTTAAATGTATTTTAAGCATAAAATTTTGTTTTATAAAACAGCTGTGATAAACGATCTTTAATTCCAGTTACAGTTTTAAAATATAGCAAACAGTAATTAAAATATTCATATAATTTAAAATAACCAAGAATTTTTTAGCTTTACTTATAGATTCAAGTTTTAAATTTTGTTTATGGATTCTAACATAATTTATTAATATTTTTAAACTTGCATTTACAAGCATAATATCAATCATTGGAGAAATATTCAGTGTTAAGTGACAATTTAAGTTTTAAATAATCTTGAAAATTAGTTTTCAAGTTATTAGTTAGATTTCTGAAGATTCAGTACTAAAGATAATTAACTGGAAACTATAGATAATAATATATTTACTTAAAATATGAATGTTGCAAAGTGTCTTAATTATTGAGATTGTGAATTAATTTTATAAAAAATTGGGAATGTGCAACAAGTTTATTTATACAATTCAAATTCATCTATTATTTCATCCTTAGCAAAATAATGCAATAAAATTAAAAAAGAATTGTAGTAAAACTTTTAGAATTCGCGTAAAATTATGAAAAATCATCACGCAGTTGATTGAGCAAGATATTTTTATTACCTTACATTCTTGTATTTATGGATTAATTACATGAATTCATTGCTTAAATGAAACATCAAAAGTATAGCGAGTGATGAAAGCGTAATTTTATTATTCAGCACTGAAAAGATGTAATAAAATTTTAAAAGTAAATTATAAAACAATTAATAAATAAAATAAATAAATAAAACAAAATAATTATAAATTATATTATAATTATAAATATAATATAATTTATAATTATTTTGTTATATTATTTTCAAATTATATTATAATTATAAATATAATATAATTTATTATTATTTTGTTTTAATAATAAAAATAAAGGAAATTATTAAAACATATAATTTATTATTATTATTAAATAAGTAAAACAAATAAATAATAAAATAAATAAAACGATAAACAAATAAAACAAAAATGTAATAAAAAGTATTCAAAATTTATTTCAAGTGAATAATTCTTGTTACAAGTGATATTTATTCCTTTAATAATAATGAAATCACCTCGATTTATTTTACATTGTGTTTTGAGCTAAGGGTGAACTTAAAGGGTATTGCACAGATTTCTTTGAATAGATGAACAGTGTTTGATATTTTCTTTTCATTATTTTAAAGACAAAAAAGATTAGATCAATAATTAATTGCTTTTAGCAATTACTTTAATTGAATCGTAGTGTTAAAAAAACATGTGAATACAAATATATATTACTGTTACTATTTTTTTTGATTTTCTTACTTATTTAATTCTATTAATAGGATAAAGGGATTTATATAATTAATCCACATTCATTTCTTTTAACATAAACATGCATTTTTCTCCGAATCTTCAAAAACATGTCATTGTAGATAAGTCGGATATGAAAATTCGAATCAGGTGAAATTATTTGTCATAACGGCGCCACATAACTTTTTTCAAATGAACTTTTTCAGGTTTTGTAACTAAATGTCCCTTTTATCTTCATAAACACATAGTCACGTTTTTCCGACAAGATTCCAATTCTTGATAAAAAGAGTTTCACCCTTCGAATTAGTTTGACATTTGTTGCTCACGGCATTTACATGCAGTTTTACAAACATTTTAAGACCTTGCCGCAACAGTATGCTGGAATTTATTTCCATGTTTCTGGACATTTTGAAATAATATATATATACAATATATTAATTACCTAATTATTTATTATTTTCTTAAGATTTGTTACATTACCAGCTCGATTAAACATATCTTGAACTGTTTCTGTTGTGAGACTTTTGTTATCATTGTTTTTGGTTGTCTTTTAATTTATGTAAATGATTAAATTTTATTATTAATTTTTTTGGAAGTTATTGAAACAATTTACTTTTTTGTTGTTTTTACTTTTAAATTTTTTCATTAATAAATTTGCAACGCTTTTGCCATTATAAAAAGCAGCGGTGATGATTAATATTTTTATTCCACACATTCTTTCAATATTTCTTCTTAATTCTATTGTTATTCCTTGTTAACTAATTGATTTTTATACTTTCTAATTAATTTTTGTACTATTCTATTCTCTAACATTTTACTCTGATATTTTAGGTATGCTTTCTTTGTATTCTGATTTATCTTAGTGTATAAAGAAGGATATTTGTTTCTAAAGAAATAATAATATGCAAATGACATGTTCCAGTAATATTATCATTATGGTAAATATTTTTAATATTTAAAATTTTTCCTGTCTTCTGCTTTTATACTAGTTTTATATACTTCTTTCTTTTATTTAATGAAATAAGTATGTAATAGCATTAAATTATATTGAATGAAAGCTTTATATATATATATATATATATATATATATATATATACATATATATATATATATATATATATATATATATATATATATATATATATATATATATATATATATATATATATATATATATATATATATATATATATATATATATATATATATATATATATATATATATATATATATATATATATATATATATATATATATATATATATATATATATATATATGTATGTGTGTATGTGTGTGTGTGTGTGTGTGTCTGTATGTTTGTATGTATATTGCATTTACACATATACATATGTTGCCTCACAATAAACAGGCTTCTCAGTGGCAAAACTATTGAATAGAATAATATTAAAATTTTTAAAGCTGGAAATATTCTGAAGCAGACAATGTCCCCTCATAACACCTATTACGAACTTTATGTCATAAAATGTGTTATGATGGAATATTGTTCGTGTTGAAATATAAAACCTGTTAGAAACATGATTTTATACTTTAAAAAATTCCCAATTGAGACATTAATGGTTTTACGAAGAACAGAATTACATAATTTTTAAAAATTTAAGTTGATAGAATAGGTGCACAACATGCCGGCTATCATTGCCTGCTATTATATGAAAGCATAAAATCACATGCCCAACTATTGAACGTAGTGTATGTCTCAGAATATTACGCGCTTGACAAGTTATACTATCCTTTATATAAGAGGATTAACAGGATCGAGATTGACTAACTACTTCAGATACCCTCACTACAAAATTCTAAAGATTTAGATTCCTATTGTATTAAGAAAGTGAAAAGATGATGATTCTCTGTGCAAAATAATTGCTGAATCCTGATTTATTTGAGACGATTGGCAAAGAGTAGAGACGAATCATTGTGGATGAATACTGCTGTTGAAATAGTTTGCGTTTCCTGCAAAGCCTGTGATCACAGATTGCTTTAATAAAGATACATATCATAGACATAACATATCACAGATAAAACATAACAGAAATGGAGTAACTAACACTTCAAAAATCATTACTTAAAAATGGAAACTGTCTCAATCTTTGAAATGAAACAAGAGCGATTTGGCATTAATGACACTGTCAAAAAATTAATAGCATAGTAAAGCCATACCATGCTACTACATGCTTATATTGTGAAGGTATTTAAATGCATATCGAATTCCTGCTGCTCAAACACTGCAACTGTGAGTGTTGACCATACTTTAAAAAATCAAAATGGAAAACAGCCTTCCATAAAATTTTCCATGGAAATTCAGTTGCAGCCTATAAGAAGGTGCAGCACATGGATTTCTAAGCACCTTATGCCAGCTAGAGCTTTGTATTAGTCACAGTTATTAATTCTTGTAGCGTGGCATATAAAGAACCCCATGAATGTGGGACTGAGGTTGGTCAACTGCTGCTGAAATATGTCAAGCACATTTACATGGTTACATCATATCTCCTTCAGCTCATATTGATGCATCATTTGCGACCCATGTTGTAACATGTTTTGGTGCTCTTCGTAGCTGAGCAGTCAATCATTCACTGCGGAAAATTACACCATCATGTCTTGCAACCATTTCTGAGCAAGTGGTACTCTTCGTAACTGTTTAAAAGACCAAGATGTTTGTAAACATTCAGGACACCCAGCTCATCATCGCCTAGTGATAGGATAAAAATCTTCAAAGCGAAAGGTCTCATGTTTGTTCCTTGCTAGTTTTTAGGAAAAATAATGGATGTTGTTCATCTGCCTCCTCGTCTATTTCGGTGGCTGCTTGGGAGCTTACTAAATTCCTCCCTTATAGCACACATGACGACACACACCTCCCTTACGACACACAAATACACACGACTTCGATTAACCTTTATTTTTTCTGATGTCTCTTGTATTATTCTCTCTCGTGTATTTTCGAGTTTGCAAATTAATCTTTACGCATGGCAGTTTTGCGGGATTTTGCATATGATGAGAGAAATGCTTCTAAAGAATGTCCTCTGGTGATGGAGTGATGATATTGTCACTATAAAAACTTAAAGTTTTTGTAAATGATCTGAATATATATATATATATATATATATATATATATATATATATATATATATATATATATATATCCTCTGGTGATGGAGTGATGATATTGTCACTATAAAAACTTAAAGTTTTTGTAAAATGATCTGAAATATATATATATATATATATATATATATATATATATATATATATATATATATATATATATATATATATATATATATATATATATATATATATATATATATATATATATATATATATATATATTATATATATATATATATATATATATATAGATAGATAGATAGATAGATAGATAGATAGATAGATAGATAGATAGATAGACGTACATTTGACAAAACATTATGAAAAGAAAATGAAAATTTAGTAAACACATTTGACTTTTACACCACACATATATTTAAACAGAAAATAATAAAATTTAAGTAATGACTTCTAGACTTAGCATTTGTGATGCAATTATGTACGTTAATGAACATATGTGCATCTAAAATATACAGTTCATCTGCTTATCAAATATAGCGTTGCAATGTTTCCCTTTGTTTATACTAATTGTTTCATTCCAAATATCATAACGCTTAAAGCTTTATATTCCCTAGGGAAAAGTTTAATTGCTTTAAATATTTATTACAAGAATTAATTTGTTTCTAAAATGAGAGTTGATTACCTTAAGGAATCAACTTTCCAGCCCTCCTTTAGTGATGATTCATCTCATTATGTTTGTTAATTATCGGATTTTAGAGGAAAGTTTATTTATTGTGCTAACATTTTTATAATATGCTTATGAGTTAAATATTTGTATTTAGAAACTTAAGTTTAAATTCGGAGTTATCATTTAGTTCCCTTGAGTAAAAAATCAAAAAAAGATTGAGAATAAAGCTGTTTTAACAAATTATTAGGAACTAATTTTAAGAAACTTTTGGAAACTTTAATCAACATCATATTAAAAATATTTTTTCACAATAAATTTTTGATCTTTGGTATAACAAAGTATGTGCAAAAATAAAAATAATAATTATAAAATAATAAATTTACTGCTTTCGTTTTCGATAATATATCGTATGCAAATCTTTTTAAAGGCATACTTATGGAAAAAAAATATTTTTCCAATAAAAATTGCTTTCGATTAAAATATTTCTAAGCCCATATTTAGTATTTTAAATTTTCAAAACGTAAGTATACTTGCAAAATATGATTTACAATAAATTTATAATTTGTCTTGTGATGAAATACAATTTTCACTGATTTCAATAATATATACGTATATAATTATGATATTCAAACGGCTAAATCAGCTCAAAATAGCAAAGTAAGACTATGACTCCAGTATTGCATCAAAAAAATGTAGTGAATTAAACTGTTTATGCTTGTGATATTGCACTTTATTCATAAAAGAAAATAATTTGTAGTATTTAACTTATTATTAATAATTCGTTTGAAATATTGTTCTCCAATAATATTTATTACAATTGAGAATGAATCGAGTACGGTACCTCTTATGAGATTTTTAATATCCACTTACATGTATACATATATCTATCCTTATCTATCTATCTTTATATATATACATATAATGCAGGTTTAGATACAGAACTGAAAAGCACAATAATATATAAAAAAAATTTCAATGTATTGTTTTCCATTTAGTATTTTCAATGTACTATTATTCTCCATTTTGCATATTTCACTGTATTTTATATTTTATAAAATATACTATTAACTATATATATATATATATATATATATATATATATATACATATATATATATATATATATATATATATATATATATATATATATATATATATATATATTTATACATTAATAAGTATGTATAGCAAAATTTGAAATTTGTGTAATAATGCAGTCTGAGTGCATAAATAAAACTGAGCAGGAACAACAATATAGCCATATAATATATTTCAACATTTTAATACTAACATTTTATTCTTAATTCCCTACGGTTACCTGAATTAGTACTCATGGTCAAAAAATGTCCTTGTCAAAACAAACAAGCTTCCAAATTTATGAGAAAATGAGACCATTTTCTAGAAAATATGATCTTATGAATTCAAAAATTTTAGATTTCCTTTAAACGGAGGTGAGGAAATTAAAATTACATTTTCTTATAAAAAAACTTCTTTGTATGTCTTAAAATACTAATAAAATTAAGTCTTTAAAACGAGATTAAAAAGTAATGTTGCAAAATATTAAAATGAAATAGCGAGATTTTTTTAACAATTATAAACAATGTTTAATTCTAGGAAGCTTATCATGTTTACGTGCAGATTACTTAAATTATTATCCCTCAATTAGTGAAAAATAATTAACAAATCATTATAAATTTAGTTTATTTCTGCATAATAAGATATTAAATTTATGACTATTCTGAAATTCGTTACTCCCCCGAAAGAATGTCCAAGAAAATATCAATATAATAAAGTTAAACATAAAAACTATTTTACTGTAAAATATATTTTTTTTAATTTTAAATACTTTTTTCGTCAAATTTAAAGAAAATAGTTTGTATGAATAAGGCTCATTTTCATTTACATTTTTAGTATTTAAATTCATTTGCTGAATTTTTTGTAATAAATAGGTATTGAGAAATATTTGTGCTTAGATAAATTATAAAACACAACGAGTAGAGAGAAAAATTAATTTATTTTAAACTGCTTAATATATTTTTAGAATTTAATTGAGTTAAAGAATTCCTTTGGTAGCTAATTATAAAATTATGATACATTTTTGTATGTATTTAAGTATTAATTTAAAAGTTTCTAACAAATACTTTCCTTATTATGAAGATAAAAAAATTTCTAATGAATGCAACTCGGAGTACTTCATTCGTTCAATTTATTAAATATTCTTTAAAAATATTTAATAAATTTAAATGAATTAAGTTAATTATAAGAAATATTAATGTAATTTTTCGTAAAATATACAAATATTAAGCAACATAAAGGAACTTTTTTAAAAAAAATTATTAAAATTATAAATATTTTTAGGCTTTAGAAAAATTTAGAAATTTTCTTCTATTTGTATTTTAATACAAAATCTTAAATTTTTAAATATTTAAAATTTTATTTTTTACATTTTCAAATAGATATGTATAAGGATTGAAGTAATATTCTGTAACCAATGATGGATATAATCCTGCAGAATTTTTGTTTTTGAAAAGTAGAAATCTGTAACTATAAATATAATGTAATAAAATATATCAATTACTATAATAAAATATATTACTAAGTATTATTGTCATCTATTCAAGATAGATATTACTAATCAACATATAAAATTTTCTTTAACAAAAAGTTATTATTTCTTTTTGCATTGACTCAGGAAAATATCCATCAATATATTAAACTGACATGATATTTAAGTAGCTAAATCCATTGTCACTTATGCTTATTAATGCTTCGCTTCTTTCAATAGTTGATAATTTAAAGCATCATAATCTTGGTTAATAAGTTGATAAAATATAATGATTATCTCATTGCTTTACATTTTGATAAGAACTGTATCTGACCAACTGTCACAGCTGATTAATTATGGTGTGTTAGTTTGTAAAGCATTGAGAATAAACAAAATGAAAATAGTATATACTTTCATAAAGAGAAAATAAAGAATACTAAAAGTAAACTGGTCCAGACAATGAACACAAAATTATATCAGAAAAAAATTCATATCTTATAATTCATTAAAACGAATTAAATCTATCTCTAAGGCCATCTTTATCAGCATAATTAAGACTTGCTTAATCTTACATATAATTGATAATTTATCAGAGCATAATATTATATCTGATTATTATTTTACAATTCCAAAAATAATTAACTTGATTGAAGGCCATTGCATTATTCGAAATATTTCAAACTTTCCGATATAGTCAATATTTTTTAATTTTCTGCTATTATTTTTATGACAAAAATAATTAGTGATTTTTTATCTCATTGAAATACACAACATTCAAAGTAGCATGCCGTATTTATAAAACCTAATGTGAACAAGAGAAAGAATTGAGTTTTAAAAATGTCAACAGAATTTACACGATAAAAAAATATTAAGTGAAAAGCATGCATATTGTTACAGTTTAATCAAATTATTTTTTTTTTTTTAGTTTTATAAAACAAGCAACTGCTTTATTAAATCATAAAAAAGGATTTTTTAAATAATTTTGTTCTTCTATTGTTATCTTTATTTATAAAAAATGTTTTTTTATATAAAAGCTACAAGAATTTATGGTGTCAAAGAAAATGTGAAAAAATTAGAATATTTTTATTGCGTTCTTAATACTTTTCTGAAGATCATGATTTACTTTCTTATTATAAAATTGACATTAATAATTTGTAAGTTACACTCTTTAAAAACAAATAATTATGAGATATTTACCTTTCTTTATATTTTCTAATTGATTCTTTGTGTGATTTTAAATAAATAAAAAACACATCTTTAATATATAAAAAAACAAAGTGATAGCTTTTGGAATAATCTAAAACAAATTTATTGATAGAACGTATATTACAGAATAGTCGAAATATTCTTATTTTGAATTAGCTATGTCTCTTTTTGTAATGCCATATTCATAAAATATGAAATTTTCTATTTATTACATTTATAATTTTATAATATTTATTTTGATTATCATATTTAATTCATGCAGATAACAAGTAATCTTGGTTTTTGTCATTCAGAAATATAAATTTCCATTTTATAGTAAAATAAGCAATATATTTCTTGACAAAAACATAAACAACGTTTTTCTTTGAAGCTATATTTTACAGAGAAATTAAATGGACCAATGGTTTCTTTTTGAGCAAAGTTAGAAAAAGCCGTTATAGACTTTTCTGATATTATTTATTTTTTTCTTATAAAAATGTAAACATTTTTGAAAAGCTTTTAAAAGATTTTTGCTGAAAAAATCTTTTTATATGAATTGAGGAAAATTTTATTTACAAAGACAAAATTTAGATAATTTTTAAAACAAAAGATTGACGTCACACCATATAATGTCGAAATAAACCACAATTATTTATTAGAATAAGGAATATTTTTATATTGGGTACTTTCCATTCTCAAAGAAAGTACCGCTTATATCTGAAATGTAATGAATCTTTAAAAATCTTAGTTTTACCTAGTATATTAATAGTTTTTTTTCATTTATTTTCTATAATATACAGGGTGTGCCAAAACGACCGCATAAACTCTGCACACCTAGATTCCTCGTTGGGAGTTCCTGTACGATCCATATTTTACGAGAAAAATACGAAAAATAAAGTATTACATCACTGCCGGTGCAAGAAAAAAACACTTTATTGGACATATCAACAACAGTATTTGCATATCTTTCCAGACGATAATGCTTAAAATGTTCGCCGCTTATATCGCGTCATGCATGCGTGCGCACCATGGAATGACGTTAAGCCGTCGCTGAACCGGTATTTGAAAGGCTGCATTTTACAGTTACCGGTAGTCTTCGTATGGTGGCCATGTATTCCATTCGTGACTACTGCGACATGTATTTGATGTAAAGCCGATATTATGGAAATGCCTTTGATTCCAGCATGATGGGGCCCCGGCGCATTTATGTGCTCCTGTACGTGGTTGGCTGGATATGGAATACCCCGGCCGTTGGATTGGACGTAGGGGTCCGGTTGCATGTCCGCCATATCTTACACCGCTGGATTTTTTCCTATGAGGCAATCTCAAGTAAGTGGTGTATTGGACTTAGTTGCTCGTCTGCATGTTGCTTATACTTCGGTGGATCCCGCGATGCTGCAACGTGTGATGACAGCCATTCCACGGCGCGCACAAGTCTGTCTTGGCATTCAAGGCGGACACTTTGAACATATGCTTTAAATTGTGCATATACTGCTGCTGATATGTTCAATAAAGTGTTTTTTTCTTGCACCAGCAGTGACGTTTGTTTTTCGTATTTTTCTCGTAAACTATGGATTACACAGGAACGCTTCTTTGGGCAGTTTTTGTGTACTCTCAACGAGGAATCTAGCTGTGCAGAATGTATGCGGTCATTTTATGACACCCTGTATATTTCACTGTATTTCACTAACATATTACAGTTCAGCATTTTTGTCTAAAAAATTGCTTTAAATCAAATAATTTAATATTTACTAAAAAAAATCTAACACTTGAAATTCAGTATTGAATGAACTACAAAATATGCCGATTGTTGCTTCATTCTTCGCTCACTATTGCTCAGCAAAACACAAGTCAACTAATATTTCAGCTAAATATCATAATCCAACAATATATATTCTCAAAATTTCAATTATCCATTTGCTAGAAATTTATGCACATTACTTGCTATTTAATATCGAGAATTACATTAAGAAGAATCATAATTTCCATTAATAATTTTTTTCTAAAACTGTTGTTATAAGCATATTTGTAAAATCTTTTATTACATTTCTTTTATGAAACATTTAGCAAAATGGACATAAAGGTTTAGAAATCTGGGCTTCTCTGGACATTTATCAATCTGTATATTTTGTAATTCAGACGCTTGAGTTTATTTTTATTTTTAAGTTCGCATTCAACAAGCTCTGTGAATACGAATTTGTTTCCCAAATTTTAATTATTAAAATATAATTCTAATAATAACATTTCGGGATACTCTGCTGCAAATCACTACAATATTAAAACCTTATACTCTAATTTAAACATAATGGCTTATTAATCAACTTTTCATTTCATTCAATTTGTTGTCAAAATAATTATCATTTAATGAGAAAAAATAAAATTGTTATGGGAATATAACTTAAAATGAATAACTAAATAAAAATAATTAATATTTTATTGAAAAATGTATTCACTTTCATAAAGTGCAATTTTGAAATTGGATTTTATGAAAGTGAGTTCAAATAATATAAGACAAATATAAAAGAAACTAAAATGTAGATAATTTTTTTGTTAACATAATTCTAAAATGTGGGCTGAAAGAAGTTTAGATAGTCTTTAAAATTTTATCGATATTTTTCCGACAGCTATATTCTACATCATGGATTTGGTGTCAAAGAAAAAAAGATTACTAGTTGATGTGTAATCTTGCTGATAATTCTATTTCTTTTGACTTAAGGGTTAAAAAATCAACACAGTCATTTTTCAAATAGTGCCTGATGGGTTATCACTTCCTAGGGGTTCGCATTTTTGGCGTGTTATCTCAGTATGAAAAGTTCACAAAGGCTCTATTCTCAAAAAAGGAATTTTTCTGTTCAGCCTAAAACTTTCCAGAATGTTTTGATCAGATTCTAATCAGACATCAGATTATATTCAATATCCATGATTATAAAAATTTTGCAAATAAATAGTTAGTGCAGATAATATCACATAAAATAATGGAGACTTTATCCGAAAAAATTTACAAAGAAAAAATGTTGGCGTAAGCAAATCAATAGTATAAAGATTCAAAAGAGATTGTTTGCAAATATTGCAATTATTAATTTAGAATTTTAATTATTAATTTATAATTTTAATTATAAATTTATGAAATTTTTTTAAAATTTAAATCGTCCCTGCAGATTTAAACTAACCATAAATGGGATGTTTTGTCTTGTCTTTTTAATTTTGTTTTTTGCTGTTCTATTATCCATGTGTTAATGACTTCAATTTATGGAAAACTGCTTTTTAAACCGAAGCTTTGCTCCTTACATATAAAAAATCATTTATTAAAAAAATCTTCGAAAATATTCTCAGATATTCGATGCTGAATATCGCCTTGTTTGCTGCCGATCGAAGAATGTGATTTGATGGCAGGTAGAAAATTCGCTGAAAAATCGAATTCTTTATGCCATCTCAGTACGATGTGACATGAATGAAACGTAATCTGACATCATGGATATTTTAAGCCAATGAGAATACTTTATTAAGTAAAAAGTACCCAATGAAAAAAACGTAACAAAATATATTTTATAGTTAAAAAATGGCTTAGAATTATTTTAAATAATTTATTTAAATCAAAAACATAAATAAATAAGCTTTGAATTTTTAGATTGAGTTAATTTCAATTACTCTCTATTTATTTAATTCAAATAAAAAAATTATAAAAGAGATTAATGATTGTAAAAAAATGTATGACATTAACCACGTTTAAAATGCCTAACAGAAAATGAATATAAAATGTAATTTTTTTCTTTTTAGTACAACTAATATTCAGTTTTCACTATTTATACGGTATTTATACTCATAGAGTAAAACAAATTTAAATTTTGTATGGATTCATAAAATAAAAAAAAAATGCTTAACTAAGGCACCATTTTTTTGTTTTTTTCACCATTTTGATTTTAACAAAAATCAAAAAAAATTTCATGACTTAAAAATAAGGTAGACAAATCAAAATGAATATGAATGCTATTGTATATAGCTATGAAAAAAGTCTTTCCATTTTCTTGTATATGCTTTACAAGCAGACATTTAGGATGTTAAGCACAAATTTTTAGACATTAGCAATTTATTGTAGCATATTTCATAGACATTATTCTTATATTACGCCGACCGATTGGCTGAATGGTTAGCGTTCCTGACTCCTAAGCTCTTCGTCCCGGGTTCGAATCCTGGTTCGGGTATGGATGTTTCTTTCCTTCTCTGTGTTTCTCTATTCTTTCGCCTGTGTTGTTGTATGAATGTGGCCCGCCCAATAAACGTGTTTGTGGTGGTATAGCGCGGGTAACGCAACTGGCCTTCGTGACTTGGTTCACAATTTGTTACAAGTACTTGATTTAAACTTAAATTTAAGAATAATAAAACTATCGTTTATTGATAGATAAATTATGTTTATATGTGAAATACTTGAATAAAGTAGTATAAGAGTTTACACAATTTCTTATAAAGATGAAATTAATATTTTTTAGAAATGTACATTACAAATTTCTATTAAAACACAAAAACTTTTAATATTTAAATATGTATAAAATTCTTTAAAAATTCCATATATATAGCGTGTGTGTGTGTATGAATTGTGGCATACTGGGGTTTCGTGGATCAAGAACCACACAATTTAACGAAATTAAATTATATTTAATAACAGAGCGACACAAAAGTAGTTTTCAGTACAACTCAATTTGCAATTTAATCTAGTCAGCTTACAAAGTGGTCGACAAAAATGGTGCCAGTTTGGCAATGGTGCTATGCTTGCAAGTTGGCGAGTTTCCCATTGAACCAGTGTATTTCAAAAGTAAAACACGGCCAATGAATGATACTAGAGAGCGCTATAAATACTCATCTAATCAAGCTATTTGCTACAAACTAATTGTGGCATTTGCATTTTAAAATACAGTATAAGAATTAGGATAAAAACATGCACAAAATTTGCAGAATTCGCAACAACTATATATATATATATATATATATATATATATATATATATATATATTATATATATATATATATATATATATATATATATATATATATATATATATATATATATATATATATATATATATATATATATATACGAGTATATACGAGTATGCACACTCATGGCTAGCAGTATGCACCCTTATGGATGTAGTATGGTAGTATGTATATTATGACATTATGTACTGAAAATCAAATAATGATAAACTCTATGTAAGGTAACTAAAGAAAATTTGGGATAATATTTGTTATAAAATTGTAAGTTAGAAGATAAAATGTTAAATAGAGTTATTTATTTTAATAAAATTCTATTTATTGCTTTTACTACATGGGATTTGGAATGAGAGAACTTTTCAACTCTTCCTGTTAACATCAACAAAAGAAATTAATTTCTTAGTAACAGTCATAGAAATTCGCTTGAGAGCGTAGGAGTGTGGGTTCGATTCCCGCCGTGGCCCTGGGTGTTTTCTTCGTTATCTTCTGTGGTTGTACATCTGTCATTGTGCTATTTGTCCCATTATCGATGAAGACTTACAAGCGGATCTCAAGAATCAAGCATACAAGTCTGAATATATGTAATGTAATGTAATAACAAAAAATCATAGAAATTGAGCCGAGCTGGCAGCCTATTCATTTATAGACCTTCAAAGACGATAGGTCAAAACAGAAAATAAATGTTTATTTATATGTTTTAATATTTTACTTTTCTAATTATTTGGAGTCCTACTAATAAAACACTTGTTAATTTTAGATGTCGAATTTTTGAAAGAAAATTATGAGAAAAAAAGGCATTGCTTATACAATTTTCAATTTTACCCTCATAATTACACTCTCAGAGGAAAGGGATAAATTGCCAGAACAGCTGCTGGATAATGTTGTGCAAAGTATGATACGACGTGTGGAATGTTGCATCACACTCCACGGTGGACATATCCCGTACTGATACCTTTCTTCAAGGTACCTGCTGACTTTTAGATGCATTGTTCCCTTATTTTGTTTGCAGCATCAAATGAAAAATTTCTCCTTCCAGATGTTTCACAGCTTTTGTACTTTCCAGAACAATAAATATTCTTTATTCTAATGTCTAAACAGTGTGGCAACTATATTTTATCCTACTAGGCCTTATGTCTCGCTTAATGTTATGCTACATTGCAATTTGTGATCGTTCTTAGCAATTGTCCAGCAGTGTACTTTAATGTTATCAAACAACTCTAAAAATTGAAATTTTGAATGAGCCATTTTTATTGAAATATTATAGTTTGAATAACCTGCATTGAAATGTCATTAGTTTAGTTCAAATGAAAATCTCTTATCTGCGTTAATTATATTAATAAAATAAAATCATTTTTTAAATTGAAATTTAAATTCCTTTTATTAAAATTTATCAATAAACAATATTTTTATCAATAAAACTTCACCATGATTATTATTATCATTAAACTAAAATTATAATATAATTATTGTAATTAAATCCTTAATTTATTTTTTAATTTGGAAAAGTAAAAATGAATCGCCCAGTGCAATTCTAAAAGCAATGTATTAATCTCTGAGTTTCCTAATTCTGATGACTAATGAAGGTGGCTAAGAAAATAAACGAAAGAATTGGAAAATTACTAATTAATAATCTTACTATTATGAGCGATTGAAAATTAAAATAAAAATTTGCATCATAAGTATAATCGTGGAGTAATCTATTAAAAAAGCTATAATTTTTTTTAAACAATGAAAAATCATTTCGTTGCTCATTTCGAGCGGTACTCATCAATTTTTATGTAAGACTAGTAAATACTTTGGCTTAGAATGTTTATTATATACTTTGGTTTATACAATAATTTTTAAACGATAAAAATTTTAAAATAGTTATACTAAGCTTCCGCTAAAATAATAATTCGAGAATATTATGAAAATATCACATCAACTTTTTGTAGAAAATATACTTATAAACTTTGAAAAAACAAGGTATAATTCGCATATATTAAGGATAAATTTTTTCATTCTTCATTGAGTAATAATGAATAATCAAAAGGTGTGTTTTTTGTTTACTAAATACAATTGTAGATAGTCATTTGTCCATTTAATTGCTACAGCAAACTTGGTAGATGGTTGATTATAAGATCATTTTTAATTAAAAGAGTAAGTACTGAATTGACACAGTATACTCAGGGTATTTGAATTTTATTAGACTTAAAATATCTATGGCATTTGCTTTTGGAAATAGAAGAAAAAACTTTTTTTTCTAAAGACGTAACATTGAGCATGTTTTGCATAAAAATAAATAAAACTAATTTAAAATGCTTGGAAATTCAAAAAGTATTTCTTAAAAGTATAATTAATTTTACATAAAAAATACAAGAAAATAAAATATACAGTGATTCAAAGAAGGCTTAAGAAGTACAACTATGGTTAAAAAAAGAAGAAGAAAAAAATCTGGGTTCTCTAAGCATTAACTGTTTGCTTTGAATTTAGGTGCAGCAAATTTTATACTGCATGTCTTAAGATAGAGAGTTTCGAAATGATAAAAGGAAATCTGAAGTTCTACTTAAGATTCCGGTGGAAGAAATTAATTTCTAATGGTGTTGGCGAGATAGCAGCAACATCAAAGCAGCTTTACCCATGTAAAAACACAAAGTAAAGAGAAGTTTTATCATTTCGTAAAAAGTTTGCCGATTTTCATATATTATTAAAAATATTCTTTTTTAAGACAAAGTAATGAAGTTGTTTGTAATACCCATTTTTAAATTGTACGCTGATTAATTATTTTTTTACGCAAAAAACTTATTCAGAGGAAGAATATAAGGTATTTTCAAGACACTAAGGCAAAGTGATGATATTATATCTAATTGCTTCAGTTTCGTATAAGCGTGTAAAAGAAATAAACTTATAATTTAGTTGATATAAACTTTGAAAATTTCTATATATTTTCTTTTCAATATTTTTAGTTTTGTGGTTTAAATTCATACAAAAAGTTATTAAAACTAAAAAACATCTTAAAATTAGGAAAAAAATTTAATTTCTAAATTTAAATATTTAACCATATTTTACAGTAAAATTTACATATTTATAATAAAGTATTTTGACACAGATATATCTTATAGCTTTTCTCACAATGTAATGGATAAAGTGAATAAAAATTTCAATACTTAGATTTTCTCATTGATTTATATTTTAATTTATTTTTCTATAAATTAATGTTTTCTACAAAATCAATTTTTGACAATCCCGCATGACATATCTAACATGATCTGTTTCTATGCCTTTATTCTTTGAAAAGTTTGACTTCAGCCAAAGAACTTGAATTATTAATGTTGGATAACATTTAATTTGTAGACAGAGAAAATAATACTTTTTTGAAGATAAAGATTACGGTTTTAATGATAAATTTCTAATTCTTCATCGGGTATTTCTGTGTGTTGGGAAAAGTTTAGACATTAGTTTTTGTTTTTATTTTTTCAGGGTTTTCTACTGGTTTCTTTCCCTTACAAATTCTCCAATACAACCAGTTTGTGGTGGGAGGAGAAGGAAAATTTCTTTGGATATTTTGAGTCCGTATTCTTAGCGGATTAACTTTATTTCATCCAATTTCGTCTTTTTTTCTTTTCCATCTGCAGCTTCTGTATTTTCATTCCCAGTTGTAATCATACCACAAAAAGTCTTGAAACATTCATTATTTCATCATGCGAAAGGTTGAATGAAAACTCGCTTTGTCTGACTCCCTATTCTATAATAGAAAAGCAGCGAAGATGAAATTTTTGTTTTGTGTCAAGGTTCTCAACAAGATCTTTTGCGTCGAAATTACCTGACCGAAAGCAATTACTTTCGGTTTGCATCTAAGACGTCCTGAACACAAGTTTCTTGGGTATGCCTGTATTTGGAATAAAGGATAAATTCTTATAAAATTTCTATTTCAAAACTAGTATTTTGCAAATAAATTTGACAATATGCAGGAAAAAATATGAAATTAAATTTTGGATAACTATTTTTTGGAAGTAATACCGAAAATTGTATGCACCTATATTAAAGTAATAGTTAAATTTCGCTGATTTTGTTTATAAAATTTTTATATTTAAGAATGGCGTTTTCAAGTATCACAGATATTTTAAATTATTATTTACTTTATCAACTAAAATTTACAGAGAAATTAATTTTAGTAGAATTTTTATATTTTTGATAAATATTTTGTGAAATCAGGAAATTATGTTAATAGTTAGGCACCATATTTTATTTGATAATTGTTTAAAAACGATTAGGTTAAAAGAATAGTCACAAAACTGATACAAAAAGTTAATAAACATTCTTCGTTTTGATTAAAATATGTATGTGAATTATACTGGAAGAATAAAGAAATATTTTGTTAGAGAGCCCGAATGGTTTGGATGGTTCAACACTTGGTCCTTTGGTTCATCAGTTCGTGGAATCAAATTACATCTCAGGTTTGGATGTTTCTAGGTTTTTGGAACTCACTTTAAACTATAGACCCCGATCTAAGAAGTCCTCTTTATTTTAAATGTGACTTAATTAAATTTATTTCCATAAAATGTCATGATTTTTTCTCTAGTAAAAATATGAACTACTAAAATCTGTGGCATGACAGCTCATGTGGGCCAAGGCTTACAGTGCCCATCCCTGTTTTCTTGACTGAGGAGTGAAGCATATGTCCCGATTAGGTGGTCAGCCTATGGGTTGCAGTTTAATTAGTTTCTAATAATGGCAGCGCACACTACATATTGGAATTAACTGAATTTTATTGCTAATTAAAGATATTCTAAAAAAGTTGTAAATACACAAAATCTCAGAGAGAAACGATTTCAAAAAACTAGTTCGTTCACTTCGTCGGAGAAAACGGGAATCTGCTCCGTTGCTCACCATGCGGTATTGTTCCGAGAAGATTGGTGTTGCCAATGTTCAAGTAGAAAGTTTTTTTTAGCTGCTGCTGCCAACTTCCGAGCAGAAGTGTTTCACCACAAGCATAAAGCGAAACTTCCAGGGTTTAGTTTCCAAGAGTGCTTGGTATTCAGTACATCGACCCACGGAAGGAATAAAAAGCTGAGTCAACCTTGCCCAGCCAGAGGATCGAGCCTGTGTCTTGGGAGAGTAACACGCTACCACCAATCCACCAGGGTTCCAATAAAAATATGAAGTCAATACAAATAAAAAAGCCTTTATAATATGCTATATGAGTACTCTTTTTAAATGTAAAGCTTACAGCGTCTTAATTTGCATTTTATGGAAACATCTATTATTGCAGGGGCAAATTATCACCATTTTTTTCTGCAGAGCTGTTTTGAGCCTGTGAGAATAAATTGGAGTTCAAAGCGTTCATGCAAACACAGTCATGAGTATGTCAATGATATTCCATGGTATTTAGGTGAGGTGAGTATCTCTGAAACTTCTGTTACCGCTGCACTCCTAATTAGAGATTGACAATGACTAATGTAGGGAAACGGACATAATTGTCCATTATATTACGGAAGCGTAACTAACTGCTATAGTCTACTATTTTACAGCAAAATTTAGGAATATATCCCGATGTTATAAAATTATCAAAGAACTCCGTTAAAAGATATGCCGACAGATATTCCAAAAACTCTCATCCAAGATATGATGCTACGACATTGGTATGTGTAATCTTCGGTGATATTTTGGGGCATCCACCTTTTATGCTCTAGACTAGTGATTTTCAACCTTTTTTTAATCGTTGGCACACTTTTAATGATTTTAAAATTTGACGCCATACAAAGACTAAGATAAGTTTAAAAGTTGTGTTTACTGACTTATAAAACACTTTGTAAAATAGTTTATGAAAAAAAATTTAATGTAAATTAAAGTAATATAATATAATCTACAAAAACACAATAATACGTTTATTAGTTTACTCATAATAAAAAAAAATCATAATAATTTTTGCTATATACATATCTAAAATTTGGCAGCACACAAAAGAGCCGAAGAATGGTGGCTGAGAATCATTGCTCTAGACTTGATTGTGCGATGAAGTCATTTTTGAACCTTGCACCCAATTTTTTCCCAATCAGATGTTGGCATTTTGAAATCACCAATATTATTATGGTTCTATCCTGGACTGACAGCCAGAAGAACACAAACTCATGCTCACCAGAGTTACAGTCCAGTACTGTAACTCATGCACGCCAGAGTCACAGTCCAGTACTGTAACTCATGCACGCCAGAGTCACAGTCCAGTACTGTGTGACAAGCTGTCGATTAAATGGTTGCAAATTTGGTTCAATGCCGGGTTGGCCTGTCTGGTTGGGGAGTTCTCATTTTCGTTAAAGTTAGGAGTTTAAACCTTGACTCAACCGAAAATCTGTCATATTCACTAAATGTGGATCGGACCCGTTAAATCGGTCAGGTTGTTGTTTTCTAACTATGCCTAACTAATTAATGCATTCTAATTAAATAATACGTCTGACAGTGGCAGATACAGTATTGGCAAATCTTCTGCTTGCTTCCTACTTCTAAATTACGAAGATTCCCATCCGACAGCTATCACGTGTTTGGTGTTAAACGTTAGGTGGAATAACAATTCAGATTTTATGTTAGGTAGAAACACAATTAGATCCACCAATTCTGGGCAAGATACAAGGAACTATTCTGGTGCAAAAGCAGCAACTAATTTGATTTTTGTTTTCTTATTGGATGTATTTGTGTTTGTAGATGCTCGGGAATCATTTTAAGACGTAGTTTCGGATGATTAATCCTCGTGTGGAAAATTGAAAGTCGAAATTCATATTAACCATTTCTGCCTATCGTAAGGCATAGTATCATTTATTCATCATCTTTGATTTTACTTGGATAAAACAGCATTCAGGACTTCTTGTAGCATAGATCTTTGTACATTATTTAAATGTTTTGAATTAGTTTCCATAATATTGAAAGGAAAAATGCCGATGAATTGAATAATGAAAACTCAATGAGTATCTGGGAATAATCGAAATATAAAAATATTTCATAAAACAAACAAATCAAAGATAAATTTCTAAATTTATATTAACTTTATTAAGAATTATAAGTTCATATTTTATTAACTTTCAATGAAAATTTACCAAATTTAGCTAGGAAAAATTAATTAGGAAGCCATTCAATTACGCAATCATATAAAATTTTGTAGTGAAGAATTTGAGTTTTTATAAAGTTTCTGTACAAAGTATTTGAATATAAAAATTGAAGGGTTACAGTCTAACCAATTTAATTTTCTTTTGCAAAGTTTTGAATAACTAATCCAGTTTTTGTGACATTGTCTTATTCAATATATCGAAATTCATTGCTGTATCTTTATGATTTTAACAAATGAAAAGACTCATATTTTTAATATATATTTTATTTAATATATATGCTCTTAGAAGCTATTTTGCCAAAGCCTAATGTAAAGCCAGTTCATTGTGGAATAAATTTTTCTTTTAAACCAGTAACTATATTTTGGATTTTATTTCTTTGTAACAAAGAAATAATCAAACAGGAATAATACAATGGAATTTATATTTTTGATTGTAACTAAATATTCCTTGTTTTATTTTTTGCTAGAAAAAAATTAAAAGTATTAAAAAGTCGTTATATTATGTATTTTTGTCCTATTAATCACATTTTACATATTTTAAATTTTATAATAAAATTTAAAATTCTTTTCTAAATTTAAATTTTACAATTTGTAAATAATATTGGACAACTATAATAAGACATAATTTAATCATCAGCATCATAAAAATTATAAAAATTTAATGTACAGATCTTGTTTTTGAAATTATTGTTTGCGTTTTTAAAATAATTATGTTAATAAATATTTTATATATAGTTATATAAATATAAATTTCAGAGCTTCTGTTGTGAACTACTTATCTTATACACTTTAATATTTCGCTGGGTGTTGAAAAAAATTTCATCGAATATTGATGTTATTTTTGATCTTCTCAAACTTAAGATTTATAATTTTCCTTTCTAATGGAATTTTTTTAAAGTTGGTATCGAGTTTTGTAGAAAAACTCCTATGTAAGCAAAAATTCAATTACATTTTCCTTTCCCGTTTATTCTCTTGGGATATTTTTGAACTTATTTTAAAATTAATAAATTATAAACAGGGAAGTAAATACTTTAGAAAAAGTTCCAAAAATTTCCAATTTTAAACATCTACAGTTCACATTGTTTTCATTTAATTTAACAATTAAAAAAATATTGATTAGGCATCAATACAGTTACATTTAATATCGTTTAGAAAAAAATTATAAAAAAGATGAGATTTTTAAAATTACTATTTATGATAATAGATTATCTTATTATGTAACACCAGTACAAATTATATAAACTTTCAAATTCAGATTAATCTAAATCTTTTTTTAAGTAATTTTTATTCCTCATATAAATTCTTTTATTCAATAAAAACAATTTAATTACTATGTCAATTTTTAATGGCCAATATAAATATGCTTATTTCATTAAAATTTGAGAGAGAAATAATAGAAGCGAAAAATCATTTTATCTGCATTGTTATAAAGTATAAAGTAGTGTTTCTAATATTTTTAATCTTTATAAATTTTATGTAAATAGTTATTTCTCTCTATATAAACAATCCGTAAATAGTGTTGGATTTTGTTTAGTTGTTTTCCCATCAGAACGAAAAATAATTCAATTGACGACATAGAATATATTGCAATAATTATATTTTTATTAAAATACAAAAAATAAAAATAAACAGTACATTACTTTAACATATACATTTAATGAGCACGATGATATGTTTGAAGGAATTCACAGTTGTGAATCGTTAGTCATCAGAGCTTTTTAATATGTTGCGCCATCTAGCGTACTTGTTAAAAAACACAAATAAAAACTTCTGTTTCATTAATGCCTAAGGAAAAAGATTTTTTTCACTTATTGAGTAATTTCTGAAATAAGAACTTTTGCGTTACCATTAAAATTTAATTTCTGATGTTCAATTGTTAGAATTGAATAAGCTTTCTAGTTTAATGCTTTTTATTTCTACGAAACTTATACTAATGATGTTTTGCTTAAATACAAATATAATAAATACTCCATAAATGGTACTATGTTTAAGAAGGAAAATAATATTACATTTATTTGAACTGCTTTATGGCTTACATTTATTTAAAAGAAATTATAATTAATGAATTGACTTAATTTGTATAATAACAGAGAATTTAATTATAAGATTTCTAAAAAGCAAAGCAAATTATTTTTTAAATAATAAACAATAATTTTGCCATTATTTTGATGTTTTAATTTGAAAATAATTTTATCAGTGTAGCTACATATCTCTTTTAATTGGTTTTATTAACATATTTATAACCAAAAATTTCTAATTTATGTAAAGGTATATATTATTTCAGAAATCATATGATTTTATGAGACATTTTTATATAATGCAATAAAAATTCAGCATAAGTTATTTCAAAATTTTAATTTAGAACTACATATACTGAGACAATACCACAAAATTGTTTTACATAAGGTATATCAATTTCGTATACTGATATTTGATATAATATTGAATTAATCAGTATTTTATATAATTTTTCATATTTTAATTGTTGAAATAAATAACGTGTTTAGCAACGATAAATTTCTTGTATAAAGTAAAAGGTTTATGTAAAAAAATTTCCTGTGTTTAGGAAGAATTAAGAACAATATATACATATATATATATATATATATAGGTAAGATAAGTAAGTTCTGCCTCATATACAATATTGCTGTTATATACATGACAATTTTATTGGCGCAAAACGTCAGCAAAATAAAAATAATTCTGCATATTTTATGCTTACAAAATAATGGATCAATTGCGAAAATTTTGATTTATTTTATCTAAGTTTTTAACATTTTTAATCCATACATTCTTCATCTCGAATATTGTTGAATTAACTGCTGTATTAGGGTATATTTTTATGCTAAATCATATGCAAGTTAACAAAGCAGTTTTGCATAAATTATTTTATTTATTTTTATAACACTTCATTTCTTGATTGAAACAAATTAGCGGTATTATTTTAATTACTTTATATTTGTATCGTTAAATTGCTATGAAAAACACCTATTGTAGATCTTTGGTAATAGCTATTGAGAATTTTTTATTATCCATTCTGAAGTATAATTTTATGAAGAGCATTTGTAGTACATATTTAAATTATGATTCTCTTTTACTTTTTCAAATCAAGAGCATTTATTATCACAGATTAAACATAATATTACTGGAAAGATTTTACTATTTATATTTTCATACATATATATATATATATATATATAAACGAAATAAAAAATTCAATAATAAAATAATAAATCAATATTTAACTTTAACTCATGTTTTCACGAATATACTGAGAGCTTTTATTTTCTGCCAAAATGGAGCACTTAATGGAGAGGTAGATACCTTTATATAATAATTAGGCAATAGATTTATAACAATATTTAGCAAAAGATACAGCAAGTTAGTTAGTTAAAGATAGAAAAGAATGGATATGGAAAGATGTATCTAATTTTTTTAGTTCTTGATATTGGAAAATGAAGCAGATACTAATTTCAGGTAAAACTAATATTTTCTTCTGCATTTCTGTCATTGAGAATAATTTGAAGGAAAATAATCACTTTAATAAATTCTGCATTCTCATGATTTTTCGAATAATAAATTTTCATAAGAAATAGATAAATAATAGGTATGCAAATGGAGAGCTATGATTAGTTTTAGGATAATATTTTAATCATTTACATTGCTTTAAGAAATATGACTCGTATGAATGTAAATATACTTATTCAAAAATGACCAGTTTTCGAGCACATAGATATCAAGAGGCATAGTTAACATGCTTACCAGTTATATTAAAATCTATATTATGCTTTTATACAAGATGATTTTTGGTTAAATAATTCCCGATTCTTATATTTTTGATAGAATTAGCTGAAAAGGTTACACTTCATCAATATTCTTTTTTCTTGTGATTGCAATTCTCTTTAAAATAAACAGGGCACTTTTGATGACTGGGAGATGTACTTGGCAAGGACATGGAAAAATCACCCAAAAGAAGAGTTAACTCATTTTAAAAGATGAAGAGCTCTCATTTTAGTTATAAAGTAATTGTACTTCAAATTATTTTGAACAAGTACAGAAAAAATAACAAATGCTATAAAAGTAAAATTATATAGTTAAAACAGTCTTTTGAAATTACTGTTTTAATATTAAAATGTTATTTATTTTTTTGCAGTATTTTATATATTTTTGTTAAGCGTATTTTTTAATTAAATAAAAGACTCATTTTATTCAAGTTTCAAGTGAAAATGCAAAAAATGTTTAATTGTACTTGGAGGTCTTTCTCTTCTCGTTATAGGATATATATTTATAATGAATGTCTCAAAATCATTCATAAAGATCTTTGTTAGAGGGCCAATGTGCCAGTTTTATTCTTTCTGTAAAAAACATTGATTTTGGAAATTTGAAGGTATACAGATCCATAATCTTCACTACATGTTCCAGTCCTTATCCTAATCTGGTAACGATCGGATGTTTGACGTTTATTTTAAAGAATATTTACGATTAAATAATAACATAGATTTAGATGAGCATAATTTCATACTTGTTATTTATATATTGACCAGATGTTTTCATTAGATCAATGATGAAATTAATAAAGAACACTATTAATTTTTTAAAACAGAGATATTTTGGCAGGAGGGTAAATGTATTTATCTCTATTTGTGATCAAATATATAAAGATAATAATCGACCCTACAACATCTATTTAATTCCTACTAAGTGTCTTGAAATTGTCAGGTAGGTTATTTATAACTTCGATGGAAATTGAACTTCTGATACATTTTTTTTGCAAAAAAATGTATTAAAAATAAATATGTGATGCAGTAAAAAGAAAATGTTTAAGACCATTAAAAATTTTTCAACAAAATGAAGCGTGTTTTATAAATAGAATAATATGATTAGACGATATCTGCGTTAAAAAAATTGGAAAATTTGTTGCTTTAATTATTGCTGGTCTCCTCAGATTTTCATAAAAGTTCTATCAAAATTATTGGACTCAATAATACATTACATAATTTGATCAATTAAACTAATATTTTCAATAAAATATTATTTAAATAATTACATAATATAAATCATATGATTGATCTTTAAATTTCTAACAATTTTTCAACAAGGTATGATTATCAAGTTTATTTTATTTTCAATTAATTTATAAGAGTAGACATCTTAGTTTACTAAAAAATCTCAATAACAAAATTATTCCTTTAAATAATATAAGAAGCAAATCATCTATCATTGTATATATTTAGACTAATTAAATTAGATTTACATTGCCTAATAATAGCAACTTAAAATTCAAACAAATATAAAGTTGGCATTTGCTAACTAATCATAGTCATCCATATTTCTTTAACTTTTACAATTCATAATTATTTCTTCTAACAACAAAATAAATGAATTTTATTTGGTTATTATTTATATTTATCGTAAGTATCTGCAATATAAATATATCAAAAGCAAAATAACTAAAAATCTCCTAATAATAATAAATAACGTATGTATGTAGGTATATATGCATGTATATGTATTAATATATAATTGATGAATTGAAGAAAGATGAACAAAATATATTCATTTCACTTAAGTAAAAAGAATTTCTCATCTATAAATTCATTTTTTAATGTATTCCACAAAATATAGAAGTTTTTTATTATTTTTTTAAATAAACATAAAAATTTTAAGCCATTATTATTTTAAAGAAGAATAAAGCCTTTCTTTGTTGAATAAAGTAACTTTTACTTTCTTTTTTAAAATTAAATAACAAATTAAATGGGAATTTCATTTAAAATGTTTTCTTAGAAACAAGAATTTAAGTTTTCCATTTATACATATACAAATAATCTTCATATTGAGTGACATTACTATCTTACTTTTTCACTCAAATACAATAAACTTCATTTTTGAATTTAATAAAAAAATAAAATAAAATATCCGAATAATAGGAAATTTCTTTGAAATAGTTTGAAAAATAATAGTATGAATGTATAACTAAATTTAAACATCTCTGAACAAATTTCTTGTTCTAATTATTTTAACCGTAATACTTTTCATCTTCAAACAAATTTATCGAAGTTTTCTAATTCAATTTTATCAAATAATTACGTATGGAAATGTCTTATTCTACTTAAAACCATATGCTGCTGGCAAGTTCATTCAAGGTGAGCATAATTATCTACCAGCATATCTTTTTGTAGGAAATTTCATCGAGTTTACTGATTCCAAAAATTAAAAAAAAGTGCGTTCATTGTTTGTAAAAATCTTTCCCAAGTAGGAGGCGTTTTCAATTTACCAACTTGTGAGAAATGTTTATCTGCCTCGTAATTCATCCCGTCTTTTTGCTTTGTTCTTTTCAAATTATCAGCGCAATCTTTTGTCAGGAACAATGTCGAATGTCAGTCTCCCATCTTCTGTTTGTAGCGATGACATTATAACGTGAGGCGAGAAGTCAGCCGATTAACATATGAAAGGGATCCAGCTTCATTTAATTTCATTAGGAACGAAAGAAAAGATCTTCACGAGTCAATCTGAATGATATGATTGTGTTAGTTAGACATTTTTAAAGCAAGTTTTGAAATTCCTTGGACCAGAAAAATGAACAACTCAGTTTTCAAAGAGGGAAGGATAATGGATATGCATCATTAAATATTTTCCCAACTCATACGTGAAATAGATTTGGTTCCGTTGCTTGAGTGTATTATTTTGAATTGAGTTCAGTTTTGAAATTATTAAATAAATGTAAATTAAATATTAATTTTGTTATTATTTGACATGATTATGACACTTTAGTATAATTATACATTATTTATTAAAGATTTAATAATGATAACATTATAAATGTTTATATAATCTTAATAATTATAAAGTAAAATATCTAGTATTTTTTAAACATAAATATATTTTTGAAAAATTAAAAATATTTTGAATTCATGAAAATTTAAATTAATTTATTTTCATCTAATTGTGAAATTATTATCATTGTTCACTCTCAATTTATTGTTAAATCAACACCCGAAAATATCTTTTGACAATGATTCCTTTTACTCTTACACCTTTATATTAATATTTTATCCATACATGTAATTTGGGTTTCATCTTCTAAATTTTTTAAATTTTGTAGCTTAAAAATATAACATATAGAAATGAAAATCAGTTTTGCTTCATTTTATCTTTATGATTAAATATGTTCATCAATCTGTATGCATCAGGTAGATTAAAGAAATACAAGTGTATTTATTGTAATGGATAGTGAATTATATAATTAGGAATTATTGACTCCAACATGAAACAAATATATTTAAAATGCATCATATTCACTTCCTAGGACTACGCATAAAATTATCATTTATGATTTTTTAATTGATCGTATGAAATGCATTTCTTAATTTTTCTCAATTAATCTTGCTTATGATAAGGAGTGTATGTCACTCAATGGAATTTTTTTCAAGCCATGAGCTAAATAAACAAATATTTATATTGTTTAAAGTGAATTCCAAATCCCATTAAACATCTTAAAATAAGGTGGGAAACCTACTCATGAAATGCTGACCTAAGGTCCAAATATTAACCATTCACTTGCCAACACATATAGTTATGTAATTTTCAAAGCTACATAAATGTATATAAGTACACTTTACACATAAAATTAATTAATCATTTTAAATATATATATATATATATATATATATATATATATATATATATATATATATATATATATATATATATATATATATAGTGTGTGTGTGTGTGTGTGTGTGTGTGTGTGTGTGTGTGTGTGTGTGTGTGTGTGTGTGTGTGTGTGTGTGTGTGTGTGCGTGTGTGTGTGTGATTGAAAGCGCCACCAGAGGACCACTCACATGTTTGCCGCTGGACACGCGGAGGAGAAGAGAGAGAGAATGTATGGAAAAAGACGTCATGACGTGAAGACGCGAATGGATTTTAAAATTGTTTTGAATTATAACTAACTAAGATATTAGATCGTGATTTAATATCTCTGTAAATATGTAAATAGCCTTTTTCTTACTTTGTCCAAAACCATAATTAAATCATTTAAACTTTAAATGTGTTATTATTTCCTGAAAGAACTGGTAGAACCCTCATATACATATAACATTGCATTTTATTGTAATCAAAAGTATCATTGTTTGATATTAACAGTCATAATATTAGTAAATTAGTTATCATTTAACTAATTTAACTAACGAATATCGTATCTGAAGAAAAATCGAAACAGTTGCCCAGAAGAATATCACTAACAATAATATTTGAACAAAGTACTTAAAGTTACTTAGTAATTTTAATTAAAATTACTTTATTATTATTATTTAATTAAAATTACTTACTTAGTAATTTAGGAGGACAAATGTCTACCTGTTTACTAAAGTGTAAATAATTGATTTTCTACTAAATTAGTATCAATCTAATATAAACTGTTGAAGAAACTTAATATTAATATAACTTATTTGATTTACAGTAGCAGCTTGAAGAAAATAGTAACCTAAGAAATTAAATTCAATACTTCAACGCTTTATTTTATCTTTATTTCAGATTCAAATCTCTAACTTAAAAATTCCTGCAATTCAAAAATTTCTGATGAACAGATGAAACCCATTGATAAATATACAAATCTAGTGCAGGAACTAGACCTGTATGCATTGACAAAAGACAACCATTAAGCAAATTAAAATTATATTCCATGCAAATTTTATTCAATAGTTTTAACAATCAATCTTATAGTTCAAATTTTATTCAATAGTTTTAACAATAAGTAGATATTCTTAGATTGTAAATTTCCATAATGCATATCTTTTTTATCAATTGCGCAATGTTTTTTTATAGGCATTTATAGTTGATAGTGGTTGATTATAAATAAATTATGTTATTATAAATACCAATAAAACATGTAAGCTTATGATATCGGATTGTAATTCCCATAATTAACTTAACAATATTTTTCTTGAAGGCTTGCAATAACACCAACAAATTCATCTTTATTCGTAGGAATGTTAAATTAAAACTTAATTAATTACAGTATAAATTATTGATTTTAACACCATTCTCACTACATATAATTAAGGATTAATTTTCAAATGCTGAAATTATTCGTACCTATTACACGCTTTATACACTTTATCATATCATTAGATGTTTTGAGAGATTAAATTTTTGATTTCAAATAATTTTCATGGTAGGATTTACTTGCTTAAGATTAAGTGACTTTTCGTGGGATATCTTACCTTTAACGAAATATAATCGTCTCATCTGATACAATCTTTTCTATTATTTTATTTTTATGTTGTTTAAAGCATGGTTAATAACAGTATAAGCTATTTTCTTCAGTTAATTGGATTCAGACTTTAATTTTTCAAAATGGAAGTTCATTTATATTTAGTAACGTTTTGATATGTATTTTAAAAATTTACTTAAATTTATATGTGGTATTCCTCTTTATTACGCTATTTGAAAATGAGTCCAATCTTTGTAGAGATAAATATTTTAGTATCGTTGAGAAATTGTGTCTAAATGCAGCCCAAAAAATTCATATAACTATAGCAATTAATTAATTAATTAATATTTAATTAATTTAGATATTTATTTTACTGAAATTGTAGCCGAGCTGGCAGCCGAATGGTTAGTTCTCTTGACTTCGGTTCAACAGTTCGTGGGTTCGAATCCAACCTTGGGCATGGATGTTTGTGGTGGTTCAGAATCCACTTTAAACCGTAGGTCCAAGTATAGCTAGCCCTCGTGTGCAAAAACTGACCGTTGAACGACAACTAAACTACAGAAATTATATTTATTTATAGGGTTTATTTTTCTTATTTTTTATAGATATACACAAACTTACATAGATTAATAAATCAGCAAAATTTGCCCACGATATTCAAAAAAATCAGAATATTTTCATGAAATGGAATAAAGCAATATCTAATTCGAATTGCTTATTATTTTCAATCAAACTGTAAAATCATTTGCAGAAGATTTTACAAATATTACTTAATTTTGCATATTTTTGAAATAATATTTTACCATTCAAATGAAACCGCTGATTTATGATGCAAAAATAACATATTTTGCTCTTTCAATGCGCAGTGCTCATCTTGTATTATAGTACACATTTTGTCAACTGAAATAATTATTTTTGTTAACTGTATAAATAATAACATTACTATTTTCTATATAAAAAGGAAATTTTTCCAATAATTTCACTATAGCAATTACTTTATATTGACTAAATGATGTAAAACTGAAATTAATTTACCAGCAAATTAGACATATATTAAATAAACTTCAATTGACACTAATACAAATTTAAACTGTAAAAATCATAAGCATTTCAAATTATAAATCCTTGCATTTTGACTAAGAATAGAAATTTTAAAATTTAATTATTATTGTCGTTTAATTTTTCACTTAACAGTTTTTTTTACATAACAGACATATAGTTTAGACCCATAGTCAAATAAATAACAAGGCATAAATTGAAATGTCCTCCTTATTTTAACAGAACAAAACTATAATTCTGGGTTTTTCGTTTAACTCTGTTATTCACTAAACTTTAAAGGCACTATAAATTTCCCCATAATTTGAATGTAAACAACTTTTATACAAGCTATGCTTTATTACTTATTGTAGATGTAAGGCTAGTTTTTAATAGTTTCACAGAATAATGAATCATGTTTGCGGAAATTTTGTATTTTTTATGATTGATGTAAGTTTTGCCATAAGTGTTTAAATACATGTGATAAAAACAGAGTTTGTGCAAACACGTATGCTTACATTTTGTAAGTATATACATGCTTAGGTGCCGCTTAGGTTTAGCATATTTTTTGTGCCAAAAAAATTTAAATTTTATGATAATGTTCCTGCAATAAATTCATTTTATTACTTAATGATAAAATTTCATTAAATAATAAAATTTCATTTTGGACTGAAATCTGCTGGTTATAGTTTTAGTGACTGCAAAGAGAAATTTAGTTATTATTGATATTTATTTAATATATATTAAAAACAATGTAGAAATAATTTAGGTGTCTAAATTTTCAGTCTCATTATAACAAAATACATGACATAATATTTGAATAGAAATGATATATATTTAATGTATATTTATTCATGCACTTAACTTCAGCACTATTATCCTATTGAAAAATAGGAGCTTGGAATATGGCTTTCGCATTTTTACGACAGACCTACTGTTTACAGCAATTGGTTCCTTCATAAAAATCGATCTTCAGCAATATTGCTTTAAAAATTGCATGACTATCTTTTTCATTTTATTTTTTATGAACAAATAATTAAAAATTGGGGTACTTATTACATTATTTAAATCAAACATTCCCTTAAATTTGCAAGTTTTTAATAAATAAATGCACTTTCAGAAACCTTTTCTTTTGGGATTCATTCGTACATTCTTTGAATTCTATTAATAAATAAAGAAAAGGTCATTCAAATCTGCTACATTTAGGAAACATGCATAATACAAAGAAATCTAACGTGTATTGATGTTTATGAAGTGTATATATTGCGAATAGTTAAAGTATGATGTTTATTCTATTACTTTAACCAATTTTTTTCAATTTTATTTCAAATATAATATAAACTGGTTGTATCATAATTCTTCATCAGCTTAGAAATTTTACGGGAAATTCATTAACTAACTAAATACACGTTTGGCTAGATTCCAGTGCCATAAAACAAATAGATTTTCAATTCTAGCAGAGGGCGCACACTTTTAATTCTATCACTTTTATTCGGAAAATGAAAGTACTATCGACCTCTGCAAAAGGCGATCACTAAGTTTAGTGAACGCGCCGACATTTATCCGAAGAATAATTAAACAGTTCTCTGAAAGTTCAGGACGTAATTAAAACGTTTACGCCATTGGGACTGGAGTTCCGAATTAATATTTATGTCCAGGGAATCGAAAGATACAATAGTTGTCTCAGCATGCCGCGTCCTGAGTGTTTGAACAAGGAGGCAGCGAATATGACGCGTTATCAAATTATTCCGGTATTCAATAGAATGTCTTTGTTGATGGCTCGCCTCAGCAATTGCCGATAATATTCGCCAAAACCTTCTTCAGATAGGTTTTGGAGAGTCACGACTCTCTACTTTCCGTTAATGAACTCGTTTCCTAGATCATGCAGATGGAATAAATTGGCTGGCATTGTCGTCGGGCAAAATGGAAAATAGCTCTGTCGTGACAATTTTGGAAGCGAAGACCCTGGAGGTATTTAGTACAATTTTATCCGTTCCGAGCGAAATGCTTACGGATGAGGCTGATTAAAACTTAATCTTACAGCAAATCGCCGGAGAAATCAATCTCTCTTCACATATGCATTGAATTTCAGGTATTACGATATAGTTTAACATATTTAATTGAGTATCTTATAATTTTCATGAATTATTATTAAAACTTTTAGATATTCTTTATTCATTACATATGCATGCATATACATACATATATGTGTATGTATATACACACTTATATATATATATATATATATACATATATATATATATATATATATATATATATATATATATATATATATATATATATATATATATTAACATTAATTTGAATTCAACATATTTTATATTTACTATATATTTTAGAGGAAATGAAAAGATATTTATTAAGTATTTTAATATTAAATGCTTTTACGTGAACACTTGATATAATTCATGGTATTATATATATCGGAATAAATTAATTTATAGTGAAATTTCTTTATACATTTTTTACAAAATATTACTGAATGGGATAATTGAAGAACTGAACCGAAATATAATAATAAAATATATTATAGATCCTGGTATTAACAATCATTATAATGCATGTTCTTCTTCTTCTTAGAATTGGGTTTGAATGTCATTGGGCACCTCTGTTTTTATCAGCATTTTGTACCATTAACTCCAAACCCAATGTTTCCTAGTTCCAGTTGCTCGGGTCACCCACTTTATTAATGAAGTCCGATAACCCTTTAATGGAGTCTAGGTGTAACTCTCTAGTATGGATGATGCCTAAAGAAGTTAATCTAGGGAGGGCAAGAGCCTCGCATTCATAAATGATATGCTCTGCCGTTTCCTCTTGCGTATGACATTTCCAGCAGATAGGGTCTTGCTAAAACAGTCCCATCTGGTCAGAAAGTCAGTCATGCTAGGGATAGCTTCCTGGCTTTCACCAGAAGAAGATGGTTTGAAGGTCATTTCTACCTCAAGTGAAAGATTCATTACTGCCCCTTTACAAGATTGCCTCTGAGTTCCCTGGTTTTTATCAGCAAGGTCTACTTCAGAGGCTTCACCTGCAAATGCAGAAAGGTTTGTTATTTCTTGTGTCTTTTCAGCCACAAGATAACAATTAATAAGCTCAGGTAATATAAGTTCACCCAGCATTGCCTGTGATACTGGGCAAGGCAAATTACTCTAGAAGTTTGCCAGGCAACTAGAGGCTCCGTTAAGACACCAATACCGTGGTGCCAATTAGCCCTAGGCACGGATCGCATAACACCAGGGTTTACGGGAGCTGGTTCGCGGCCTCTGATTCTATATTCAAGGCTATCCTGTCATTCCTACAGGACATTCGGCGATCCACCACCTGCCGACCCGCCTGGTGGCTGCTCAAGCCCCAGGAAGGTACGCATACCCCCTGGTTCCAGGTAATGCATGTTACAAATAGAAGAATCTACTGAAGCATCAGATAATTTTTTCCACTATACTGTAATCTATTTAGAAGAAATTACAATATCGTAAGAACTAAGCATGAATTGTTAAGCATATGTAATTGCTATTAAGAAAATGTACAAATATATACAACAAAGATTTTGAAAGTTATATTTACTTAAAATGTTTTAATCAAAAATTCAGATTCTTAATAAATTTAAAATAAATAGTTTCAAGAAGTATATATATAAATAATTTTTAAATTTAATTTGCATCAACATGACAGGGTTTTTATTTTTCAATACACATCTATTTTACTAACGAAAACATAAATTTTAAATGTGATAAAAATAGTTTTATATTTTAATATAAGTTATTTACTTCATGGAAATGATAAAGAAAAATCTCTTGCGAATTCTCAATTCCATTGTTTGGAGTAAAAATTGCTTGAAATCATTTCTTAATTACGACCTGGATTATTTTGATTTAATTTCTAATATTATAAAGCTTAACTCTTGATCAAATATGCAATCAAAAAGTACATTTGAGTACGTTATGTGTAAAGATAACATTAAAAAAACAGATCATTATTGTGGCTTGATAATTATTAAAGAATTAAATTTATTGGTTTGAAAGCAGATTTTATTTTAAAACTAGCAATATCTGGAAGAAATAAAATCTGCTTTTACAAATTTCTCTCCTCATTAAGAAATTATTTTAATTATGAAATTATAAGCATTTATATTACATACGGCCATGAGCTACTTTTGTTTGATTTTTTTTTCGTTTTTAGATCATTTTTTGGATTTGAAATTTGATTGGACGGGCACTTATAAAGTTTCTGTTAAACTACGGCAAACCTCTAAGCCAGAAGTGGAAATTAAGCCTGCAAAATGTTGAAGCGAAATCCAGAATACTAACCATTTAACTTGCATGTCGCCAAGTTCAAGTTAAGTTTGAAAGAACAAGCTCTTTTATATCATGTTGGAAATCACTAATCATTTGAAATTAATATCTCAATATTATTCACATCCATTTTCGCTTATTCAATGTCATCTGCTAAACTTATAAGTTATGAATAAGGACACAAACACCTAGGGGTTTAATCTTTCATACGCATTGTCATGATAAAGAAGATACTTTTCCAGTTACTTTTGTATATTTTTAAAAATCATCTTTATTAATTACTCCATAAGCATATTATGATTGTCATGACTGGGAAATATTTTCAAATTAAGCATTAAATAACACATATAGTAAGAATTAATAACTTGATTTAGCGATATTTACTTTTAAATACTTTGCAAAAAATTAGGCTTTACGTGACAACTACATCAATCGGAATAATGAAGACTAAAATTAAGAATATGTTTTCATTTTGTATATGCTTCTAAGTATTTGTATTTTCTCTTTTCTAGTTTCCAAAGTTGTGACTTATTCAAAACTTGGATTAGAGACCATTGTTATTAAATAGGTCATTGTTAATCTCAAAGTGCCCAAGAATTATAAATTTGACTCCAATATATGTTGTTCTTGAATGTTTAATTTTAACTTCAAATCTATTCATTTGATGATCTTGCAAATTTTTCACACCTACAATATTCTTTCTATAACCAAACTTTCCCTTTCTATTTAATCTGAAGATTTTGATTTCAAGAACTTTCCTGGAATATTAATACATATTTTTGGAGGATTTTTTTCCCAATCTCGTTATTTGAAGTTTTTAAAACGAAATTGCATTTACCGATGATTTTAAAAAGAAAATTTTACCGCATATTACATTTTTGGTTCAAATAATTTTGGGCAGGGTGTCTTAAGAAGTTTCTTCTATCTTATTTCCGCTTAAAGAAATGGGGAATGTAAACAAAAATGTAAAAAAAGAAAAACAAACAAACAAGAATGAGGTAAATAGATGTATTTTTTTCTGCTCCGGATATACAAAGATCTCACCAAACATTGAGTATTCGGCGAAAATATTCTACATAAAGATAATGGACAAAATATTTGCTATTTATGTATTTCTCAGAAAATTTTCTTTGAAATTAACTTTGTAAAACTTTATTCTATTAACAGTAAAATGTGACTTTAGGTAAAAATTTCGGGTGGTTTTAGCAAAATAATTAGCAATAAGTTTTGTTCTAATAGTGAAAAAAGTACTTAAATAGTTATTTATGCTTAGTTATTTGGTAGATACTTCGATTTGTTAAGAAACCAACAATTACAATAGAGTTGCTATAAACACGGTGGATTTTAATTTTGGAGACAGTGTATCGTAGAAATGTTTAAGTTCTTCACTTCAATATTTTTTAATACAATGTATACATTCTACATTCACTTTAGCGAATTTGGGGAGTAAAACATTTTTATTAAAATATTGAAGATGAAACTTCTGTTAACATTTATAGTGTGAATCTAATAGTATATTTGAACTGTAATATCTGTTATATTTATCTATATAGAAGTAAAAACGAATACTCATTCTAAAAATAAAAAAATATATACAAAAATGATTTGCAAGAATTAGTGTTGCTAGAGGATCTAAAAGCTGCATAGTTAAAATTCATAATTTGATAGTTTATTTTAGAAAATAGTAAAGTAAATTATTAAAATTAGATAAATTCCCATATTTTATTTCATTTAAATTATAATTATGAAGTTAAATCGCATTTCTATTTATGACTGAGTGTAGATGATAAGTATGTAATAGAATTGATTAAGTATGAGAACATATTTAATAAGAACAAATATAACAGTTTACTTTTAAAATTTTTAAGGAAAATGAGTGAAAGGATAAAAAATACACACATAAAAGAGTTTACAAATGGAGAAAGAAACAAAATTAAATAAATCTCTTCAATAGTATCTACATTTAAATGTAGATTGAAATTCTTTTCTTCAGAAACACAGTTCTTTTATTTTTAAGAGAAAGATAATAACTTTTCAGAACGTTGAAAAAGCATATAACATAATAAAATAGAAGTTTTGTGTAGAATTTGAACATCATGGCAAAGGAAGTTAGGAAGCAGGTCTCTTCATGGCAACTGATGAACATGAAATCTGCTATAGATTTGCCTTTCTTTATTTTGTGGTATTGCTAATTAGCTAATGATTTTTTTAAATTTGCATCGCACTTTCATGATATAAAAACATTTTAAAATGTGTTGGAGAACCCACAAATGCTAATGTTTAGCATTTGTAGAAGAGAAAAATGTAAAGATGCTTTTTCATAATATTATACTCCTAAATAATTTACTTTGGTAATTAATATTGTAAATTTTTAACTTTTTTCACAAGCCCTTTTCTCACTATATTTTTATTGTTCTCAGTTAACGACTTGATAATTTTCATTTCAATATCTTTTATACTTTTGTACTAGGGAATTAAATCTTCCTTTGATCCTGGCAAAATGTACAGTTTTGATCAGAATAATATTTTTGAAAATAGAAGAGCATTTTTCTCTTTGATTTCGGTATAAATTTTAAGATAAGCTACTAAAGTTTAAGTAAATCATGTCATTTATATATACAAAAATGGCTTCGTAAGAAAATATTTGAAAACATCTATTAAATAAATATAATCAGTTTTTTCAATTGGTAACTTTTGTTAACTGAATCTCAGTGACAAAATTTTTAAAAAAACAATATTGCGGATTTGAAAATTTTTAAAAACAAAAATGTATTACTATTTAACATATTAAATAGATAATAAGTGCAAACATTCTGCAATGTGTTGTCAATGTTAATCCATTAAAATCCAGTATCAAATGTGCTATCTCAAACTTACTCACTAAGTATACATATTAATTCACTCAAGCAATAATTTACATTAACTCCTTAATAATGTAAATTATTAGTTAGGCTACTGATTTCACAATACATGTTCAACAGATTGTAAATCAATACCAATATCTTGAAATCACATGGCTCTATAATAAATCTATGAATGCTTGTGTTCAAGCAATACAAGCTACTATAATTGTAGCACATATTAGTGAAGAGTCATTTCATATTAAGTTAGGTATTAAGTACATAAACTATACATGACTAATAAAAATGAAGATAAATAACAGAATTACTATTGTTAAATGAATAATTTTATATTGAATTAACCACATGTATTTGACGTATCTTTTTTTAAAAAGCAAATTTAAATAAACTAATTACTAACAATTTTGAAAGCTACTATTCTATATAATTCTGTAAACAATTCTATATAATGATTTTGTAAATTCAAATTTAAGTTTAAATTTCAAAATATTATATAAAATTGCAATCAAGTCAGTTTTTATATATTATTCTAATAATTGAACAAAATTGAAAATTGGACATATTTCTGTTTAATTTACTTTTAAAGATTAAAATAAATGTGTTTTAAAGAAAGATAGTTAGAGCTTCTGTGTATGAAGAAGATAGAGCTTACGATTTTTTTATTACCTTCAAAGTTTTTGTTTATAATGTTGAAATTGTCATATAATCCCTTAATAATAAAGAAAATTACTCACCAAATAACATAAAAAAATCTTTTTACATTCAATTATTGCCATTCACACACACGCACGCATATTTTTTTGAAAAATAATAAGTTCTTCAATGTAATAAATAAAAAGACTACTAAAATTTAAGTAGATCGTAACGTAATTAGAAAAATTTCTTTGAAAATATCATCTATCTAACAGATGATATTTTCAAAGAAATTTTTAATAAATATCAAAGAAATTTTTAATAAAATAGAAAAATACCAATAGAAAGAAATTCAAAGAAACCAATGAATTTCTTTCTATTGGTATTTTTTTCATTTAAATCCCAATCGCAAAACTTCAACAAATAGCATTGTGGTTTTGAAAATTTTTTAAAAACATTATTTTATTACTATCTAACATAGTAACTAGATAACAAGTGCATACATTAAAATGTTGAATGTCTGCCAATGAACAAAAAGATATGATGAATTTATTATACATTAATACATTTAAGTAAATTTCATAAGAGTATAACCTATTTTTTACTGGATATTAGAAATCATGTATATCTATACTATTCACTGGTACACACTAATAATTTTAATGTATTCAATATATTGTTGTCACCAATAAAATTAAGTATTCCATCAGAGAAAAGCGCTAATTATAAAAAGCTGCGTGAAAATAATTGGAAACAAAGGCTTAGCATTTATTGTTATGAATTGTTGAAAAGACTAGGAACAAAACTATTCAACCATGAATGCAAATTTTAATATTAACCTTCCCTATGTTGGCTTTTGTTTTAGAGAGGAGCACGCAACAATAAACATGTTTTCCTCACGGCACGCCTCGCTAGTTCATTTCCTCCCTGGTAGAGGGAGCGCAAATAGATTTATAAAAATGTGTCTTTGTAACTTCCTTAAATCGTTTTTGCACCGTTTTCAGAATGGGAGGGATTATTTATATGCAAATTTTTCTCGTTTGATTTTTCTTTTTGGACTATTTTCGAGCAGGGGACGCTCGAGAATTTTCATCACTCGGGCTACGAACATTGTGTCTTTCTGATTATGGAGGATGGAGATTCTTTTACGGAATGTTTGTCTGCGGCTCACAAAAATGCGAATCGATACACAGATTGCTGCATTTTGAATTAGTTTTCTTCTTCTCATCCGTGGAATTGAAAGAATTTGGTTTCTGTCTCAATTATTTCCGAAAATGTGCCCATTGCTGAAAAATGGATAAATTCGTTGAACTCTATAATTGTTTCAGTCAGTCTTTTTACTGAAAATGGTTGGGTTTTAAAACAAATATATTATTTTTATTAAAATATAAAAGATTTATGTGCCTCGGAAAGCATAATTTGCCATTAATATTACTAAATATTTGTAACAATATGATGATATTAAATTACATAAAAAGTAATTTCACATTCTGTATCAAATTTTATGAAATAGCATTTCTAAAAATTTGCTTATCAACTAACTACGACATATTTAACCAATTTTATTATTTGACAACTGCATTTTCTTTCTTCCACACATCAAAGAAAAGATAAAAGAATATAACAAACACTGTAGTTCCTAATTTAGCAAAAGTTTTATTATAAATGAAATAAAATTAGTTTAACACACAAAGGAATGTATTAGTTTATTTAATTGCTAAGACAATCTTTATTAAGTTTGTTTAAATAATGAAAATTTGCTGAATTCTGATTAATTTTTTTCCTTATTCAAGATTTTTGTACTCGAAGTAATCTTGAAAAGTTTGCATAAATAGCTAAAAATTAAGAAAATGTCGTTTTGATTTCGAAATTCATAATTCTGTTTCCTTAATAAATCTTTTGCAGTCAGTTTCCATTGCATTTACACAGTAAATGTATTTTGTGGTTAATAAAATATAACTTTTTAACAAAATATTTAAAAATTAAAGTTAATTGCTTAATGTAAATAAATTCACAAAATGGGCTATGAATTTATTGTTTTTCAAAATTACTTTTAAACTAATATTGAATAATTTATAACAACATTGCATTCTAAATTAAAGAAATATTTTATTAATTTTTATATTAAAGAAAACTCATTTATATTAAACCGTTTTACATTAAAGAGTGTATCTCTCGTATAACGTGTTTTACATTACTCACCAAAATATACACACGAAAACTTTAAAATTTGAAATACAAGCTCAGAAGTACCGTGAGAAATTAATAGGAATTTGATAAAAAAAAGTGCATAACTTGATTCCTGGATATAAAATCAGAGGAGATGCGAAAATGGAAAAAGCAATAAAAATTTGATACTGTAAGTAAAATACAAAACACATAAGAAAGTACAAAATAACGAGTACACATTCCATGAGATATTGACACAGTAGTAATTTAAGTCAACCTTTGGTATTAATGTACTCTCAAGACAAGATTAAAAATTTTTGGACATTTTTAAAGGTTTGAAATAATTCAATAATCAAGCAAGCAATAATGAGCACTTATATTACCAAATCACTTTTAGTACAAAACGACTATCTCATACCGAGCAATAAATATGGAATATCGAGCTATGAATACTTAAATCACCAAATCAATTGTAAGGAATTTACAAAGTGAACATGTGCCAAATTTGCAATGTTAAAACTATTAACGTTGAACAATATTAACGGTTAAAAAACATGAAACCCATAATTTTAAAGTACTGTCCATTAATTTTCGTGTAATCTCGAAAAGTATTGTGCATACTTAGATCTATGAATACCACGGACGCATTAATACATTATGACAATACAAACTCATAAGTGGATTTTTGACCAGAATTTTAATGTAATTTTAATTTACCTTTCTCCAATTTACACCACTCTAATTTTAATTTGCGTCTGTCAGTTGACAGTAATTTTTTAAATATTTATTTTGAGATAAAATTTTTAATAGATATATTGAACCTTATAATATCCACATACGAATCTTTAAGAAATTCACATGCATAAAATTTATATTAATGGATTACGCATGACCACAATAAAAATTATTACACAGGAAAAATCGGAATATTCTAAGAAAAGTGAAAAATGGATTAATATATATATATATATATATATATATATATATATATATATATATATATATATATATACATATATATATATATATATATATATATATATATATGTATATACATATATATATATATATTGCATGAATTGTTTCTCAGAATTATTTTTAGATAGTGAATTAAATTTCGATAATGATTTCAAATTGAGCTAAATATTAAAAAGTAAATTTAGAATAAAATTTCTTATAAAATATCTTATACAATGAATGATTAAATAATTTTATACTGAAACATTAAACAACATACTTAGTATTCAAAAATATTAATCAGGAAATTTTTTAATCAGGAATCGGGAAATATTAATCAGGAATTATATATAATCTACATACTTAAATTTTCTAATTAAATTATTGAGCTATTTAAATAATTAATATGATCATCTTAATTCAACCCATTAATTCTGGAGCTAATTGTGTAGTGTAATGCATTTAATGGGTCTGATGTTATCAGTATTATAAGTATCGTTTTAATCAAAAAGCAAGCGAATAACTGTACTGTCAGTGTTTTGTTCTTCAACACGAAATTTCTTGAATTCCTACATCACATCTTGTGGATAATTGTTATTGTTGTTGAAGTCTTACTTTGTGCTTTAAATTCAGATCTAACCAAGTACTTACAGGTGGTATTGCACTCTTTGGAGAGTTATATTTCAGATAATATTGCTCCCACTGTATTAGATATATAGAAACCAATAGTAGGCTTTTGCTTTTTGCATGAACATTTGAAAGTATGATTCTCATACTTTTTCTCTTCACTAAATAATATAAATATAATAAGAAAGAGGAATGAGAAACTTCTAAAAAAAGCATAATATAAAGATGTTTGACAATGCTATCTACTATGTAGTGGGAGCGGGCAACGATCATCAAAGTTACTAAGAAATATGGTGTTCAATATAAGATAATATATTTTATGATTTACCCATTAAATAACTTCACTTCACTGTATAAATTGATTGATTTTAGTTCTAATAACGTTCCCAAACCATGATTTACTATCATTTGTAATGGAATTTTTATTTAGCAATCTATATGCAGAAAAGCTATTACAATTATATTGCTTCCCTAAAAACATGACGCTAATATTTGGTGATAGAATGCAATATAAATATGGTAACGATTTGAAGAAAACTATAATTTGCTTGCAAATTTATATCATTTAAATAGAACTACATTTCCATTGTTGCTATTGGTGACAAGGTGAAATATAAAAATTTGCATAAAATTTCAATTTTAGTAAGTTTAAACTATTTTGAGACCAAAAAACATTTAAAATTAAGAATAAGCTTCCTTTTAGCAAAATGTCATGATATTTTCCAAATAATATTATTCATTGTATTATGAATTGGAAATATCTGTACATATTATAATATTTTGTAAATTCATAGGAACCTGTTGCACATTATTATAAATAACTTTCAATTTTTTTTTGCTTTTTCAGGTATTTTCAAACTTCTAATTAGTAGAAAAATTATTAACAAATATTTTGCCCTTACGTGATATTATTTTGAGAACTAGATATTATTATCATTACATTACATTTTTATCATTACAATCATGTTAGTGGAAAGTTTTTTCTTTGTATTAGGCGAATCATTTAATTTTTATGTGCCTCTGTGAGTTACACAAAGCAAATAGTATTTAAAAATGGTAAATTATTTTTATCAAGGGATTTAAAATGAAATCAGATATAAGTTTCAAACGAAAACATGCAATTTGATTTAAAGATTGATGTTCAGGTTAGTTTTAATCTATAGATTATTTGCAAAAACTATTTTCTCATTTCAAAAACTCATTTGTATTTTTGACTATATCAATTCCACAGTTAGTAATAAAAATATAATGAAGAAATATTTTTCATAAACAGAATTTCTATCACTAATAAATTGTAATTTTTTTATAAATGGTTGTTCATAGAAGAATTACAGTTTTCAATATTTTTATTTTAAAAGAAACTAAATAAACTTAATTGATCTTAAACAACGCAAGTAACTTTCCCTTTCACAATTTTATAAAATTCAACAAATAGTAAAGAGAAAACAGATGGATATTAATATATTTATTATTATTTTACGATACTTAAACGTGATAAAAAAAGTGTCACTTTTTTTAATAACCACTGTTTTCAAAAATGTTTAAATTGTAAATGAACAGACGCGTATTACATTAAACCGTCATAATTTTGAGAATTATTAAAATGAATAATTTATATCTAGTAGTTTTTAGAACAAAACCAATTTTCAATATTTATATTTTAAACGAAACTTAAATTTAAGTATTATATAGTCACTTAATATTTAATTTGGAAATTTATATTTTTATGATATAAATAAAATACTAGCTGCTTACAGCAGCTGGTAATAAGTCCTATTGGTGAACTACAGAACAACAGATTCATTCTGTATGCATAATTACTTATGCATGTTGATCAATGAAATTACATGAATATTTTACAGTTTTCATTCTTGAGAATATATAAATATAATTCTTCCCTTTCATAAAATCCCTCAAACGACAGTACAAAATTGAGTTCTTAAGAGTTGTTGAAAATTTATTAAAATAGTGCGCGGTATTGATATTGGAGTATTTATCATTCAAAATTATGTTTAATCCTTCATTCAAATATTTACATTTAATTTCGAAGCATAGTTTTATTTTAAAATTTACTTTTTTTCCAACTGATTAAAGTCCGAACTTAGCATAAAAATATATTCTACGAAAGTAAAACTCTGATTGAAATACACGTATAATAATTAAATTTTAACTATTTCTTCAGCTTCTGTGAACTAACATTCTAGAAAATTTCTTGTCACATGTTGACATAATTTTTTCCCCATTCGAAATTATCTGAAGCAAAAAAATGACGAATCTACGAAGATAGACGAAGGAAAAAAAACAATAAACTAGAAAACTGTTTTTGAACAATCGAGTCAGAATAATCCAATTCCCTGCAGTACATTTCCCTGACAGCACCCGTTGAGCTGTCAAAAACAATTTTTCTCTGCTGGAAAATTTAACGACATATAATGACACGAATTCTAGAATAAAAATCTCAAAGGGAAAATGAGGGGAAATAAAAAAAGGAAAAGCACAGAAGTACAAAAAAATACAAAATCCCCGATAAAAATGCAAGAAATGCCAATGCATTTGGTGGAAGAATCCAATATGATAAAATAAATTTTAGATTGAGTGATATATAGGGTAAAAGGACCACATTTAGGTCTGCGTTCCTTGCGGCTAAAGTATCCTAGTAATAACAGACCAAGATACGCTGAAGTATCTAATAAAACAAGCAAGTAGAAGCCTTGACTGATCTCCTGAGAGCCAAGGAAGATGCGAAACTTAAACATGATTGATGAGAAGGCCACCAATTTGTCGACGGAAAAACCGTTACGCCTACTTTCTATCAATACCACCTCTTGTTGGGGCCGCTGAATTCGAAGGGGGGGATCAGGAAAGGGTGGGTTAGAGATTGATCGGATTCCAGTGATTTAGAAAAAGGTGGGGGATTCTAGAAATAAAAAAAAGAGGTATCTGTTCCGGAATGCGATTTTTTACCCCGGAAAAACAAAGCTACTCCGGGCAACAGGGACAAGGGCTAGTGCATTTAAATTATTTGAGATTTACTTAAATTGTTCTCTTCTTATCTATCGACGAAAGTTTAAGATTCCGAAGTGATATTGTTCTGGGGAGTTTAGGGAAACGATTAAAAAAAGGGGGAGTTTTGAAGGCATGGCTAGTAAATGGCTTCAGCAGGCACAGACCGGAAGCAATCGTATCTCCGAGGCTCATTAGGGATGTTAACTGCTGGGACATTAGCGAACTTTTTACCAATCGTCAATTTTTATTGCTTTGGAATTGTTTTTATTACTGGCTTTCTCCTTTGATTGTATTTAAAGAATTTAGGTTAAAAGCTAAGCGATTTGTTTTGCGTAAATAGTTAAATTGCTTTATTTGAATTTATGCCATTGCATTTTTAAATTAAAAAGAATTAACTATTTTCCTTTTCATTAATTCTATTTAAGATAACTATATTGAAAATCAATTGAGCTAACATAGTTATAAGTTAAATTATATTTGCTTTTTATTGATGTCTCTCAACTTCATTTACTTTTAAGAGAAGGATTCGGTTTTTTTAATAATGTCGAATTGAAGAAAATACTAAGATTTTTATATTTACAGAGCATTTTTTTTAAATATTTGTTAGTCATGAGCATCTTAAATAACTCACTTGTTTTGTAAAAACAGAATCGCATGTAATTTTGAAATATCATACGCTTTTTAATGGTGCGATAAATTTATCTAAAATTAGATATAATGTTAACAACTGCTTAACAAAGTTTGTAACTTTTGAGTTTGTTTTCTATAATTCTCAAAATAAATATCTGTTCAGAATTACATGTGTTATTTTTGTTTATTAAAATGCATTCATATTTTCAGTAATGTTTGTGGGTTTGATTAGAATTTGAAAAATTATTTTTTGAGAAAGTAAATATATGTTTTATTAATTTGTGTGTGTGTTGACAAACAACAGGACTGTTAATTATTATGTTCATAAAAAATTTAAAATTGGTTCATAAAGGTAATGTTCATTAAAGAAAGGTACAAAAGAAAGCCTTTCATGCTCCTTGCATTAAAATTTTAAAATTTGTGGTCCTATTATGAAATGTTAGAATGATAAGAGGAAAAGTCAATTACAAAATTATAGCTCAGCATGACTTAATATTAAATGACAGCACAAATAGCACAAAAAGAAAGTAGCAGGTATGACAAAGCACTGGTTTTTGAGGTTCAGTTACATCAAGAAATATGACTAGGTTTTGATAAGGTGATTACTTTTTAATAGGAGTATTTAACATCGATGTTGATTTATATTACCATCGATTTTTTGGTAAGGCAAAAACAATTTTTTTCTATTGTATTGTGTGATAACAACATTGGAACCTGAGCATAAATCCAGTGCTAATTGTACTTGTTCTATTTCTCTGATTTTTATGGACAGTGTATCGCTTAGCACTAAATGGATGCTCTACAACAGAATAGTTGATTCCCACCTCTAATAGTTTTAAAAATAGCATTCCGAGTGTCTAAATTATACTTCTTTGTAAAGTTGCGGGTACATTTCTTAATACTTGATCACAACTTTCTTAATATAGTCATTTGTTGTGTTATATTTAGGGGAGATATAACACAACAAATGACTATATTAAGAAAGTGAACACGAAATATAAATTACTTTTTGAAAACATTAACAAAACACAAAATTACACATTATAAATAAGTAACAATAATCTATAAAATAAAAATTAAAAGAAAAGAAAAAAAAATAGGTAAAATTTAAAAATTTATATGTATGAAAAAGTTTGTATGTAAATAAATTTTTTGTAACAATAATTTTAAGCATAACAAATTTTTAGAGATGATAAATTTTTAGAGATGAATAGAGTATATTGATGCTTGAATACAGAAGAAACAAATTCTAGTTCATCTGTCATCATTTTTAACATGTTCAAGAGATAAATATTTTTTTTATTATTCTTAAATTTCAACATGAAAAGATTCACTTAAAATCAATTAAGTTTACACTAGACATGTGAATTCCCCCATATCTCTCTCATAAATCATAAAAGTAAACTATATCTCATTTAAAAAAATAATATTTTGTAGAAATTAAAAAAATGATTTCTTAAAAACATAAAAAATCAGTTTCTATGTATTTAAAATCTAAGGTAAGAACTCTCAATTCAATTAATTTTCTTCAGATTCCTAAAATTTTAGGAAAATATACAATTATGTAAATTGAAGTGTATCAAATGTGAAAGCAAATAAAGGAACTTGAAACCTTTAGGGATTTTTTTATCTTTATTTCATTGTAAAAATCCCTATGTCACTCGTTAAGTTTACCTCATAAATTATATTCCCCCACTGTATATCAACAGTTTGCATAAGGGACAAAAACTCTTTGGAAATCTCAGAAGTCGCATAAATCAACTTTCAAATTAAATAAATGGATATAAAGAATTTAATATTGTGTCGAATGCTTTGAGTAATACTAAAAATCTCAAGACGCAAATCATTAAAATTCACTTGAGATGCATAACGAGTCTCTTTCGTATTTCAAATGATATTCTAATTATTCAGAACAGTATTTCGAATGATTTAAAATATATTTCTACAGTTTGTTTTCTAAAGTAATTGAGTTCATTTTACATATGTTTTGAGTATTTTTCTCATATTCGAGAATCATTATAAATCAAAAAACTATTCCATTTCTGGTAATATAAGAAAGAATTTTGCTCTGACTTGTAAAAGTATGTAAAAATCATACAGTACATTTAAAATATTATTTGTAATATATTTTTCTATAAAATTGACTAAGCTAAACTTTGTATTAAAGGACAGACGTATTGTAGCTCATTTTTAATTAGATATGTCATTTATTAATTAATAAGGTTATATTGGAGTTGACTTAAAAGTATTTGCTATTATCTTAAAAGTACTTAAAAGTATGTTTAAATATGTAAATTTTATACCTAAAATATTTTTCATCTTATATTTTAAAATGAAATAGATTTTGAAGAATATTTAAAATTTTAAATAGAGTTTGATTGTTTCTTTTAGCATACATTTTGAGTTCTAAGTCATATTATTCGGAATATAATAGATTAATTTGAAATTCCGGCAGGTGGCGAAATGGTTAGTGTTCTTGACTCCTGACCTGAGGGTCCCAGTTTCGAATCCCGGTATGGGCATTGATGCGTATTTCTCTTTGTTTGTATGTCCTTTCTTCTAAGATGATATGTGAATTTGATACCCTATGAATGAATTTGTGGCAGTATGACGTGGGTAATGCTACTCACCTCAGAGGCTTGATTCACAGGTGTCCACCGAGTAACGATACATTAACAATTTCCAGCCTTGTTGTGGCTAAGGGCTAGTCACCCAATGCTCGTCTTTATAAATATAAAGAAGTTTATTCGAGATTACTAGAAACTACAATTACCCATGGAAGAACTCAATCACATGATCTGAAATTTCAAAGGTTAATCGTTCGGAGCCTAATAGTCTAATTTTAAACATAATCACACCGTATGTTACAAAGACTGTTCAGTCAAACATTTTCAAGGCATGAAACAAGTTTGTAAAAATCTAGTTTGTAAACATATAATTTAAATTAATAGATGACGCTACAGCAACACAACAGTTGTAATTCATAGATTAAAACAATTTTATTCAAAGACAAAGTGTTGAATCCTCTCTTCCATGAATATGAAATACACCTTACAGAACAACCAGTTCTGTTTTGATGTTTCTTATAATTCATTTTTAATGAGAGTTCTATGCTAATGCGAAAAATATAATTAAGTGAATTACGCTCTGTATTTGAATTATGTCTAGTATTGCCTATTAAAGTATTAAAGCAAATACAAGAATATTTTTTGTAGGCTAATTGAAAAGCTTATAATTGTGGACCCAACGAGTTGGCAGAGTCAATTTTGGATTACATTATAATACATTAGATAACTATAATTTCTTGTTCATGTCACTTCAGTTCAATAAAATAAAAATATATATGAATGTTACATAAGTTATAATTAGCTGAAACAAATCCATCTCTATTTAAAAATTGCTTGTAATGTTATAATATACAGAGTACAAGTATAAAAAATCTTTTTAATTAGTTTATTAATTCATGAATGAAAACTCCACTTTTACTTACAAGTATATATATATATATATATATATATATATATATATATATATATATATATATATATATATATATATATATATATATACTATAATATAAAACAAAAAATATATATAAATATAAAGTAATAAATACAATGCTGAAAATATAATGTAATAAAATAGGAACTACAATACATTATAGGAAATCTAGCCAGCGCAAAAGCAGCTAAAGAAAGATTTGCCTACATAAATAAGCTAAAACATGAAAAATACTGAAACCAGAAATATAAAATTGGAAAAATACTAAAATATATGATGCAAAGGACAAGAAGAATGCATAGGGATCCCATCTTCATCAGGAGGGAGATGGTCAGCTATGCAAAATGAACACTCTTTTCTGACATGCTCGAAGGACAAATGTCTAAATATCTTCGAGCAATTCCCACGAAGAGTGTTCGTATTAAAGGAACTTAGTTAAAAAATTAGAATAAATATATATGCAGAAAAGTAAAAATACTCCCAATATATGTAACATAAGTAGAGTAAGAAAAATAAATACTGTAGAAAAATACATACAGTAGAAAAATACATAATACAAATGTCAGCAAATCAGATTGAACTTATATATGAGAATAGTAGGAGAGTTGCCAAAAGTAAATTTGAAGTGAGAATAAAGAAATATTGCCAGAAGTAATAAAATTCCAAAAGTTAAAGTGGCTTAGAAACATGTAGTAGATTGAAAATTAAAATGTGTTAAAGGGGATTAAGCTTAAGTTATGTATAAAATAAAGTGCATAAATGTATGTGATTTCAGGATTCTTGTAAAAACTTCAATGCTTGGGTGGCCCTTCTATAGTTATAAAAACTACGCATTACTTCAACCTTACAAGCGATTCCCTACTTCCTACATATTTTAAAATAAAATTAATTGGAATATTATTATTTTTTAGGTGAGCTATTAGCTGATTTATTAAGATCCATTATTATTTTTTAAGAGCTATTAGCTTTATTGCTGAACAAATTAAGAAAAATTATTAACAGGAGATTAAGGAGTATTTCTTTGATGGATGTGGGATCTTTGATGAGTGTAGAGAAGTTGGACTCATATGATAATATAAAATTAATGGATCTTAAAAGGAAAACTAAGTCATCAAAAGAAGAAATTGGAATAAATCAGAAGAAAATGCAATTTACTAGAAATTCTCGTGATTGAAAATTGAATAATAAGACAAGATCATCGAAAAGATATTTTTATCCTAAAATAAAATCTGATTTTATACATTCTGTTAAGTTTTACAGTTTTGGACCCCCAAAATATCCTTCTTCCAATCCTCTCCAAAAAGAGACTGATATGGTTCATTTTCTTAAGATTATCATACATTATCATTACACTGCATCAAATGAGACCCCAATTTTGAAAATCCAAATCCAAAAGACAGTCTTTTTGGTGAAAGTATTTTCCATAAGTTTGCAGCCAAGTGTTATGATGAGGTTGAAATGAATTCTTATTTGATCTGAGAAGATTAACTTCCTACACTGACCGCAGAACAAAAAAATAAAATAAATGAATAATTGACAATCTATGAAGACGCTTTCAAACTAGAGAGGAATATTCTCTTTCCGTCAATGATCAAATTGCGACAGAAGATCATCCGTCGATAACTAGAATTACTTACCATGCTTCTCCGCAATGTTAAGAAATTCTAAAATCTGTAAAATGCAGATAACTGTTGATGAGGTTGGCTATGATTTTTGAGCTGTTGTAAACAGTGATAATTTCGTTCCTGAAATTACATCTTACTTGCAGAAATTCATAACAGTTACTAAAGAAATTTTATTTATTCTTTAACAAAATGAAGTATATGCAGACAACGAAGACAAAAAAGAATTCTATATATTCCAGCCAATCATATTTGGACTACTTCTCATCTAATTAGCAATTTACAAAGATGAGATCCATCAAATTAATGGAAAGACGTAATGGTCCTCACATTATACTAGCAAGGTGTTTTCAAGTTATGCATGAAATTCCAAATATTACGAGTCCTACTACTCCAATAGATACTCACAATACTTCAACCCTTCTCACCCTAGCCTAGTTACAAACCAAGTCTTAGTGGTCTCACTTAAGAAAAAGTGGTAACTTGATAGATAGATATATAGATAGATAAATGGATGGACGGATGGATGGACGGACGAATGGATGGATGGAAGGATGGACGGATGGAGGGACGGATGGACGGACGGATGGATGGATGGAAGGACGGATGGACAGACAGACGGAAAGACAGACGGACGGATAGAGAGACAGACAGTTAGATAGATAGATGGATAGAATTAATATCTTGTAAGAAAAATATTACAATTGTGTTTCAATGATACAATTAGTTTCAATATAGTGTTAACAATGAATTCAAATTCATTTAAATTTATATATTTTATATTATCTGAATATCAATATTTGGGAATTTTTCCTCCGCAAAATTCGTATCCACAAAATCCTCGCTTTTGTATAAATTTTAAAATATTTAATATAAATAAATATTTTTGTAGATAGTCTCCCTACTTTAACAGAAATGCTCCCTTTTAATTTCACATTTTTATCATATTAAATTTACGTTTTTAATGCTTGTATGAAATCTTTTAATTTGTGCTACATGTTTTCTTGAACACGAATAAAAAATAGAAAGATGTAACTGGAATTTAGAAAAAATTTGTAATAAAACGAGGTAAATTTAATTAGTACCCTAAAATCGTTCCTTAAATTTAGAAGTAATTACTTAAATTTGAATAGAGACTAATGAGTTGTAAAGAAAGCAAATTTATAATATATATCTAAATCTCATTTTGTAATTTTCTTTTAAAGAGTACATTAGATAAATCTTATTAATTTATAAAAAGAATTGAATTAAAAATGTTTTAAATAAGTTAACAATATCGCTTTTCAATGAACATGAATTAAAGCTTCGTAATTTATGATATTTATTTAATTTTTTTAATATAAATTTATGAAAATTGAAAATATTTGAGATTATTTCATTTAGACTGTATACATTCTTGAATAATAACAAAGTCAATACTTGAGTATTATAATTGAAAATAAATAACTTAATGTTTGAATAATAGAAATACTTGAATAACATGATTGAAAATATTTCAATTGATGTACAAAAAACTCATTCTAAAACGTTTCACTATATTAAATAGCGGTGTTTCATAAGTGTCCTGAAAAAGACTTGAAATGATTAAAGTAGAAAGATTTGTTGCAGCAGTGTAATATTACTAATTAATCTAATTTTTATAATTCTAATTTTCATAACACACAATATAAAACTGATTTAATATTTAAATGTGTATAATATTTTGGGCTATGAAGAAATTATTAATTGCTTTAGTAACATTTTTTTAATTGATATGAATGAAAAAATGCTCGAAGATATTTTTAATTAGTAATTGATTACACCAGTAATTCTGAACGACTGTGCTGCGGCTTTTTTGTGAGTCTCTAAATTTTTAGTGTGCCGCCAAAATTTTATAAATGTAAATGGTAAAAATTATAATTTTTTAAATTATTTATAAAGAAATAAAAATATTTGTTTTTATAATACATATTATAATATTTTCATTTACATTTAAAATTATTATCATACAGTATTTTAAACAGTATATTATAGGTAAATTTTCAACTTTTTAACTTATCTTTTTCTTTGTGTGTCGCTAAATTTTTAAATTGCCAAAAGTATGCCATGATAAAAAAATTGCGAACCATTTGATTAGGTTATAACATAATTATAAAATTTACAGTGATTTGCTCAAGAAAAGCTATCAAAGTTTGATAAAAGACTTATAAGACACTGAGAAATATGTCTACCAAAATATATAAAACTAAATAGTTAGAAAAGGAACGCAAAAATATTTATTTTTAGAAATTTTTAAGAGATATTTCTTTTATAAAATTTATCAAGAAAGTATTTTTTCATGGATTTAAAGAAATTTGGTAAAAAGAACAAACTTCTTTTATCTTGCATAATAAATCTCAAACAAATGCAAGGAAAATATTTAAATTGTTAACAAATTTCTGAGGTACAAATTACGTTGATATTAAGCAAATAGGGAAAAGGTGAGTATATTTTCCAGTTTTTCTACAATGAAAAATATTCATTAAAATTAAATTATATAATACTCTTAAATTTTATTTCAATTTCCCCTTTCATTTTTAACACAGTAAATTTTATTTTCATTGGTGAAAACAAAATAACAACAACAGTTTATATCATTCAATGCAATGCCTATTATATGCAGCAGTAAACGTTCATAATAAGAAAAATTGATTTTATGCAAATGTTTCATATTGAAAATAGCAGACAAATGTGTTAAGCATGAAGTTAAGAAAAATAGACCATAACTCTAGCTTAAAAAGATTTTTATTCCAGTCAAAATTTAAATTCAAGAATTTTGTAAGCAATTTGATTAAAATAAAGTATAAAGAAACATATAAATTTATTTGCTGTAAAAAAAATTGCCCTAAGTTAACAATTTGAGTATTGAGATTTACGATTATGTTTTTTTAACTTCTTAAGATTATTACAATTTAAACATCGTTAATACGGTTTTAATCTATCATGTAATTATTTATAGAGGAAATTTCTCAAATTATAAATCCCTTGTATTAATTCCTAAATTTTCTTAAATTTGAGAGGTAAAATTTCACCTTTAAAGGAGATTTAATGCACACTATTTAAAAAAAAACATTGAATATAATGGTATTTAGTTTGCAAAAATTTAGCATAGCTCTATATAACTATGTGTTACTGGTTTTAATACAATTAAAAAAACTCAAATTTAAAAAAAAATTATTGTATACTAAAAACCACTCTGAGAAATTTACAGAAATAAGAGCAATCTAAAAGATCATTAACTCAAAATTTAGGACATAAAATTACTTGACAATCTTTAGAAACATCTGGAATATTATATTTATTATTAATTTTCTTCATTATGTCTTTAAGACTCATTTCCAATAATCATCAAACTATCTTAAAAAATGTATATCAATTTACTCTTTTCACCAAGTTTTCTGTAACTATTTTAGAAATCTCCATTTAAGTATGAAAAATAAATGTAACATTTTAAAAGAAAATTTCATAAACTCTTAACACAGAAGCATTTTATTTTTATAATGCAAATTGAAACAATGCAGTTGCAGTTGAAAATTCGCAAAAAAATCTGAAATATTTTTAAATACTCGAGAATTCAAATTTTAACTATGCATATTATTAAAACCAAATACTTTAATGCCAAAATCAAATATTTACAATACAAAGTTTATGTTCAATTAAGCAATTCTATGAGCCCCTTTTTTACATTAGACCGAAATATAAACAAGCAACAAATATTCAATCATTTAGGCTATAGAAAGTATATTTTCTCTTCCTTCTGTTTCGAAAGTGGTGGATGAATAGACGAATCAAGGAAATATATATAGCTGCAGCAGGAAGACGTACCCGACCCCTCTGTTGGTTGAGTCCATCGGCATAGTTCGTTCAATTTGATTACTCTGCTGCAAATATTTACTACTGCCAAATGCCCTCTGTTTGGCAATGAGGGGCGGGGGAGTATGGCCCTCCTGCTCAATAAATAGCTGGAATAAAAACCGCAATAGGATGGATAAAGCTCGGAAACCACCGCCTTACTAGTGGACTATTGAAAAAACATCCCTAGGCTGAAAGGACTAGGGGGTGGGAGATCGATTTTTGTGGTTTATAAGGGAAGCTACATTGTGGTGGACAGAACTGGGGAAATCAAGAAATGTGGATTGATGTGGGATATATCTCCTTCGTCAACATTTCTAATGAAGGGTCTTATTTTCTTCTTAATTTTTTAAATTCTACACATTTTTTTATTTTGTTTTAAACTTTTTTGTGAGATAATTTTTATGTTTGCTGATGGGGATTGATGTGGAATACTTTCTTCGTCAACATTTCTAATGAAGGGCTTGGTTCTTAGTTTTTAATTTAACATATTATTTGTTTTGTATTCAATTCTCTATGTGAAATAATTTTTGTGTTTGCTGATATTTGGATGGATTGATGTGGTATACTTTTTCATCAACATTTCTAATGAAGAGTTTTTTTTTTCCTCATAATTTTCAAATTCACAAATTCTTTGTTTCGTATTAAGTTTTTTATGCGAAATAGTTTTCGTTTGCTAATATATGGATAGATTGATGAATAATACTTTCTTCATCAACATTCCTAATGAAGGACTTAATTCTTAATTTTTAATTTAAGATATTATTTGTTTGCATTCAATTCTCTATGTGAAATAATTTTTATGTTTGCTGATATTTGGATGGATTGATGTGGTATACTTTTTTCATCAACATTTCTAATGAAGAGTTTTTTCCCTTAGTTTTTAAATTCACAAATTAAGTTTTGTATTTAGTTTTTTATGCGAAATAATTTTTGTTTGCTGATATATGAATGGATTGGTAAGCAATACTTTCATCGTCAACATTTTTAACGAAAGACTTATTTCTTAATTTTAAATTTAACATATTATTTGTTTTGTATTCAATTCTTTATGTGAAATAATTTTTATGTTTGCTGAAGTATAGATGGATTGATGTGGGATACTTTTTCCTTAATATTTCTAATGAAGGTGTTTTTGTTCTTAATTTTTAAATTCAATTATTCTTTGTTTTGTATTCAATTCTGTATGCGAAATGCATTTTATGTTTGCTGATACATAGAAATATTATAATTTGAAATTATAGTGTATCTTTTTAAATTATAATTCTTAAAGCTTTACGGTTTATTTTATAAATGTTCTATAATGAAATAATGTGATATAGTATTTTAAATACCTTATTACATTTTAGATAAGAATAGTATAGGAGAATAAATCTGATGGTTATTATTTATAAATAATTTTGCATACATAATTAAAAAACAAAAGAAATTAAAAAAATTCAGAGATGGGTTTTATTGGTTTTTCTCCATCAATAAATAAAATCTTAAAACTTAGAGACAAGGAAGAAATTGCATACAGAAACTTTCCATAGAATGTTGATTATTATAATAGTTATAAAAATCAATGTGAGAGAATAAAGATATTAAAAAAGGGATTGACAGACAATTAAAATAACGTTATAATTTATGAATCGATTAATAAAGGATTATGATGACCGAAAAAATTTTCATTGTAATCGAGAATTATTTTAATGTTTTTATAATTTTGGATAAAAGACTTTGTTGGCAATAAGACTATGCATTTTCATTTTTAATGTTATTACATGAAGAATATTTCATTATTTAATCATATAATAACAATAAAATTAAATGTACGTTTTTTAAAAAAACTTATTTATAATCAATTCTCCATTCATAACCATTTTCTATTGTTGTTAGTTGAGTAAATTGTTTTTCATATGTAAATTATATTTTTAGGTTTTAATTCATAATACTTCATTGATTTGTAAATATTTCTTACATTTCTTGTGTAAATATATTATAGTATGAATAAAAACATAATCAAAAATGATTAATGAAATAAAACAGATATTAAATTTTATTTAAACAGAACACACTTTTAAAAACTTAAAATAATATATAAAATAAAGAAATTTAAAACAATATTTGAGTCATATGGATAATTATACTTAAGTATACACATATATACAATATGTTCAAAAACAAATGATGTATTCCTTGAAATAATTCATTTATTTTTTTTTAATTTATAATGCATCCATCACTGAATTTAAATTCTATTATAATCTATATGATTTAGAAATTTTTTATATTAAAAATTCAATTATTCTTATTTATATTAGTAAACATTCTCTCATTATATTTCGAGCTATTACATATTTTCAATTTATAAATTTTATAACCAATAACAATTAAAAAATATTTCCCTTTCACGAAAAACACACACTGAGAATGTTTGGTATTTTTAATTTTTATGTAAGATAAACTTTGCATATTGTATTTTTCAAAAATCATTATTTACTTATATGTATTATAAAACGGTCGTAAAGATGAAGAAATTACTTTTGAAAACATTTTGAATGTCAATAAAAATAAAATAAATATTTCCTTGAACATTATTTAAAAATAATCTTTTATTAACTACAAGAGATTTTTTTTTTTTTTTTGGAATTGGAATTTTCTTGTATTGCTAAAATAAACACACAGATATGCGCTTTTTAGGATATTAGATTGTTCATCTGCTTATAGGTTTTTGTTACGAAATAAATGTGCTATTCAAATATTTATTGAAAAAAATTTCTTTAGTTGTTATTCATGCGCAGCAAAATATATGAATTGCTTATTATCTATTGGATAGACAAATGTTTCAAAGTAAACGCGATTTTTGAAGGAAGAATGCATTTTTTGCTAGATATTGGTTATTAGTGTAATACGTTAAAGTGAAAAAGACTTGAAATAGTGTTGATACATGAATTTTCTTTCATAAAAATTGAAAAAACCTATTTTATGTTAAAGTTGAAAGGAATATTTTTTATAGTTATTAGATGTATTTAGAATATGGTTAGTTACTCCAATGGTTCATGATATTGGACCTAATGAGAAGAAAATTTAAAAAATATTAAAAAAAGAAATTGTTTTTATTTATAAATAAACTTCAAATATGATTACTTGATAACCTATTACGAATTATTAAAACATATAAAAATATTTTAATTCTATTTAAAAAATTATCTTTCACAATATTTTGCAATAACATTACTTTGTGTATTTAATGTTACTAAGTAATAAAATGCTTTTAAGCTTATTATAATATAGCAAGTAATAATATGCTTTTAAGCTTATTACTACATAATAAGATTAAGTTACATATTTCTCTCTCAATATTCCTAAGAAATAATAACTATTTTCATAAACCAACTAAAATAATTTCTATATTCTTAGTATTGTGTAGATACTAAGAATATCGAGCTTATTTTAATAGGGTTAGAAAAAGAATTGTCATTCACTAGACACATTTAAATATAACTCAACGTATATACATATCATTAAAAACAAGCCATTAAATCTTGAAAGTGCACACACACAATTCAAAGTTTCAAAATTTATTTGAATTTACTCTGGCGTAATATGATTACCAGATTATAAAGTTGTCTGTATTCTAAAATTAGTTAATAAGATTTATGTGAAATAAGTAGTATATAATTTAGTAATATCTGCATTTTATTTATTTGGTTATTGTACGCGAAACTTGATTTCACTAAAAAATTCAAACTTAAGTTATTTCTAAGCTACATCAAATATCAAATTGCGAGATGAAAATTGAAACTAATGGTTGTTGAAATACTGATCAAAGCGCAAACTACTCCAATGACAGCATAGCCCTTAAGAAATGACGCATTTTTCTTCGTCTTAATAATCAAAAACAAGGAAGAGTATATAAATGCTCAATTTGTTCTGCAAAAATACAATTAGAAATAAATTTTTAAAGATCTGATTTCAGGTATGGCCAAAAAGTTTTGGGGTTAAATTATTTTTGCCTTTATTATTCTAAAACCAAACTGTATAGAAAGCTGGAATTCACTGCAAAAATTCAGATTATGTTTAAAACTGGGACAAAGAAAAAAGAAATTAAATCTTTGAAATTAACATTTTTAAAATCAAACTGAATTTTTCAGTTGGCTATAAAGCTAAGCTTTCTTTTACGTCCAAACATAACGGTTCTTATGAACTGAAACTTATGATTAATGCAATTCTTGAGTCTTTTAAAAGTTAATTGATGACTAAGATTTAAAATGCAGTTTTGAAATTGTCTAAATTAAAATTATCTTTTGGAAAAATGCATTTTTCTTTTAAGCTCTAATCTAAAAATTTATCTCTCTCATGAAATTTTTTTTTCAAAATAGCTGAAATTTTGAATTAAAATTGATTGACTCAATTTTGAAATAAAGTTGTATCATGCTTCGCATGTTTTGAAAATATTTTTGAGATGTTATGCGTTTGGATTCAGCTGCTTGTTAAGCTAGGTAATATTCATATGCTATGAGATGTTATTAATACACATTGCAAGTTTTACAAAATAATATTTTAGGCAAATCATTTTAATTGAACTTGATATATTTATTTTCCTCTTTTATAAATATGTGTTTATCTGTGAATACAATGTGTTACAAATCCTTGTTACCATTCTTTTCAATGTAATAAGATTGCCTTTAGGTTTGTTTATTTTACAATTTTGATAAAACTTAATGAATTATCTTCGTATATTTAATAAACTGTTATTTAATAGTACTAATCTTGAAACTAATTTTAATTTTTTCCCTCCAGATTAAACTCAAAATTGAAGGAGTGGTTTCGCTGGTGATGCCATCTATCGGAAGAGCCTTAGCGCAAAAGTCGTACTTTCACCTTTGTGGTACACTGATTTAACGAAAGACACACCCTTCTAAATTTAATTTCGTAGCAGTCAGCTAACGGACTTGGCTTGTCCCAGTGTTATAAGTAACAACAACAAAAACCTATTTTCAACATTGATTATTAATATGTGTTTTCTTTGTTACAATTGTTTGTATCAGAGAGTTTATAAGAGAAATTTATTTGTTATAATTATTATATAAGAGAAGAGAAATTTATGATGTATATATTTTTAGGAAAATATATATCATAAGTATTCCTGATTTTAGGTATAAAAAATCCATTATTTGAAATTTGGGGGAGTTCTGATTTCTTTCTTCTCTAATTAAAAAAAACCTTTTCTTATTACAAAAACAATAGTCAAAAAAGTGTTACTCCTTTATTTTTTTGTTTTTCAAAATATTTGTCTGTGAATACAAATTATGTAAAAGCCTTTTATTTACTCCCAACCTTTCACCGAGAATAAATGCACTAATTTAACTCTTTGCATTCATATTCTGTTACTGTACAATATATTAATGTTAATTCTGGACTTGGAAATAGTATGATATTTACATATCACCAACCATTATTTCTATCAAAATATTATCGTTATTAGTATGAGAGTCCCACCACTATTACAATTATTATTACTAGAGTTCTATCACTGTTACTATTATTATCACTAGAGTCCTAGAACAAGTCATTGGTGACGTCTGATCTAAAATCTCAAAAAAAATTAATTAAATGCAAGTTTTAGATATTGTAGAATGTACAATCATGATGAATTTGCATGACTGTAACTTGGATACTAAATCAGATTTTCCTGATCAAAATAGTGGTTACTTATAATTATTAGTTGGAAATATGATTTAGAAAAAAGTCCATTTTTTAATGAAAACATCGTGTAAAATTTTTAAAACAAATAACTAATTAGATTTAGTAGGGTATTCAAGCATTCGCATCAGTAGATCTCACTCAAGTAAAGTTTATAAACCTTTCTAATGAAATTCAAAATTTAATAAATATTTGAATATAATTAATCAAAAACATTTATTTAATCAACATATTACAATTATCTTATCTGTGGAAAGCTTAAAAACAAAATTTTGTTTGTTGAAAGAAAATCATGTATCAGAAAATAAATAGAAATGTAGCTTCAGAATCGAGGAGGCCTAGATAAAATAAATAATTAAATCAAAGAGAATAATTATTAGAAGAGACTCGGTAATAAAAAAATTAACAAATGAAAAGAAATCTTCAATGAAATATTCATTATTGCTAACAATATCTTTTAATTCAATAACAATTATCTTCAAAAATTAAACATAAGTCATAAAACATTTATTAAAGAAATTTATTATTTATCATAAAGCATAAGTCAAAAATCATTTCTGCATATTATTATATTAGTTGTCAGGACCTTAAACCATTACATTTAATCAAAATATTCCAATATAAATCCTTTTTGATCTCCATCCGTGTAACAACGATTAAGTTATTAGTTATTCATACAAATTAAAAAAAAACAATAAAAAACGGAAAACCAATGCTATCTAACTCTTTTCATGCTCCGACATGTCATGCAAAGTGTCATACTTATTAATTATTGTGTCCTTGGACTATTAAGTAAATGCTCCTTCTAAGTACAGAGCCTCCATCGCGCGAACTGAAAAATTCCCTAGTTGAAAAAGGAAATTAATTTATAGACTTACAAAAGCGTCAGAAAATTGAATAATAAAATGTTGTTTGACAAACCATATGAATTAGCATCAGTTAGAGCATTTTAAGATATCTTTAGCTTATTTTAGATAATTTTAAGCAAACCTCATAATTGCTCTTAAAATATTTAAACAATCGCTGTAAAATAATAAAACATTATTTACATATCAGTTTTTCTCAGATATCAGGTGTTCTTAGATTCTTAAGATACATACAAATAGCAAATTTTCCTATTTTTTAATTAAAATAACAACCACCATAAAGGAAAACTAATAACCCAATACAGAAAATTAATTATTTTACAATTTTAATCAAGGCGTGCCTAGCTTTTAATGAATAAAAATGTAGGTTTAGTTATTCTTTCAATTCACTGTGATATTATTTATTTTGCTTGAGTACACATTTTAAAAGCTTAATACAGGGTTTTAATTTTTTTGTGCTTAAAGAGTGATAGGATATAATGACAATAACAAATCAAATAAATCAATCTATAATTGTTTTGTGAAATCTTTGGAATATAGTTTTTACAGATAATTTGTCACATCTTAAAAATTCCTCCTTCACCATGTGAAATATCTCTTGAACTGTTGTCTGAAAATGTTAACAAATCATGTACCACTCTTTCTATAAACAAGAAATAAAACATTTCAACAATTTCTCCCCTTTTTTAAGGCTCTTTTTCTTTTTTTGTTATATTTGGGGAATAAAATTCCAACAATGCTTTGATTGTGACACGGAAAACGGAGCTCAAGATTGACTTTCGGAAAAAGCTGCCGTTTGTCAAACGCACTTCCGCTCCTCCCCCTGGGCATAGCAGAATGAGTTAGCTGGTCTCACCTCGTTTGAAAATCTCCTTCAAACACGGAATTTGTAAAACAAATGTTTCGACGTTCGATATCGAAGAGCGGATCTTGTTGATTTGTGGTTATATCAGCAACGATGCTTGACTGGAGTGTGACATGTGAGAGGAAACTTTTATTTTTTTGGAGAGAAATAAATTGAACGTTCCGTTAAAACGAATTGTTTTTGTGCATAAACTAATGAATCAACATGTGTATGACTTCCAAGCATATTAATTTTTTCTAGCTCTCTGAATTTATGTCAGAATTTTCTTGAAACATGTTTTATACATTTTTCAAATAAAAAATATTAATTGATTGAAAATTCCTTTAACAGGCCATTTAAATGTCTTTAATGTTTTCCAAAATTTTATACAGTATTTCAATAATAAATGTTTTAGAAAAATCAAATTGTTATGACATTAATAATTTGACTTTTTCAAAAAATATATCTTTTTGACAGTAGTTCCTAAATATTTCATAAATTTCCTTGTAAAATTCAGATATATTATTTGTGACACTGAATCTTACATGAATAAACCCAGTACTATCTTTGCTAAATAACTAAACAAAGTATAGGAGAATATTGTTAAATTTGAAGTAACATGCAATATTGTGTGCTAATAATAGATACGTTTTTTGGATATTTTTTATCAGATAATAGTATTTATTGTATGAGTTTCTTTGGCTTAAAGGTCTTTTCATGAGCAAAATAATTGACAAATTAAACGATTGATTGAATTTCTATTTGGAAGATTATAAAAGTTTATTAAATGTTGATTTTGAATAAAACTTGGTAAAATTATGTACATATAATAATTATACATATATAACGGTGAATAAATATATTTTTATGCAGAATTCTGGTATTCAACAAGGCTCTAATTTTTCATGTTTATTCACAACTTTATTTGTAGATTATTTTGAAAAAAAATTATTGCTGGAATTTAAATATTTCTTTAAAGAATTATAAAAATATTACATTTAATGAATCATATCACATGTACAATATTTGCAATACTTATAAATTCGTTAAAAATCAAATAAAATGTTTAATTAATCATCTTAATGACAATGATATTTCTGTCATATATATTTTAAGATATGTAGGAAGAGATAATCACTCGTAAGATTGAAATAACGTGTAGTTTTTCCAAGTACAGAGAGAGAGAGAGAAGGGCCATCCAAGCATAGAAGTTTCCCACTAAGAATCCCGAAAATATCTACTTTCACATTAAACCTCTTTAAATATAGTTTAACTTTGAATTTACTTTATGGTTTCTCTATACAGCTTTAAATTTTCGAATTTATCTCGTAAATTTTCAAATTAATTTTAGCAACTGTATCTTAATCCCATTATTTAAAATAGGTTCTGATTTACGGGCATTGATATTTTTAGTGTATATTTTATTTCCTTCTACTATATGGATTTTTACACACTACTTTGATTTAATGTTCACTTTAATTCTTGGGATAAATATGCTTATGCTTCTCTCCTGTATCTCAAACACTCTTTAGGAAAATTGCTCGAAGATCTTTAGACATAACCTTCGTGCATGTCAGAAAAAAGTGTTCAATTTACATAGCTGACCATTTCCATACTGACGAAGATATGGTCCCTATACTCTCATTAAATATATATATCTGTACTTATTAATTCTTAGTTTAGTTTACCTTTAAGTGACACTGAAAATGTTTAGTAATTTAAATAACAATTTTCATATGTGCCTTTTAAAAAATTAATCATAATAACAAAATTTAAATTTTTATTTCTTCTTTTTTAGCTCTGTTTGAAATTTTAGGTTAATTTAGCAAAAATAAATTCCTTATTTCCTGCTATTTATTTAAAAGCATGTTAATGTATCTAACAGTTGATTTGTTGATGTTTTGTTGATTTAATTACAAGTTTTATGTTTTTAATTAATGTTCGTAATTATTTAATTAAAATTAGCATATTTGAGTTTCTTAATACAATTTTTGACATCTGTAATTTCCATTAATGCATTAATATCCACAATTTATTTCTAATTTTAAAAATCAAATAATGTTATAAACAGAAGAAATACGGAACTAGTATTAAATTCCGCAGAGCAAGTGCATTTATTTTTAACAGATTTTATGGAAAATAAAAAGTAATTTATGAAAAACAATCTGGAGTTTATGCAAAATAACATTAATAAGTAAAATGTTAAATTAAATGCTAACTTAAAGTGCTTATAAACTTCCAAGTATTTTTATTCTTAATATGTCAATGTGATATTATCAACTTTCAACACATTAATATTTCTTGTAATTTTCGTAACTTGAATACTGCATATAAATTTATGCGTAGAAAAACGTTTGCAAAAGTGTAATGTTTTTGTACCTTAAGATAAAGAGTTCTTCAATTAATAACAAAATTTAAAACTTTTTCACTGCAAAATCAGACATTTTTTGTTTTACTTCTTAATATCAGTTACTTATAAGTGAATAAAGGCATTAATTTCTAAAATGAAGTGAAATTTAACTTTCAAAATGCTTTACCTTCTCATAATATTTAATTTTTAAAAAGATAAAAATAATATTGTTAAATTTCTTTTTACGAGTAATTTTATGTAATTTATAAAATATTCTGTGACATAGTTATAATAATAATAAACTTAAAAAAGAGTTATTAGTAGCCTCTTAAAGAGAAAATTTGCTCATATTTTAAGATAAATAATCTAATCATAAAATACATTTTTATTCAGTTTATGTGTCTAATTTCATGTATAAATAATCTTTTTTTGCTATTTTACTTCATTATATTTTGAATGTTTATTTCGAGAATTTAGTTAAAAACTTTAATTTACATTCTATTAGCAATGACATTTGACGAATAATAGAAAAATAAATTGATTTCCTAAACATATTTTCTATCTAGTCTTCGATGACTAAAGAATTTTTTGTTTTTTATTGTTATTTATTTATTTTTGATTTTTTTACTTATATTTCTTTACATTTTACAGTTTGTTTTCAAGACATTTCAATTCATCCTTTCAATCCAATTCTGCTGATTTTATTTTCATCAGAAAATAAGTTTTCTTATTTCTATTCTTGATTTTTTAGGCACATACAATATCATTTCATAACAACATTCACTTTGCGGTTGACTTAGCAATGCCATTTCTTTTTATATTGCTCATAATCATATCTTCAGAGTTTCCTGAATCGCAATCAATCAATACTTATTGATTTCGGCATGCTTTCTCTAAAAACTGCACAAATTTATTGACTGCATCCTGCATGTGATGAAAGATTGTAAGAATGGTTGAAAGTGTCATATTATTCAGTTCATTCGAAATAAATCTTCCGTGAATAGTTTAAGGATGAAATAGTTTTTATGCGTCAATCATGGATTGTTATATAAATGTGAATATTAATACAAACAAAAAATTAATAATGAAAATAAATGAAATATGTTGATAATTAAGTGAAATAATAATAATGCAAATGAATAAATATTTGAAAATTGAGTAATTTAAATATATTTATTCTTTGATTGTTTAAACATTTTTTAAAGTATTTTGAAAATTTCATTTCTCAGCTATAAATAATAGATGTTAATTAATTATAATATAAATAATTATAATTAATAAATCTGAATTATAAATAATAAATGCTCATTTCATAAATAGAAACATAAATAAATATCTTGGTTTACACATGTTAGAGTTATCCTTTCATTCTATAAGCGAATTAACATTTTATTTTTATCATGACCTTTTTAAATGTTTTTCAGGTTTCATCATATTTTACACTATATTCTTAAAGAACAATTGCCCTAACATCAGTAGAGGAAGCGAAACAGAAACGACGGTCATGAAATTATAAAACTATAGTTCTTGTCCCAGAAAAATAAAACATTAAAATTAACTGATTAAAAAATTTGAACAATGCATTTTTGTGTTAAAAATTATATACTTTAAAATATAAACGCTTCCAAAATATCATATTAACTATAAAATGTATATTTCGGTAATATTTCATAACTAATAAAATATATAAATAGCCTGAAAATTATAAACCTCTTTAAAATTGTTAGCTTTCATTAAATGAGAAAAAATATAATTCATGATTTTCAATGCTACTATTTACAAAAGATAAATTTATAACATTTCAAACACTTATAAATAATTTTTGATCTGAAAATACAATTCACCAGCTTTTTCTTGTAACTGCCACCATTTCCAAGGAGGAAAGTGATCTAACAAAGAAGATTTCAATGAAATACTGTATTTGAAGATGCGCTTATAAATATTCCAAGTAAGCAAGTATTTTAATTTACCATCTAGATCACAGGACTAATTGTTTTTATTTAATTGAGAATTAGTTTCATAATCTGAGAGAATACAATCAAATTATTCAGTTAAATCAATGAAATTAATGTTTGAGTGGCGTATTTTTAATTATTTATTTATTTTGCTATCAAGTAAAATATACAATCATAAAATCACAACAAAGGAGAATAAAATGTTTTTTCTTATCATTAAAAGAAAAGAGTGATTTTAAATGAAGTTACTGAGCAATGAATCTAGGCAAAATTCTGAACAGTCGAGATTAGAAAACATTGTTTAGAATGAAATACTACATAAATTTTTTAAATAATATTTTCGATCATCATTTTCGAATTAAATAGAAAAAAATCAGAAATCAATTCAAAAACTTAAATTAATAAATTAATTTGAAAAAAGACTAAAATCCAATCAATGTTACGAATTCTGGGTAAAAATATCATTATCATATTGAACCTAATATTCGGTTAAAGACTAATCTTCAATATGATTCGATTTATAGAAATTTATTTATAATCATAAAAATGAGGAAGAATTAAAATTCATGCGTGAGGGGAAGTTATAAGATATTAATAAATTGTAGAATAAAGATTAAAGAGTAAAGATTTATAGAAATTGTAAGAATAAAGATTTTGCCTTAGATAATTTTGCATTTTTACGCGAAATACCGAAATTTGTAGTGGTACTGGGAAAAATATACTGGACATATAAGAATAGAAAACAAGTATTGATGTTAGGATGAATCCTCTACTCTGTTTTTATATTGCCGAAAGCTGTCAAACTTATCAAGAACTTGACAAAGCCAAGAATGCTTATTCGCACTGTACAGTGTTCAGTTTAGTCAGTATATCATGATATTGAGGATATTCTACTGGCGTAGAAGAGGTGCATTGATCATCCTATAAAATGATCAATGCATCTCTTTTAATCCTATTCCTAGAAAACAGCCGTGAAATATCTAGATATGTAAGCAAATCAAATGCATTTAAGAATGTTGGAGTTTTCATTTTGATACCATGGACGATAATGCAACTATAGAAGTGTTGAAAAATTGGTTTGCTAAATATGAGTCTCATTTTCAAAAACCTTCCCTGGCTCCAGGCAAAGTTCGGAATTTAAGTACATAAAAATGTGCAGGATAGGGTGATGCAAAGAAGTATTTGATAGCATTCTCTTCATCCATATAATTTACAATAAGCTGCATAGCTAATGCTCTTAGCATAAATACTATGAAGCATACGCCATTGAAGGCCACATAAATATGAGTTGTTATTCTTGACTAAAGCCTGATTCAATAAAATATTTATCTCAGATTTCTAATTCACTTAATAGTGTGTATACAATTTCATAGATGAGTACTATTCGTATAAATTAAGTAATTAAGTAATTTTATCATAATGTCTCAAAATTTTAAAATTATCTAATGATAAAAATGTTATTTTTGTAATGCAAAAATATTTCATACATTATTGTGAGTTTTTTACTCTTAATTATAATGCATAATTATTACGCATTATACTTATATATCATAATTAAAACTAAATATTTCGTGATTAAAATTTTAAATTTATCTTAGGAAAATTAATAACAGTTCATTTAATTATATGTAAACATTTACACAAATTTGTAAGCTTTAACACATAAATTTTTTAAATATTTATAAGATGTTTGCATTTTATTTATTTCTATAAAATTAATAAATTTGATTTATAATGCAAATAAAATTATTCATCAGTAACACAAAGAATCTGAATTTTTTTATGTAATTCTGGTTATAAAATTTTGTTATTCATTTGAACAAACTTAGAATTTCGAGTTAAATATCTTTCAAAATTTCCGAAGAAATAAGAGTGATTAAAAGTTTCAAAAAGAAATTTAATTGCTAGGGTAATTACTGTTTGAAAAATAAAAACAATATTATTATAATTTTTATTTATTTCTTAAAACTTGAAGATATTTTATAATGTTTCAGAAATGAAATGTTAAGAAGATTGAAGAATCTGAACATTTTAAAATAAAACTTATAAAAACCCTTACAGTCTTAAAATTATAGTTAGAATGAAAGTTCTAACTTAAAATATTATTAATGTTTCAAAGATTTTGACTCGATGTTATAAATATAGGATCATATTCAAGAAAATAAAATTATCATAGATTGTAATTTATTAAAAAAATATAAGTAATTTTATGAATAGAGAAATTTTATAAATTAAATATAAAGATGTTAATGTGTGACTGGAAGTTTACTCTTTGTAATCCATTTAGAGTAATATATATTTAAAGCTTCGAGAAAATTTATTTAAATTACAGTAAAATAATGGGACTAATTTATTCTTGTGTGAATTACTATGACATTTTTAAAACGAAATTTAATACATTACATTTATATATATATATATATATATATATATATATATATATATATCTATCTATATATATATATATATATATATATATATATATATATATATATATATATATATATATATATATATATATATATATATATATATATATATATATATATATATATATATATATATATATATATATATATATATATATATATATATATATATATATATATATATATATATATATATATATATATATATATATATATATATATATATATATATATATATATATATATATAATTAATGCGTAAAATATATTTGAAAAAAATAATATATATTGAACCCATTGGATAAAATTGCAATTGTAATTTTGGAGTTCCCTTAAAAAGCTAAAATTAACTTGTTTGAAAGTGTTAGAGATTACTGGAAATTAATTATAATTTCTTTTAAATATGATATAAGTCTTATATGTGCAGAAATGATGAGAATTTAATAACATTTTTATAGTTAATTTTAACCATATTCTAATTTAATCTTTCAGTGAAATTGAGAAAAATTTTCTTTTCTTCAAAAAAATTAATAGCCATGATTTTTTACGAGTTATATTTCGAAAACGTCTGTTCCTCCTTTATGTTACCTCTTTAATTTCATATTATTATTAAAGTGCATTTTATTTTCCTAGTCTTATTGTTTTAAGTAAAATAAAGAAAGTTTTCGCTGTTATGATTTATTAAATTTTCATTTGTGATAGCAACCACAGTTTTATTTTGAAAAGACCTTTATAATTACTTAACTAATAATTTCAAATTTAAAAACAAATATAACATTGGACAAATATATTGTAACCATTGGAAAAAATTGCAATTGTAATTTGGGAGTTCCCTTAAAAAGCAAAATTTAACTTGTTTGGAAGTGATAAATATTACTGGAAATTAATTATAATTTCTTTTAAATATGATAATTTTTATACGTGAAGAAATAATGAGAATTTAATAACCTATTTATAGTTAATTTTAACCATATTTAATTTAATCTTTCCGTGAAATTGAGAAAAAAATTTTTTTCTTAAAAAAAATCAATAGCCCAGATTTTTTATGAGTTATATTTCGAAAACGTCTGTTCCTCCTTTATGTTACCTCTTTAATTGTATGTTATAATTAAAGTTCATTTTATTTTCCTAGTCTGATTGTTTTAAGTAACATAAAAAAATTTTCTTTGTATGATTTATTAAATTTTCATTTGTGATAGCAACCACAGTTTTATTTTGAAAAGACCTTTATAATTACTTAACTAATAATTTTAAATTTAAAAACAAATATTATATATATATATATATATATATATATATATATATATATATATATATATATATATATATATATATATATATATATATATATATATATATATATATATATATATATATATATATATATATATATATATATATATATATATATATATATATATATTTGCTTCTTAATTCATTACATAAATCTTATTCAGAAAATATATTATTTTATTTGTTTTTGTGAAGAAGTATACCATATGTAAATCAGGAAGTACATTTGATTGAGTAAAAATCTTTTAGAAACTTATTAATTTCATTTTTCTCGCATATGGTAAGAAAATTCAGTTTACAGCAATCTGAATTATGTCTGAGCCGAAAAGGGAATTACCGTTTGAAATACGTACGGATGAAAGTCATAACCGTAAAATAGAAAGCATTGATTTGTTCAATTATTTATAAATACTGGGTTCCAAATTATGCGAAGTCTTTTGTATTGCATCTGAAACGGCACTTCAAATAATCATTAAAATCATTTTTCCGAATAGGAATAAATAATTATGAAGATAATTATATTGTTTCGAAATAGGATTTCGCAAATCTTCCAGGGAGTGTCCTAATCACAGGACAAGTGGCTCTCATTGATTTGCTCCGCGCAAAGGAGCAATTTCAGAACGCATTAATTAATCCACTTCACTAATTGCGGCATTAGGAGACCATTAAGGCCCTAAGTAGTTGGTATCTTTTTACAACTGCTTTGCGATAAGATAATGACGAGAACTCGACATTGTTTCTCTGATCGTTTTCTTTGCTCTCCCTCTTAATAAAGATTTTCGAGTAATAAGCACGATGGGCTGTTGGAGAGATATCTGCTCAAATTTCGGTGCTTCTCGTAACATTCTCAAGAACACCTCTTTACAAAGCTTTAAATGAATAGGAGATAACGCGATCGCTCCGAAGTTTTCATTAAAAAAGAGGAGCAGAAATATTGGTTTATATGAGAATATTTCATCTAGATGAATTATATATTTGATTAAATGTGTATATTTTAATCATAGGAAACCTAATTTTTTTAAAGAGATGATAAATAATATTCAGCTGAAAGTGAGGAATTAATCCATAATGTAAATAAAAACATGGAGAATGATGTTAAATGTTTTTAAATATTTTAATGATCAAATAGATTATTTGATACATATTATAAACAATACATCATAAAGTTTTAAGCAATTGTAATGTGAAATTTGAAATTTTAATAATATTTTTGAATTCTTAACTCGGTTTCAATAAGAAAATTGAATTTTTTCTCCTTTAATCCCGAATTAATCCTTCTTTGCTTATTACTAGCAGGAAATTAACAAATTAACGAATTCAATTAAAAGACACCTTAAATGATAAATTTCCTTATATAGAGCGTCTATAAAATGTATGACACCTTCTGATTAACAATTCATAAAACTATGGTGATGTGTGCCAATCTGAACTGCTTATTAGTAGAACAAATAATATTAGTTGTTGTTACTTATGACACTTGGACAATCCAAGCTCGTTAGCCGAAGGTTATTCGTAATTTAATCAGAAGGATGATTTCATTTAATCAGAGCACCACGTAGCTGAAAGTTTGACTTTGCTCTGAGACTCCTCCGATAGATGGCACCACCATAGAAACCATTCCCTCAATTTTGACTTCTATCTGGAGGAGAAGGAAATTTTCTCCAGACTGTTACTTCCATGGTAACTGCTCAATGACGATTCCACATTAACGATTATTTATTTTTAATACCACAGATTTAACGAGCACGTATATCAGTACTATTTTCTTATAGTGCATAAGAAACTTTTACTTCGAAAACACTTTATGCGTAAAAATCATTCTTTTATATTTTCAATGAATTTGACGAACCAGTTGTTTCAATTGAAATAATTCCTGTTTTTAAATAATAAATTTTATTAAGTCTCTCTAAATAATAAATTTTATTAAGACAGCCTTTAAGATAGATTTTAATGTTAAATAGTTTATAAAATAGAGAAAATTATTTAATTATTTCTTGAGCTTTTACGAATGAAATTCATATTTATTACATTACGAAAAAGTTCCTTTGATTTTCTTTTTGAAAAAAGTTTCTCTGGTAAATAATTTTTTAGAAAATTATCACATTTTTGTATGCTTCTTACATAAATAGCTCGATTCATCAGAAATACATTTTATAACATGGAAAGCCTTTAAAATATTTTGACATATTTTAATAATTAATTTTTTAAATAATAGAGATACAAGCAAATTTTTGCAAAGAACCTTTCATATTTTTTACAGCACAAAAGTTTTCCTGTATGCTTTCCTTTTTACATATGAGCAACTTATCTTTTACAAATTTCTTCTTGGTGTGTAGAAATATCTCTTTAGAATACTACTTTTTCTAAAGAGAATATTCCGCACACGGGGAAGAAATGTTTTATTCGTATCTAGTGTTCCCTTTTTCAGTTTTAATATCTTTTTTGTCGTCATCGTTGATCATTTTTCAAGAGGATGGATTTGAATTTATCTCTTGGTCTCCTAAATCACTTGGTGCAATACCACAGAATTTTCTTTTCTTTTGGAGATTATAAAAGAGATCACTTGTAGAACGAAAGCGTCAAATTTATAACCTAAAATAAAGGTTATAAATTTCAATAACATGCATGCTTGTTTTTATCTGACGCGATATCAAATATTGTTTTCAAATACTCGATATTATGAAGCTCTTTGACAAAGGTTTTAGACATTTTTAACTAATGTAACCAATACAGTTTTGTTTTTAAGTGAAATTATCTTTCATATTTTATTAATTATCAAATATCAAAAGGTATCAGAAATTTTATGTTCATCCTGTATATTTAATTGTTTCAAAATAAATATTTTATTTAAAATGATTTATGTTACTTGTAACGCTTGTTAGAATTACAAAATAATTAATTACCTATTAATCTATGACATGAGTAAAAGTAGTTCTGACTACATTAAATATTCAAACTTAGTTTACTGTTAGATTAAGAAATGATAAGGTTTTTATTCTACTTCCTTTTTCAAACCAAAATTTTATATATATATATATATATATATATAATATATATATATATATATATATATATATATATATATATATATATATATATATATATATATATATATATATATATATATATATATATATATATATATATATATATATATATATACACAGGGTTAGCAAGAAATAAGTTTCCCTCTTCAGAGGGCTGTAGAATATCTGTAGAATTCTATTTGTCCAAATGAGATAAAATTTGAACTACAGATAATTCAAATAATGAGCTTGACATTTATAAAAAATAGTACAAAATTTAGCCGATAGATGGTGCTGTAATACACATAAAAGCATTTGATATGCCTTATAAATGTTAAAAAATAATAATAAAAAAGTAACATTACAACTGTTCAATATGCCTCCCTTCATTTTCATTAATGTGCTCTAATCGCAGAACCATATTTTCGACAGCAGACCGGAGTGAGCCTGTCGGAATATCAAGGATATGGTGCCAAATGCTGTCCTTTAGATCTGGTACAGATGCTGGTCTTTTACGGTAGACATTCTCCTTCAAAAAACCCCACAACTAAAAGTCGCAGGGGGTGAAATCCGGCGAAAGAGGAGGCTATGCCGTAGGGAAATGACGGCTGATAACCCGTACCTCAGTAAAATGCTGTGTTAGCAGTTGCTTTACGACGAATGCGCCATATCCGAATATGGGAATGTGCGCCATCCTGCATGAAAATGATGTCCTAAAGGCATCCACGCTGCTGAAGTTGTGAGATTACAAAATCCCTCAGCATATCTTGGTACCGTTATCCTGTGATCAAACAGGTTTTGATTCCATTTGCAGTTATCTCTTCAAAATATACGGACCAATCACAAAAGTAGCCGTAAACCCACACCATACTGTCACTTTTTCAGGATACAAGTTGTTTTTCCTGGATAGCGTGAGGGTTTTCCGCTCCCCAAATTCGACAATTGTGGGTGTTGACTTGCCCATTAAATTGAAAGTGGGCTTCATCAGTCCACAGAATATTCCATGGCTAAGTGACGTCAACCACCATTCGAGCAAGGAACTGAAATTCAAAAGTTTTAAGAACCTCTGAGTCCCCGTCCTGCAACAACTGACTGCTGGCTTCAACGACCGCGGTAGAAAACTTTTCGACGCTAGAAGACTGTATTGGCTTTCGTCCTCTACCGGGAAGAATTGCAAGTTGTCCAGTTCTTTCAAATTTCTGTATCATCTTGCGTAACGCACATGGAGACATTGGACCTCTTCATATCTGCTTCATACGAGGAAATTCTTTTACAGCTGCAACGGAGTTCTGCTGGTTCTGGTAGAAAAATTTTACAAGTAGCGCTTTTTCTTGCAAAGAAGGCATGATGTGCAGAGAAGTAACTAATGCTCGTTCAGAATCCGCCTTCTTTTTACCCAAAGATAATATTAATAGGCATGCGCTGTAAAGCAAGTGACTTTTCATATTTTCAGTATATGCAAATAAGTACCATTAGTATTACAGCGCCATCTATCGGTGAAATTTTGTACTATGTTTTTTTTAAATAAATGTGAAGCGCATTATTTGAATTATCTGTAGTTAAAATTTTATCTCATTTGGACAAATAAAACGTATTCTACAGCCTTCTGAAGTGGGAAACTTATTTCTTGCTAATCCTGTATATATATATATATATATATATATATATATATATATATATATATATATATATATATAATTATAAAAAATTTTAAAAAATTCCAAAGATTTGTCCATAAGTGTGATGGAATGATTGTTGAAAGTGAAATTTAATATATATATATATATATATATATATGTATCTTGCCTATAGATAAACTGTTATTTTCTATAATTGTATTTAATTGATTTAAAACCATAAATATTTTATATGTGTTATTAGACATAAATTTTGTTTTAAATCCAGAAATTCATCTTACAATAATTTAAAATCCATAAAAACATAAATACAGTAATTGGTATATTAATTAATTAATATTTTGCTCTTTGCGCTACGGTGATTTTTCAGCATTAATTTCATTTTCCATATTAATTATAACAATAACATGTTTCCTTATTGAAAATCCCTCCAAATTATTAAAAAATAATTAGCTAAAAGTATTTGTTAACTATAAATAGCTGACCAATAAGTTTGTTCAAAGTTCTGATAATTTGCTGTAAATGAATTTTAGGAGAAATGTTATTATTAAGTAATCAGGATTTCTGAAATTTGAAGATAGATTTAATAACTTCTCTTTATTAATTATAAGAAAATAATATTTTATATCAAATAAAAGTAGGAAAAATAGTTCATTAAAAAATATTGGTGAAGAAAAAGAAATTAAAATTTTTAACAATCTAAATAATTGAAATAATGCCTTGGGAAATGTAAATCAAGCATGTAATTGTTTATTATATTTCGATTTGAAAGAAAAATTATTTGTTTGATTAAAATTCTTTTTCATTTGTCTTGCCATCTACGGCATTTAATTACATAAGATATTATGTTCAATTAACTGCAAAGGAGTTACTTTTGGAAATCTTAATGAGTAAATAAAGGGAAAATAAACATAAATACAAAATTAATGATAAATATTAGTAAATATTAAACAGATGCAAATCTCAACATTTAAATTTTCATAACAATTGCTTCTTTAACTAAAAATTAATCAGCATTTGCGAAATTGTTTTATTTTGATCTAATATTGATAAAAAAATTAATTTATAACAAATATGTTGATATTTTCTTGTTAATAATGGCAATTTACATTTTATACAATTGATATTTAAAATTGTAATAAAATCTATTTGCTTTTATGAATATCATTAAAAATATAATGTAACAAGAATGAAAATAAACATGGTTATAAAAGTTTACTAGAAACGAAGAATGAGAATGCAAAATGTTAAGTCTGAAATTTTTAAACTAAAATTGTCGTTCGAAATAGAAATTAAATTTGCATCATGTTTTGTTGATATAAACTAGAAATATTCCATTTTCTTATAGTTATATTTTGAGCATAATCAATATAAATAAATGTATATATTGAATACTAAAATCTAAAACTACCTTGTTTGTTTTGAACGCATATTTGTCTGTATTTCGAAAATATTTTATTGTCCTAATAAACACATAACTTGTTTAAAAATTTTTGAATTTTTTCATATTCCAAAAATTTTTAATGAAATAAAAAGTTTGGTTTCTTACACTCGGATACAAACTTTATTATACGTAATATCTCATATAATTCCATTTTTTGTTAATTTATATAATTAACAAACAAGTCAACTTTTTAGGTGTTATTCATTAATTATAACTCTTATATATAGAATTAGAATAATTATTATTATTCTGTTCAGAAGAAGAAAAAATAAACATTTCTTTTAATGGAATTTATGTGAATGAATTTAAAAACTATGGAAACTATAAAATTTAAAAACAATTATTATATAAAATGACAACTTTAAATTAATATAATAAAATAAAAACTTTGTTTTTGTATATTTTACTTTGCATATTATAACAATAAAGTTTTTTTTACTATAATACTATATGTAAAATATTTTTATTAATAATTCAATAACATATAAAGGATATATTAAAAATTAATATATAAATTAAATAGTTTTTATATTTGATTTATAATTTCTTTCATGTAAGTAAACAGAAAAAATATTTTCCAAAAATTATCTACAACTAAAAGTAAATTTTCATTAATTTATGTTTACCAAAAATATTATTCTATAAAGAGTCAAAAATATATTTGAAACAATTTTGTTTACATTTCGCTGCTACGTAATTGAAAAATGATAGATTTTGTTTTGACTTTGTTACTAAAGGAAAAATATATTAAGTTAAATAACGCAATGTTTTGAAAAAAGATATGTTATAGATGATTGTATTCGATTTCATTCAATATTATTACATGAAAAAATAGCACAGATGGTTTCGTGACATTTACCAACCCCTTAAACATTAAATTTTTAACTTTGCGCTTCAAATATATTATTTATTATTATTTTCTTAATTTTCAATTTTTTTAAAATTTTTTAATGAAAGTATCCTCTGTATTTTACGACAAAGTATCCTTTATAGGAAATATCCTTTCGTTTGATCTTCATACGATCCTTTCAAAACTTCTTATAAGCAGATTTCGCTATTTAAGAACATAAAACTTGTAATGCAACAATATAGTTTTTAATAAATATATCAGGAAATTTATTCTTTTAAAAGTAAATTTATCAGAAATAACATTGATAATTTAGATTAAGATTATTTTAACAAAAAATTATTAATATTTTAGTTTTAAAAATTCAAAGACACTTGAATATTTCTATTAGCATTATTAAAACTAATCAATATACACTACTGGCCATTAAAATTGCTACACCAAGAATGAATACAAATAACAGAACGATACATTATATTGGACACATACACTATAGTGGAAAGAACCAGTGATTAGATTTACAGGAAATTAGGATGTATAGATCTTGAGAAATCAGTACCTAGAGCAGCCACCTCTGGCTGCAATAAAAGCATTTATCCACCTAGGCATGGAGTCAACCAGAGATTGTATGGCATGCACGGGGATTTCAGTCCATGCAGCTTCAACACTATGCCATAGTTCATCGACAGTAATGGATGGTGAGTGATGGCGTGTCAATCGCTCGGTAACCATTGACCACACGTTCTCAATTGGTGACAGATCAGGAGAACGTGCTGGCCAGGGTGAACAGTCGAAACTATTCTGTACCAAGGAAGTTCAGGACAGTATGGGCAACATGCGGTCGTGCATTATCCTGTTGAAACAAAGCATTAGGGAGGCCTCGAAGATAGAGCAGAGCCACGGGCCTTAACACATCGGGAATGTAACAATTGCTGTTCAAAGTGCCGGTAATGCGAACAAGAGGTGATCGAGACGTGTATCCAATGGCACCCCATACCATCACTCCAGCAGATGGGCCAGTATGGTGATGTCCAATGCAAGCTGGCAATGCGCGTTCTCCATGATAACTACAAACACGGATGCGGCCATCATGGTCCTGCATACGGAACCGAGATTCATCTGTAAAGATGACGTGATGCCATTCCAGCGTCCAGGTTCGTCGCTGATTACAACATTGAAGGCGCTCCTGTCTGCTCCGTCAATGGTAGCCGAAGCCATGGTTGTCGTGCAGACAATCCATGCTGCTGCAAACGTCGTCGAATTACTCGAGCAGAAACTTGTTGCCTTGCGAATGACTCCATTTCTCGACTCAGGGTTCGTGACGTGGCTGTACGATCCCTTGTGACCATACGGATAAGATGTCTGTCTTCTCTGCTGTTAGTGATGGGGAGGGTCGCTGAGATCCTGCATGACGTTCCGTATGAATGTCCTGAACCCATCGATTCCATATTCTGCCAACAGTCATGGGGTCTCGACCGACGCGAGCAGCAATATTGCGGTACGATTAACCGCAATCCCAGTAGGCTATAATCCTTCCTCGATCAAAGTCAGACACGTGCTGATAGGCATATCTTCTTCTTACACGAAGCATTACAACAACTTTCTTTGCCGAAAACTACGTTGAAACGGAAATTGAGTATGAGAAAACTGCTGTCAAATCTCTGGTTTTGTACACATTGTAGATGTCGCTACTGTCGCCTGCTTTGTATGAATGCGCTGAAAATCTAATCATTTGCATATCACTGCAAGTTCTACCTGTTATGCAAATTTCATCTGTGTGGTGTGCCGCTTTCCTGGTGTAGCAATTTTAATGGCCAGTAGTGTACATACATAATACATTTGTAAAGATGTACTCTAAAACTATCTATTACATTTTTATCTCTATTATTTATTACATTTGCAATAAAGTAATTCTAGTAATATTTTAGTATAATAAAGTGATTCTAGTAGTTGTATTTTATCTAAGAAATACATCCGCTAAAATATATTCAAGTGAAAACTTTTAGCAATACTACATAAGTATTTGTTTTAGTTGGTTGCAGATGACTTTTCGTTTTCATTAATGTAATATAGAATTATCCATAAATTATATTTAATTTACTTGAAATATAATTTAAAAATTCAAAAACTGTCTGCTAACTACGCAATAAAGACATTTTTTTAATCAAAATATTTGTGTCTGTTTATTTTAAACCTGAAATTGTGTAATGTTTTCCTTGCTGTGGTTCATACAAAAATCATCAAAAATTTCAATCTGGATAACTGTTTCTTAAGATGGTCTTAAAAACATTTTGAATAATATTGATGTAAAAAGAATTATTTATAACGTATCGTAATCATAGGATATTTCATAAATTTCAGTTGAAACATGAATTCCTATTTTTATAAATGCCCATTCTAAAAGCACAATAAGGTTTTATATTAATGAATCATTCACACACACACACACATTTTCATTACATTAAGAGATTAAAAGTTTCATCACTAAAATATTTCTTAATCATAGTTCACACACACACATTTGGACGAATTATTTCTGTATGAAATACGGTCTTTCGGGAATTCCATTTTCTATATGAACTTTAAATACTTTTACAGTTTCACAATTTTTGGGAAAAAAATTTAAATTCAGTTTATGAGAGATTTAGTAATATTTATTTTAATATATATTTGTTCAGTCTTTATTGTTATGAAATACTTATGCATTTTTCATAAGCCAATAGTAATTATTTATATTATAGAATTTTCCAAGAAAATTGTCAATAATTTTATTTTAAAATATAGCTTTAATAATGAAACATCATGTTTGTTATATTCATGAATATATCAAACAATCATACATTAATTCTCCGAAATAAATATAAGTATTAATATAATATTGACAAAACTGATGTTAAAATTATATATTTTCCTGTAATTTGTACAAATCCTTTCATTTATTTATTTAGTAATTTGAATTCCATTTCCAATTTATGAATATAAAAATTTAATATATATTTCTTACTCCTTCTTACACGAAAGTTAACTCTTTCAAACCATAATTATTTAAAAGTACTGTAGATCAAAGCAAAAATAATGAATTTTGTTACTTTTGATTTTTTCTTTTGTATGATTATTTTAATACAAATGTATATTTTTAATTTACTGTGTATATCTATGCATAACTAACCAAGGAAAAAAAAAGGGTTAACTAAAGGTGATATTTTACTTTCAACAAAAGTACTTAGCATTTTTCATTACAGATAATATATTTCATTTCAGAAGTGGTTATATAACCAGTCATACATGTAAGTACTGTAGATCAAAACATATTAAATAAACATATATATAAGTATGCATAAACATATATATAAGCATGCTTTGATACTTTAGATGTCATTTGTTTATTATCATTAAATATCCAATAACGGAATAATTATTTTAACTGATCTGTACATAAAAAAACATTATATTATAATGATATTAATTTAAATGTGTTTTTCATTTTAATGAGTTTTAAATATTGAAATAACAGATACCCCAAATCAATGTAAAAATACATTTTAAATTGATTTTATATTGGATTGAAGCTTATTTCATTTTTTAAGAACCGTTTGTGGGATAACATGTATTCATCTCTATTTCTTTATAATTTAGAAATGTATGCAATCTCTTAACATATTACTGAACATTCTGTCAAAAGAGAAAGGGAACAGAAGTAGTTGAAAAAATAAAAACAAATGTGGGTAATTCCTACACTGTCGAACAAAAACTTGTCTATAAAATCTAAAGCGGTCATGTAGTGAAAGAGGCTCGGGCATATTGGCTCAATCTCCTTAAGCCCAGGATTCCTTTCGCACTTTTCCTTCGCAATATATATATTTTTTCGTCTACTGCAGTCCCTGTCTTCTCAGAACTCCAACCGACAAACCTTTTATACCATACATATATATATTTTCCAACTTTTTTCCTGTTTTTCTTAAAGCCTCAGTGAGGTTGCTGCGATATATCTTCCCCCTGGAATAAAGCCCCTTTAGAATCCGTAAGCCCCTGCATCGCGAGGGTGAAACGCTTTCTCCTGTCATTTTGATAGACAGCGGACATATTGGAGACAGGGGCAGACTCAAGCACGTTCGGTTTTTCTTTTTTGCCCCTTCCTAGCAGCCCCTGCAGGGATGGGGGATTACCTGTCAATAGAAAGACTATCCTGTCGCCTATTTCCGTAATGTTCCATGACGGCAAAACAAGCGGTCTCCGCACCTGGGGTTCGGCCCTGTTAGCTCAAAAAGCTCGCCGGGGAGCAATTGTTTGCAATGAAAGCTGCTTCCTTTTCATTCTGCGGTGTCATTGGTAAAATTATTAGGGAAAGAGGGATATTCTTTTCCTTCTTAATGATAATAGGCATGATTCGATAGATTCTTTTTTTTCTTTCCAAGCCCATAGTTTCTTTGCATCTTAGTTTTTCTAATGCTCTCTACTGTAGATTCTCTGCAGTAGAAGAGGTTTTTTTTTAAAGGAATTTGCTTTCAACAAATTGTTTGGCTTTCAATTTAAATAAAAAATCAATCTAAAAATATAAAAAAAAGCTTTTTAGTCGTCGAGATGTGCAGTTCCTAAATTGAGATCATGTCTTGTCATTAGTTTATGAACAAAATTTCGAATATTTTGAACGGATGCACATATACAAACATATTGTTTTATGTTCAAATAATATATATCTCTACACATCTACATTTTTTATTTTCTTATATAAATGTTAAATTTTTAACATAAATCTTGTAATTTAAAATTTTAGAGTGAAGGAAAATTTGTAAATCGAAATGTTCCTACGCAAGAGCAGAAAATTGGATTTGCAATAACAAAAATATAACATTCTTTTAACATATAATCCTGATAAGTATGTTCTTGTGTAGCGTTTCTTTTATAATTACAAATAGGAAAACAAGAGATATTAATAAGAGCAAATAATTTATAAAATTCATGTAAATTTTTGTCTATAAATTAAGATTAATATAGAAATATTGCTTTTATTTACTAATTAATTATCACTAATTACAGTTTCAGGAATAACTATTTTTGTCATTTCAGATTTAATCAACCAGTTTGATTGAGAGAAAAAACAAAATTGATTTTCTTAGTTTGATTATAATTATGAATATTATATTAAATAAAATAATTTTACCATTGTTTACTTTAACAGAAAAGTTAAAATTTTTAGTTAAATTTTAAGCTGTAATATATTTATTTCGTAAGATCGAAAGTTTGTAATATAATTTAAAACTATTTTTATAGCATCTTATAAAAATGAAATTCAATGTTATTGTTTTTAAAATTGATTTATCTTTTAAATTTACTTGTAGAAAACTGACCTTTTTCTTCTCCCTTACAGGAACAAAAATAATGATTTAAAATAAGAAAATGTAAAATGAAATCACACTGATAGAGTGTTAGTAATTCAGCCTTTCAACTTATCCAAATTTAAAACAAAATCGACATAATCAAGAATCCATCACAGATCAATCTGCTTAAAACTTTTTGTCACAGCACTCTTTTAAGTATTTCTGTGTTGACATTCTTAATTCTTGAATTTAACAGAAGTTTATTTTAAAAGACTTCCAGGCTTTTGTTGAAATATTTTTGAGCTAAAGTAGTGCAAAACTGATTATTATTCTTAAGTAACTTTTGTTAATAAACTTATAAGCCTCGCGGACTTGGTATAAAGTTGTTCACGTGTTTTAAAGATCAGGACAAATATTTCAAATCCAATAGTGTCCCATTCAGTTTTTAAAAACTATTGTTTCATGAAGTTTTTGTTTTTAATTCCTTTGGTACTGTATTTATTTTGACTTTGTGTTTTGCTTTCTAGTAAAGGCAACTTTTAAGTTGAATTTTAGTTTGATAAATTTAAATAAAATGAAAGAACTTAAATTATGAGATGTGAGCAAGATTTTAAAAATTATATTAAAAGAGTCTTTCAAAATTTAACAACACAAATCAACTCTATTTCACAAGTTAAGATATAACAACAGTTAAACAGTCAACTCCCTTTCATGTTTCAAGTTTAAATTTAACATATACAGATTCAATAGCCAAAAGCAAATGTAACGCTTAATCATTTTCAATTTTTTTAAATGTTGTATTTAAAATTAGCTATGAGTCTGGAGATATTAATTTTTTATCAAATCATATGAAAATATTAATATGCAGTAACTGATACTGATATAACTTTACTTGTGCACCTGATTATCGTAAGTATTTATTTCGTAAGATCGAAAGTTTGTAATATAATTTAAAATTATTTTTATAGCATCTTATAAAAATGAAATTCAACGTTATTGTTTTTAAAATTGGTTTTATCTTTTAAATATCCCTCCGGTGCAGCAGACTGGAACAAACTACAATAACTCGTTTTCGAAGTGGCCACTTAAGATCTCCCTGGGAATGAGGAAATTTGGATTTTGTCGGACAGCCGGAGCGCCATCCAGCATCTTACTAACTGGCACAGAGTCCGTGATAATACAGGAGTAGCTGTCTTGGATAAGCTTAGACGACTCTCCTTATCTCGTGAGATTCACTTACAGTGGATCCCTTCCCATGTAGACATTGCGGGTAACGAATTGGCTGATGCCCTAGCAAAAGAGGTACTGACGAGCCTTTGCTTACTCCGGCGTCTCTTACCTATTCTGAACTATACTCTAGACAGAAAGGCCTTGTTCGGTCTGCATTTGCCATTCCCCCGTGCACCATTGGTACCAGGGTAATCGTCCTGGCGGATCTCTATCCCTCCGGTGCAGCAGACTGGAACAAACTACAATAACTCGTTTTCGAAGTGGCCACCTAAGATCATTGGCATTTAACAACAAAGAAAAGAAATTTCCAATTTGCGCTAAGTGTTTCAAAAGCCAAGCCACTCCGGATCATATCCTTGAGTGCTTGGGACTCGATAAAAAAGATCTTCTGGAGCGACCATTATTGGTCATTGATTTCCTGAGAGTGTACAATATCATAGACTTGGTCTAGCGCTGCTAGACAACAGGGATCAGCAACAACACAACACCTGATTATTAGAAAATGTTATGAATATTTAAAGTAAGCGATTATTTATATTCATCAGAAAATGAATAGCATAATAGCTGAAAGAAGTTATTAGGCACGTGAGCATCTGCTTTAGAATACCTCAACGGGAAGATTTTTCAACTACATTGGGATCCATGTTCACATATTGCAAGGAAGGTAACCAAGAAAACTGTACAGCTGAAAGTGAAGTGAGAGCGTTGGCTAAAGAAGGCCTAACAGGCAGACATTTTATAAATAATGGATCTTAGTCTTTGCAATGGATGAAACCCTAAAGACGTTAAAGCAATTTCCCCTACAGACATGCATGCAAAAAGTATATGATTAATAGTCATTTCCCATTTTTTGAAGAATGACTAGGATCAAGTTCAGGAGTTTCCACTCTGAAGACCACGAAACCCCGGTCTATGACAAAACTCATTGAGCAATCATTTAAAAACAAAAATATCTTAATATTGAAAGAAAATAAATGAAAAAGTTTCGTAGTATAAGTGTAATTAAAGTTCGTAGTATAAAGTTTCGTAGTATGTAATGAAAATAGGCTTAGAATTGGTAAAATAAACTTGTGACCAAATAAAAATAGATAATAAGCATTCAAAACATATTTATCAAGTCATCACGTGGATTTCTTAAAAATTAATTGCACTACTAAATAAAGTGTGAATCAGTGCAGGATAAATTAGCTACTTTAAAAGAAAGTATATTGCTCGAAGGAAAATGCTTTGAATATGTTAGGCTTTCTAATGACTTGTTATATCCTTTTACACTATTGATGATTCTAATATTTTTATTTGAGCTTGATCTATAATCTCCTGTCTTTATTATGGTTTAATATTTATTTCTATATAACTATACATCTTATTGCAGAGATTTTTATAAAACTCTAAAATGTCAAGATGTTTATATTTATAGTATTGTTCTTTAGGAGAAATAAGATAGTGGGTGGAGGTGACAAGCCAAGTGTCAGGTCCTTAGCATAATCCCATATTCTAAATTAAGAGTACTTTTTTATTTTTCAGATGATGATATTAACCACACTTACTGAATATCCAACTATATAAATTAACCGCCAAATTTACCTCTTGTAATACTAGAACAGAAATAATCATACTGGCCTTATTAGGAAAAAATATTCAAAATAATCTTTTTTACCATGTATAAGCTTTTGACAACTGTTTTCTTATGTTTCACTTTAAATTGATAAAAAAGCTCTTAGATTTGTTTGAATGTTTAAAGAATATTACAGCAGTTAAATATAGATTCATTCAGAGAGGACAAATTGCGCAAAAATTTTCAAATTTATTTACGGCATTAATTAACTTTTTAAGTTTCAAATAAATTAAAAAAGCATTTGAAGAATTTAAAACTTTAATGGAGAGTAAGTAAAACAAGTTGGTATCACGGAATGACAGCATTAAAATTCCAAAACTGTTCCTCGGGCTCTACTAGCATAAAAGAGTAAGAATTAAAGAACATTCTATAAAAATAAATACTTTACTTTTCTTAGTTTCATAACGCATAGTAAAAATATTAAGTTCAAAAATGAAATAAGGAAATTTACTTATTTTTACTCACAATTATTTTTTACCAGTTTCGGTTTTATTAATACTATTCTTCAAATTTATTTTCCTGTTAGAAAAGTAAGCAGTAAAGTGTATATAGCATCAAATTTTTAATTTTGATATAGTGACAATTTTTGTTTTTTTATAACTGCCCTTTAAATTAAATTTGTGTGATTAAAGTATAATGTGCTATCATATGCTTAGTTTTTATATAAAAATAATTTATATCTGAAAAACATTTAAAATCACTTCGATTACTTTAAATTTCTTCAGCATACAGAAATGAAATGTTAACAGAAATTAGTATAGAAAATATATGGTCATTAAGATTTGTGAACAAAAATTTATTATTTATTAACTTGTATGAATTACTTGATTAAAAATATTTTTAAATGAAAATCTCAGTAAAATATATTATAAAAATATAATGTTCAAAATCAGTTTTCAATTCCTTAGGCCAGAAAAATTCATTACTTTTAAATATTTACTTTAAGTATTGTTCAAAAAGTACATTTTATTGAAATATTGTGAGGTTGATGTCATTAAATATATTTTTAAACAGTGACCATTTCATTATATTGTGCAGTTGCTATTAAATGAAGACCATAAAACTTGTTATCGCACTGCATGGTATATCACGACTGAGAAAAATTTATATTATTATTCGTATTGCTTTCAACCTTGATGAAGACTAAAAAAAGGATTTTATTTGCTCCCATAAATAATGATTCATTTTTATGTTCATTATCCTACTTAAAGTGTTAGAAGAAATGAAAGGGAAACAGAAATTAGCACTAAGTCTGATATCTGCATAATTTTCGTTAATAATGTAAAATGTAATTATTACTAAAAGAACAATATCACTTTAATAACTTATACGTCTCTACAATATATCCTTCACCAAGCATCCTTTCAAAAATATTCACTATAAGGAAGGATTATAACTATTTTGAAACCAAATTGTTATCATGATATAGTTATACTGCGCAGTTTTACAAATATTTAACTGAGAGATGCATTAAATTATTATTTTTTTACACAATCTGAAACGCTTGTTTTTCTGATCTTAGAGATATTTTCTTTAGAAGAATATAAATAAACATATGGTAATTTTTTCAATTATACCCCCAATTTTGATAATCATCATGACGAGAAAGAAAAAAATCATAAAATATAGTCATAAATATTCCATTTTCATCATGTATTACTTAAAAATATTTACGTTTTCAGAATTTACTAAACATTTTATAAACTAAAAAATTATCACTTATTGATAAAACTTATTTAAATGCCAATCTTTATTTCGGGCCGAAACTGCTTAGCAATCACACCGGTGATCGATTTGTAAGTATAAAAAATTTTTTTCAATGAGACAAAATTAAAATTTTTGCCATATTTAGATATTTTTGCTTTTGGTGACTTGTGACCGTACTGCTTCCGTTGTCGCTTGCCTGTTAAAATGGACAAAATTATCAACAAGCAATTTTTGCCCCAACTAGCTTTAGCTTTGTTTACCATTTACAATATTTATCTTTGTTTATTACTTTTTAATCAATTTTTGCACAACAAATTTGATTTAGTATACATCAAATTAGAAATTATATTTTGAACCAATAAAATCAGCGTACCTACGTTATATTATTTTCGCTTCTTTGTAAGAAAAAAAACATGCAATTAATTTAGGATTAAAAGCAAGGATATATTGAATAAGTAAAAAACTTATTTACTACATAAAAATCATTTATTTGAAAGAAATATTAAAAATATAAGGAAGGCTTTTTAAATAATAGGAAAAAATTCAAAACTTCGCATGAAAATATAATTGACGTTAATGAATATGTTTGCATATTACTGAAAAATGAATTTCTTACAATAATCTTAGATCACGTATGCAAAAAATAGCTTCAAAGGACAAAACTCCCTACAAAATATAAAGCTTTTACTAACGATTTCATTTGTAAAAATGGACGTTATAATTAAAATTTAAAGGACCAACATTTCATTGACAATTTGGAGTATCAGGTGCGTTCATTTTGTTTTCACCCTTCGTGCCACAATTTTGTATTTTACAATCTGTTGAACTGCAAAAGATGCTCATTCTTGAAAAATAATTTTACTAAGTAATACGTTATTTTTAGTTTTACTTTAAGTAATGCATTATTTTTATTTGATACGTGTTCAAAATTCTTTAATCAAAGATCAGGAAAGTGCAGCTTTTCAAATGATCTTTTAAGTAATTTTGATGAATACATTTTATTTTCGATAGCGAATTGCCCTAGTATATTAAAAATAACAATATTATTCTGATTTTAATTAATTCATTTGACTCTGGATCACTTCTTATTTGCTTCTTACAATTCCCAAAAATATTTTACCCATTCGGGAAACATAAATGCTCAGCATATCACAAAATCCTAAACATGTTTTTTAAGAAAATGTTGAGAGAAAATTCTTCTTAATCCTTTAACTGACATGCAAATTCTATTTGATGCCACTATTGTTAAAAAGGAGTTATCACTTTTGTTTGTAAGTCAGAGGACAGATTCTTGAAAACGTTTGGATGTATTCTCATATAGAGAAGACTACTTTTTTCAATTTTGCAATTACCACAAGTTAAAAACTTATTGGTGAAATTCAAGATTACAACGCAATCGGAATAAAGTAATTATAATTATAGTTGTCTTATCACTCATCCTTTAAAATTATAATTGAGTGCATTAACAATAATATTTATTCACACATTACCTTCTAATTATTTAATCATTACTCTCAGAAATTACTCTGCACTTTTCAACTTATGCTAGGAGATGATATGGATGTATGACAGATTATTTCTTAAAACATTTAATCTAATAAGTTGGGTAAATTCAATAACATGTGTATAACATGTCAGATAAATTATTAACCCCTTTCTCAATAGTGCCATTTTCGTTCTATGACTTTCTTTGAGGAAACACTACTAGGTCCTCTAAACACTAAGAGGTCTGTTGCAAATGCTATATTAAACATCATTCTCATGTTCATATTTTATCGTGTTTGTTCATATTTAGGTAAGATTTTTATGGTAGTTTTGGACTTTTTTTAGGCTCAACAGATCCTTAGATTTGATCCACTATATTCGGGGATGTACACCATCATCATAAAACATATAATTATATTAAAATTATAATAGAAATATTAAGAGTGTAATGGTATCTATCCCACGCTTCAACTGTATACCAGGAAGTAGCATAGATGTATGACAAATTATCCTTCAAAACATTTAATCTAATAAGATGGATGAATTCTATAACATGTGTATAATATGTGGTCATACTAAAATTATAATAGAGATATATTTGATGTCTACTTTTTATTCTTGGAAATTATTCTGCACGCTTCAACTACATAACAGGAAGTAGCATGCAGGTATGAAAAAGTATTTCTTTTATAAAGTAATAGATTATTTTAACTCTTTTAACTGTAAATAACATGTAACAATATATGTAAGATTATAGTAAAGTGTATTAGGAATAATATAAATTAATCTTTAGAAATCTAAAACTCAGAAATATTAATTCGCTCTTCAGCTACATACCAGGAAAATGGGTCGGATGTATAACAAATTATTTTATAAAATATTTAATATAATAGTTTGTTTTAATTAAATAACTTGTCAATATCAAAGGTTCATGGTCACAGCTTTTCTTATAAAGGTCAATGAACTCAGTACTAGTTTGAAAAACAAGAGTAACCATCAGAAGAAGCTTAAGCAAAAACGTGTGGTTTTCTTAATCACTAAGTTCTAATAAATTCCAGCCAGTTAAACATATGGAAATCGCTATATGATCTTTATTAGATTTAACCTCCAAATATTAAATATAAGATGGATGATACAGAAAAGAGAAATAGTGCATTGTAATCATACTTGGAGCTTCCAAAAAGTATTAGTTAAACTGGTCCTAAAATATATTAATGTATTTTATTGATTACTCTTAAAATTATTTTAAAAATTCATATTAGTTTTCTTGCATTAATCCTCCAAGTGTAATAAAGGTAACAGTGCTATTTTGTTATTTTCAATTCTAGACACATGTAGTGCTTTATAATTCGTCCAGTAAGGGACTGAATGAAAATAAGTGCTTAAGTAAACATATGAAACAGCTGATGGAAGGGGAAACTATCAAGAAAGCAAAGGAATATTTTAAATATACAGTCTTACTTAGAATAGGATTAAAAACTTCAATCGTTATTAATGATTCCTACATCTGTGTGTTAAATTGTGTCTCATTCAGAACTATATTTAATAATATAATATTCTTGATAGTTTTCTTTCTTTTATATTTATTATTTCTGTTCAGTCTTGTTTGGTTTATATTCTTCTTTTTAAAAGAATGAAAATAGTATTTTAGTAGCAATGTGCTATGGTCATTAGAATGTAAGTATCATTTACTTTCAAAATAATAAAATCATAATAAATACGCCATTAATAACTAATTAAATATCTGAATTTATGTAACCTAACTTTAAAAAAGTAATATAACTCTTTTAGGACAACAAAATAAACCTTATTATTTTTGTTTTTCATGAAAAACATGCAAAGAAGAAAAACAGAAAAGTGGATTGTTTTATATTAAGTGAAATGGTATTTATTGAATAGGATTTTATATTAAAGAAAATGCTGTTTTAGCTGACACATTTAAAAATATATTTACCCTAATCTTGAAACATATAATTCAACTCTCTTCAGAAAATACAAGTCATATGCTTATCATACATTAAATAGAGTAAGCTTACAGCAGTATAAATTGCTATGATATATGAAGAAGATTACTTAAGACCAAATTGCGAATTATATATCATGTAATAAAAATCTTTTTTTATTTCTTTAACTTTCATTGTTTATTTTAAATAAAATATGTGGCATAAACCAGCAGCTTTTTTAAATGTTTTTTCAGTGTAAGATATTAAATACTTCTGATATATATCGCGAAATGTTTGGGATGCATGTTTCAGTAGCAGCAGTTTCTAAATTTATTTTATACTCTCCGTACATTCAAAAAGTTCATCATTTTTACAAGACAGCTCCCTACCAAAAATATTACCACCTGCAAAAGAGACACATCGCTATATACAGAACTCTCCTTCGGTCTCTTTATCCCAACATTGGTCTTTCATTCGAAGGCACTCTTCTCCCCACACTTTATAGGTTTGGTCAGAATATTGGAGAATTTCGATCACGTATCGGATGCCCACTTTACACAAGCTCCCATTTCTTCAAAAAGCAAAAAGACGGGTCAAATAGAGATCATCGAATTCAGACGTTGTTTGAAACCTCGTACACAGGCGGTTGTGATCTGATCACTCGTTGCCTACCCCCCCCACCCTCACATCGAGCTCTGCGAGAGAAGAAAATGGAACATGAAAGAAATCCAATTGTAAATTGAATCCCTATGGTCGAGGTGAGAAATCTAAGTTTCCTACAAAGTAAGAGTAACAGTGGTAGGAAAAATAAATTCTACTATTCATGTGTCGCACTCGAATATCTAACAGGAAGGTAAATATGTATAGGAGTTTTGAATCATATAGTTGCAAGTAAGCTTTTATGCACAGAGCATAGAAATATTTCTATCATGGCACAGGTGGTAAATTAACTGGCGAAAATATTGGCTTACACATACATTTATATCCACATAATCTAAGGATTTAATGAAAAACATTTTAAGATCCAAATAAATAAGGGAAGTTTACTAAATAACTTTAAAATCAATGCCACAGGGTTATAAATATACTTTTTTTTTAAAAAAAGTATATCAGATAGTATTTGGAGCTTACCGTTTTTATAAATAAATGATGGAAATACGTATGTGCATGTGAAATGTTAAGAAATTGCATGTTTTACAATTATGTTTAAAAACGAAAATTTTAAAAACGTATATGAAAAATATTACTAAATCGAATGAGAAAATATTGAATTCAGGCCAATAAATTATTTCAACAACTCTTAGAATTTATTCCCTTCTCCAAGTAGATTAATTTTAATTTTTCACGATACTTTAATTGAAATTTAAGTTTTGATATGAGGTTTTCTGGTCAACCCTAAGTGATTTCTATAAAATATTCAAAATTTTACTTGATGCTAAAGGGCATGCATATTCAAAAACTAGTATATAATTTTATTCGACTCCTTATATAAAAATTACATGAATATCTGGTATTAACTGCAGCATACATATTTGCATTTCATAATTCTTCCAATTTCTGGAATATAAGTATGCCCTTTTAATTTAATAAATGATGCCAATTTCTGTAATTTTTCATGAAAAAAATAGCCTTAACTTTAATCTTATTATTTTTCATCAAAAATAGTTCAAGATAATTTTTATTATAATACAAAATGAATACACACTAAAAATTTAGAGCATCCTGTATGTTAATAAGAATTTTTTTAAAAAATACGTAATTCCACTTGGATTTTTAAAAAGATTAGGATTTGGTTTAATGTAACACGAATCACCATAAGTTCTTAAAAATTAATGATTATTAAATTTTTTTAAGTAAGAAGAAAGCTTTTAAAACTTTAAATCACAGAAATTTTGATAACTTTGATGTTTTATGCATTGTTGTTTAAAAGAAAAATAATATAAATTTAAAAAAGAATGCCTTCTTTCCATTTTACACATTTATGTCAGTTACTTATATATATATATATATATATATATATATATATATATATATATATATATATATATATATATATATATATATATATATATATATATATATATATATATTAAAAACAATTTTTTTTGTGAATTATATATGTATCTAGAATACCTATAAAAATTATTTTTAGCACTGATATTGCTACTTTCTTCAAAATGCCTCCTTTTAAATTGTTCAAAAGGTTTGAAATAATAAGTTAGGGTAGGGTGATCAATAATTTAGTTTCATTTACATTAATAAGCAGTAAATTTTTACTATTAATTTTTTAGAAATTAGTATTTTCACAGACACAGTTTTTGCTTGAATATTTTTCACGTTTTATTTAATAAGAAATTAAAATTTTAATTGGCAGGTTTTTAATTTTCATAGTTAATGTAAAGGTTTAGCAGATATTTCACAATAAAACAAGTTTTTGCAACTTTGATTTACTTATAAATATCGGATCTAGCGTGAATGACGCAGGTTATTTTTATTAAAAAATCAAAATAATTAATTACAAATTAAGAATGTATCCATATATTTAAAATATTTATAATTTTTTTTATCTTTATGATGAATTTTCGCAAAATATATCATTTGTCTTAATTTTAATACAAAATGAAGAGTTAAAAATGAGTAATGTAATCAAGCGAAGAAAAAGTAATTTTAAATACGAGAAATATTCAGCTCTGTGAAGCTTTGTAAATTCAAAATTTTTATTACGATAAAACATTATTTAATTAATAAGATGCTTGTTTTTCTATGTAGAAAAGGGTTAATTTTTGCCGTGCTAATTGTTCCAAAAAGGAAATGAATTATATACATGGAATACAGTGAAATAAAGAGCAGTGAAATAGGTTTTAGATTATTTCTCTTCATAAGGTAATGAGTTGTTGAAATAAAGCGAAACATTCATTATTTTCAAGGAAAATCCTTAACAGGAATTTTTTTCTTCTTTTTAATTAATTACTATTTTAAGTTTTGGCATTTTATTGCTTTAAAATTTATGATTTAAAATGGTTAAAATATTTGAAGCATTTCTAATAAGATTTTTGCATAAATAAATGTATCAATAAATTAATTTTTCACTTTCCTGTTATTCGGAAGAACACAAATATCAACTAATAAATAAAAGCTAACCGAAAAAATTAATTATCTAAAGATAAAGGTTTATACGTATTTAATAGTAATTGATTTAGTTTTTAAAAACTATGAAAATGCAAAATAAGTGTATCGTTAAGATAAAAATAAAATAATTAATAAAAGTTGATCTAGTTGAATTAATGGAAATGGTTTTAAACCGAAGATTCGAGTTTTTTTGTAAATAAAGTAAAACCGTAAATCATGAAACCAATGATACACTTCCACAATTAGTTGAATGAAAATTTATTTTCAAATAAATGATTTAACTTCATACGTAAAAAATAATATAATATGTTATTTCAGTTTTATTTAGGAAATAAACAGAAAACCTAGATAATATTTAAAAAAGATAAGATAGATATCTTATACCTACTGTTAGTTTCTAAGAAACTTTGCGCTTAAGAATAAGACATATTTCGGATACTTTTTCAATCATTGATATATCTATAAGACAGAAACGATGATTATGAAAATTATATTATAAATATTTGTAAAACGTTGAATTTTGCAAGAATTTTATTTTACAATGCTATGAGGAATGAAAATATTTTACAAAGCACCCAATGAAAAGTTAATAAAATGTTCATAAACTAATTGATTTTAGAAAGATAAATTACAAATATATATATTTTGGTAAAAAAATCTATAGGAACTCATAACTTAAATACAAATTTACCAAAGTTTCTCTGTTATTATAAGAAAATTAACCACACATTGAAGATTCCACATTATAATTTGTATCGTAAATAAAAGCAAATTTTCTAATTAAATATCATTGACAAAATTAAGTTAATTATGGTGACATTTTCAACAAATGTATTTTTTTTTCAATAGAGAAGATTTAACTTAGTTTTCTGGTAGTCACTGGCCCAGTTTATCAGTTTATATATATATATATATATATATATATATATATATATATATATATATATATATATCATATATATATATATATATATATATATATATATATATATATATATATATATATATATATATATATATATATATATATATATATTCTGCTAAGTTAATATTTAAAATGAGCAATTTAATTTTTTCTACGTTTATATTTAAAGTGCAAAACATTGATTTTTTTAGCTCTCTTTGATCATCAATATTATATATAATTATTTATAGACTGTAGGAATTAATATTATTTTTCACCTACACTAAAATATACAAATTTCAGAACATCATTTGTGAAATAAAAATTCAAAAAGAATTAATTTGTAATTAAATGGAAATAACCATAATTTTTTTAAATTATTTTATGTCAATAAATAAATTCTAAAATTAAAATTAATAATTAGTATTAACGTTTATATTTTTCATAGCAATAATTTATACAATCTTAATTGGTAAATAAATTTAAGTCAGTTAAAATATTATTTTAGATGAAATATTTTCAAATATTATATATATACATCACGGTGTATTTACTATTGAAACAAAAATAATACTCGTTTACATATAAATAAATTATTTTTTTTAGAAATCTCAATATATTCTTTAATATATGTTTTTTATTTTTAATATTTTATTACAATATCTTGCCATAAAAAATTGTATTAACTTCCGAAGAGAATTTTAACTTGAGTCCACTGAAACTTTGGGTGAAATCTGTTTACATCATTAATTTTTAAAGGACTATAATTAAATGAGTTTCCATATGAAAATGCTCCATCTGATCTTTCTCAGATGCTAAATGCTCATGTTTAATAGGATGGACTAGTTAATAATTTTTTTTCAATATTTTGAATGCTTGAAAATAATTATGGGTGAAAGAATATTGATATTCCTTTTCTTGTTTGAGATCAACTTTAACAATGAAAGCAAATTTATGTCATTTACCATAAAATTAATTTCAATCGATTTTTAACTTTATAATAAAGCAAATGATCTTAATGCAATTTAATAGATCCTAATTTCTGCTCCGACACTGAAATATTAAAAGAAATTGCATATAAAATATTTTTAAGTAATTTCAAGTCATTATATTCAAAGTTTGCACTCAGAAATTCTTCCTATCACTTAAACTCATATGGGAAAAATTTGTTAATTTATTTATAACAACTATAACCGATAAATGATATTTAATTCTTTAAGTTTATTATTTAACTGTTTTAAGTGAAATAAGCGTTAAAATGTAATTTATTGGATATAGTTGATATAAATTATGTCTGAAATAATAAAGTTTCAGCTATATAAAAATATTTAATGTGGAACCAACAAAATTATCTTCATTAAATCTATTTTAAACAAAATAAGTAAAATTATCTCCATAGAGAAAATGCAGAATATTTTTTTCTTTTTTTACCAGTGAGAAAGATTATGAAGACTAAATTTTTGGTAGAGTAAAATAACATGTAGGAATGTTTTTTATTTTGGTTTATTTCAAATTAGATAGGACATGAAATTTCGTCTTATCTGTACTTTTAACTCTTATATTATTCAGGATTAAAGAATGAACAGAAAACTCTGGCAGTTAGTTAAAAATTTTATAAAAGAAAATGAGTTTTTTTTCCAGTGGATATAAAAGCACAGTTAAAGTTAACACAAATAGAGCTTCCTACAATTAAGTGGTAAATCGATATTTTGGAGTTAGAAGCTTATATACTCAATTCCACATATTTTTTAATCACAAGAGTAAAGTCTACATTTGTGCTATCAGCAAAAACGTTTGAGTATAAGAGAGTAATTCAAACTATGACAATTGTGTAAATTTCTAGTTCACAAATTATAAAATTTTTGTAAATAAATTTTTAGTCGCTTTCTGGTAGTAATGATTAAGATAATTGATTTTCTATTGAATAATTTTAATATTAAATCATTAAAATTTTTTACAGAATTCAAAAAAAAAATTTATATCAAAAGTAGTTTCTGAAAAGTATTTTTAAAAGATAACACACACAACACAACACACACACACACACACACAAACACACACACACACACACACACACACACACACACACACACACACACACACACACACACACACACACACACACACACACACACACACACATATATATCATTTATTATAATCATTTTGACTCGACCAATAATCATAATATTAATGTAATAGTATGTGGTAAAGATGATATTGGTAATTTGCGGTAAATATTAATTAGTTGAAACTATTTCTCCCTTAAATATATCTTTATTTTGTCGAAGCTGCAAACTAATTTATCTGAAAAATAATTTTCTTGTAAATATGTGTTGAAAAGATGTTACGAAGTTTTATAATGCCGCGTGAGAGTTCTAAATAATTTGCTGTTATGTTACATTAAATTTCAGGATTACAATTTCAACATAGATATGAATAATGAAACGGTTTATTTTAATGGGTTTAATATTTCTTATTATTTTAAAAGGCATTGTTTGTAGTTAAATAGTAATTTCACCTTTTCTAGCACCTCCAATTGAATACTAGTTAATTTAATAAGATAAGTAGTACATTTTGAAAAATGACTTAATTGAATTGCAGCATATATTTGTCAGTTTATTCCATAGAATTTGCAAAACATTTAACTGACAAACATAGACATTCAAAATTTTAAAAATGTCTAATTAATTGTAAAAGATTTTTGAATTGAAATATTATTATTCTAATTAGATACCATGAAAAAAGCAAATTTAATTTCCTCCTTTATAAGAAATTTCTCTCGGATGTCTTTAACAATTTTGCAACTGCTTAACTAAATGCTTAAACTGATTAACTAAGAAAAAGTTACAGACTATTTTATCTTTTTTATGTTTTTAAAAATAGATTTATTTACTTTAAAGTTATGCCTTAAAATTGAGGCATGAAAGCATTATTTTATTTTTTACTTATACAAATTAAGCGCGAATTATTTTGTTGCCAAAACAAATGGAAAATATTATATTTTCTATAGATTTATCATAGAATGTCAAATACTGTACCGCATATGGTAACTAAAAGCCTTTTTAAAGATGTTTCAAAGATCACAAAAATCAAAGAAATCGTTCATACACTTTATTTAAATTTTGTTTTCAAAACAGTAATCAATTTTCTTTTGTTTCCAAAATATATTAATAATAAAAGAAAATAAGATTAAATATCATTTTTTTGCATCTGCGGAAAGCAGTTTTGTTTTTAAAACATTTTATAGAGTGACAAATAAAATTGTTATATAGAGAAAAAAACAGAGATGATTTTGCTATTTGATTAAAATGGAATTTGCTCATTAGTAGTTTATTTCAAAGATGTCAGATAATATCTTCATTGAATAACACATGATAAAACACTTATTGAAGTATTTCATATTTAATCACAGAGTAAAACTATAATACAATTATTGTGAATTAAAAATTAATAAATTATTAAAATTTATCATCTAAATTAATGAATTATCTTTAGCTAGAATAAATGATAAACAAATTTTAAACAATTTTTTTTATCTAATTCATTTTAAAAATGCAATGTCTTGAGCGATTGATATTTAAAAAAATAATAAGTGTTATATTATATTTTGTTGCAATGCACTTTGAATAAATATAGAGTGCAGAATAGATATCACAATTTGAAAATAGTAGTTTTTAAAATATAGTTTGAAAGGTTATAAATTTAATTTAATTTTTCTTTTATGTTATTATATATATATAAATAATATATTTGCAAGCCAATATTATTTATTAGCTCATAAAATGAAAAGCACTTGAAACTAAGCTTTATTAATTATAAAATTATGTATTCATATGATTTGAGGTCCATATTATTTGATATTGTTTATTTATTTCTATTAAAGAACAGTTTAATATATTATTAAGACTCATTGAACAACTTAATAAAGATAAAAAAAGGAAAACGTATTATGATTGTTAAAATTTATATGGCTTTTATATATCATGTGTCTATCAATTGTGAAATATATGAAAATGAACTAGGTAGTCAGTTGTGTACATTGACTATTACTTTGAATGCACGTGTATATTATTATATTAACTGATAGCCTCCATTTAGTAATGTTCAAAGACTTCACAAAATGATAACAAAATAATCAATTATTTTTTATAGATTCTGCTATACTTTTAAAATCTCCATAAATGTATTGAAGTAAATACTGTTTTCATGCGATATTAATATTAAAAAGTACTTCAATCTCTAAAAATTTAGTAAATTTGTATACAAATATTTTTGTAAATGAGCATTACTTTAATCTTTCATGTATATTTTAGTTAACCATTTATATATTAGTTTTTTTAACGAGAAAACTGGCTGAAATATCTTTAAAACTGTCATATCTGATAGATCGTATAAAGCACTGAAAATATACATCGTTAGGTTTTGTAATGTTACATTAGCTTTATTTTCAAGTATTACTAAGACACGTGCTGAACTATTAAGGATCCAGGGTGATTGTCACGTTTTTTAATAAGTGTTTGTTAAATGATACTCATAAGTTGTTTTAGGCTTATTGATCGATAAATTGTTTAGTAGTAACTTATGTTATTTTGTTTGAAGAAATAGAGAGAAGATTGTTATCACACGATACTTTATTTACTCTCACAATATTTATTATTAATCTATTATTTTAATTATTTTGACTATTTACAATGATATGTAGTTTGACATTATTTTACAGTGAGTCACTCACATACGAATGTTCCTTAATTGCAGATATGTACAGTCAGAAATACTCAGTCTTCTCAATTCCTGATTCTAAAAAATCCTCTGATGTTTTCTCTATATGAAATGATATTTTCATCTTTCATTATCCGTCCGAGATATGTCAAGATATGGTGTGAGTAATTTCCTTCGGAGAGTAATAGCTATTTATTCCATTGGAAGATTCTTCTACATGGAAACTAGCTAGTACGTGCAAGCAAAAAGAATCTTGAAACTCCAGTGTAAAGTTTCCAGCTGAAACGTGATATATATGTTATATACGCAAATACAATAAAAACAAGTATCAAATGTGTGTCTATATTTATACATATCATTATGCAATGAATCGATAAAGATTAATGTAATCAAATTCAGTATTTATTTATTCATAACCACACATAAAATTGTCTCTTTTATGCTATATTAAATAGGTAGATACCATATTAAATACAAATTTTTAAAGTAAATAATCTTTCAATAAATTCTCTATACAACGTTTTGCTAAGAACATCATCAAATTGTGTCGAAGACAATATAGAGTGTCCATAAAATGTCTGATAGAATTTGATAATTCATAAATTATTGTAGGGAAGAACAAATGTTCATAGCAATTATGCGGGGGTTGATTTGTGAGTTGAGTGTTCTTGCAATTGTAGAAAATGTGATTTTGATACTTGAATATATTTATCGTGCATATATTAAAAATTATTTATATAATGAGTATTATTAAATTTCGACTAGGTAAGATTATTTATCGAACATTATTTCCTTTATGATTTAGATTAATATAAAGTATTTAATAATCTGACTCTCTATTGGATAAATAACTCGTGAGAGAGATTATTCAGAACAATTATGCAACAAATGATTTTATAAGAACTCTCCTTATGTCTGCTGTGAAAATACAAGTTGAAAACAATTTATGAACATCATTTTAAAAAATATTACAGACATAAATTCAATTTATAAAAAATTCTTTTTACATGAATATGAAATTTAAAAAAATCTGTTTTCTATTAAAATGTTCTTTTTATGAACATTAAAAACTGTCCATAAATTTGTAACTGAAAATTAAACTTACCTTGATATGTTATTCTTCTTATTGGGTTTCTTAGAGAAATTCTTTTCATCTGAAAAAGCTTGCAATTACCATCTACGTAAATACATATTTTGCCTTTTGATCTGGAAAATATTTATTTAAAACTGTGAGAGAAAATATGATTTATATGAAAATATTATACATTTATTTCTACTTTTTACTTTTTAGTCATGGATATCTCTACTAATTTGATAATAGTCTCTGCGTATAGATATATTTTATATAAATTCATTTTAAGTAGATAAAATGTATTTTAAAAAGAACTAGAAATCAAGATTGAATTTGGGTTTTCAAATTCTTCTAATATCTTTGATAACATTCTCTCTTAGGAAAATTATATAGTATTAAGTACTAATAAGCAAGATCCTACACCTATTTCTAAATTATATCGTACTAAATAATTTTTTTTTTTACTGAAAAAGACTGCACCCATTTCGTAAAAAAGTTTCAGCTGAAGATTATCATAAATCGATTTCACAATAGCATTGCTGTTTAAAAGCAGATTCCTTCATGTGTTCAATATATTCCTATATCACTCTTCTAAAACTTCCTCTAAATAAAAGTTTTCTTATTTGGAAATGTGATTAAACGCACATTAATTGAGACATTTTAGAAAAAAGGAAAATTAGTATTTGGCCAAAATAATTTTAAAGTTCTTTACCATTCACAGAAATTTAATAGCAAATTTAATTCATATGAGCTTCCTATTAGAAAAATGTAACAAAATGTAATACAGTTGATAAATATTATTTTAAATGAAAAATCTTTGAAAAATTTCTTAGAGTTGAATTAATTGTCCACTCCAAATAAATAAGACAAGTCAACTCAGGCAAGTTCAGACAAGTTATTTGTGAATCGTATTGTTTATGATGTGTGACAACATATGATTTAAATGTTGTTGTTCTAGGTTTATTGGTATAAAGACTTACAAGAAATACAGTTAAATGCCAGTTTCAAAATTTAAATGTGCTTATAAAATATTCTGATTTAAATTTTTTTATCTATCATAATGAATAATCGAAGATAAAGATGAATATGAAAGTTTTTTTAGACGCTCCCAGTTGACTTAATTTGCATAGCCAAGACATAGCGAGATTGGCTTGTCCAAGTGTCATTAGTAAACAAGAAAGTTTTTTTATTATTATAAAAATATATTTTTTTTCCTTATTTAACATTTCCCCCAATTTTATTCTTGGGACATACCTTTAGAAAAAGAATGCTCATCTCCAAATATTACTATTGTTGCAGTTATTAAATGGAGTTTTATATAATTTTTTTAATCTTTTAAAAAATATGATAGTTTTTTGAAAAAACTTGTTATAAAAAAAGTTTCGTCCAAAATAATTTTATGCAAAATTTATTATTATTGTCTCTCAAGTAAAATTATATTAGTAATGTAGAAAGAATCAAGTTATATATGAATAATTATATAAATTATATTGTAAAAAACTATAAACTGCCATTAAGTATTTTTACATAAGCATGTTTTTGGATAATAATGTTTCCTTTTTTTCATGAATGTTTTCGGTTTTACGTAACTTATGTTTATGAACTCATTATTACAGTTATATGTGAGATATTATGATTATTGCTATATGTGAGGCATTTTTTTATCCAATGGCGGGCACACAAGGGTGACTGAACCCTATGCCACAAGGACAGAAACTGCTATTCATTTGTCGTTACTCAGTGGGCACCTGTCAATCAAGTCACGGTGGTGAGTAGCATTGTCGATGCACCACCACAAACCCGTTTATAGGGTGGGCCCCATTCATGCTTCATCACAGAAGAAAGGACAGTGAAACACAGAGAGAAAATAGAAAGGAATTAACACCCATGCCCGAAACTGGATTCGAACCAAGGACCCACATATCAGGAGTCAGGAGCGCTAACCACTCAGCCATGGGTCGGCAAATTAAAATTGTATAGGTTGAAATTTTAGATTTATGTATATTATTATTAAAAGCTTGTATATAATTAGCATTTAAAACATCTATATTATATACTATGAGCTGTTTGGATTTGTTTGCTGTGCCGTACTAAAGTGATTCCTTAAAACAATTTTGGTGACTTTCTTAAGCAATTAAAATCAATACTGAAGTCAATTAAAAAAAACATCGCACAATGTGTGGGATGGAATATCAAAGTAACTGTTGACAACAACAACTGTTGAATATTGAGAATTAGATACGAAATTTCAGCTTTCGGTATACATATTTTTTGGAATATTTATTACGGATCTTTTAAGATATTCTTGATATTATAAGTAAAGACAGTAATATTTCCTTAAATTTTTAAAAGCATGCAGTTGTTTGATTAACTGTTAAATATTTCAATACTTCTATTACTAACATTGGAATTCCAACATTATTTATCGTAATATGAAATTATAACAAGAAATAACATTTGAATAATTTCCAATAACATATGTAAAATAGAAAGTGAAAAACAGTCTATTTCATATATTTTACAGAAAAAAATGCTATACCCAAAATCTTCCTAAAAATGATTGCCAATGTTAGTCGCAATTTTGCTTTCATATACATTGGCAAATGAAAGAAAAAAATGTCAATATATCATTGGGTCACCTTTTTCTCGAATAACAGCTGTTATTCATTTGGACATAGTGTCTACTTGCTTCTGGAGTGGATTTATATCCAAAGAATACTATGCATTGTTTGATGTAGTGTTTTAGACGATACAAATCGTGTGTAAAGAAAGAGTGCTGCCACATACGTCTTTCTATCATACCCCCATCATACCATATATATTTTATTTTGAGTTAAGATTGGGTTGTATAATAACCAGTGTCAGAATACAAACTAATGTCCAGTGAGAACTAATGTTGAATGATTCTGGTTGGTGCAGAGTTGAATTATCGTATATGAAGTATCCCTCGCTCTAAGCGAAAATTCCTACGTTTCAGTTGATCTGCAGTACATCTAGGCATCTCGTAAAGCAAAATGACGTTTAAGTTTCATGAATCTGTCACTAAATTTGAGCATTTCCAACAGTGCAATATAAAGTGTTGGATGATTAACTGGTTCACATTACATGCTTTCATTGCTTTGATGTCTACCATCTACTTTTCCAACAGCAGTTCTTTTTGTTACAAATCTATTTTTCCATTTCGTTCAGAAACAAGAGGTTTTATCCATAGTCATGTGATAACGCATTCTCGTTTTTTTACAATTCTCTCCATTTGACTCAAGATGAAATCTGTTGTAAAGAAACTCAGATGACGGAATTTTTCATATAAAATAGAGTAAAGTACTTGTTCTGTCATACAATCGGTAGGAAATAACGTCGAGCATGCTCTTGGTAAACTGTACTGCATTGACAGCCTTCAAACACAGGTTGTGGATTCTTATTCAATGTTTTGGAAATATTTACTATGGCTGCATTTGAGAATCTAGTGAGAATTTCTGTCTTAAATATCAGGTTTTTTTCCAAACAGACACCAACAAAAAGCTGTTTTTTTCAAATAGAAAAAGATCTGTCGGATTAATCATTTAACTTCAATTATCATGAAATGCACACGTTTTACTGTCTTACTAAGTATAACTTTTGTCATAAAAAAAACTTTTATGACAAAAGTTATACTTAGTAAGACAGTAAAATGTGTGCATTTCATGATAATTGAAGTTAAATGATTAATCCGACAGATCTTTTTCTATTTGAAAAAAAAACAGCTTTTTTTTGGTGTCTTTTTGTTGGTATAGATTTTTAGAAAAAATATTTTGTTTTTTAAATCAGCTAAATGAAATTCTCTAAGATTTCTAATTCATTGCACACTGTATATGTATATATTAATGGGATTTGATGTGTTGAAATGCAATCGAAAAACTTAAGTTCATAATGAAATTATTTAAATAAAACAAAGAGTGTTGCTATTTTAATAATTCTGATACCTAACTGTGAAAAGGGCAGTGCCATTTTCCTGTAATATCATTTTTTAAGAAAATAAGTTTTGTAATTAATTTTACACATTATTCTTGAATTTCTTTGATAAAAATTTTATGAAGTATTGAAATATTTTGTTTTTTTGGTGATTTTATATAAATTAAATATTTTGAAATTTAAATTTCTGAGATCAATTTTAAAATGAAATATCAAAATGTTGAGGCAAAATGAATTTCTAAATAAAGCATATAAAATGTGACAGAAATCAAAAAATGTGTAATATTAGAAAAGAAATCTGATTTTCTTGATCTATGTTTTAAATATACGTTGATATATTTATATTTATTGTTATCAGTTGTTTTCTCAAATATCTCAAGGGATTTTTTTTTATATACTAGATATAAATTTGAAGAGTGTCTCTTATTGATTTTACTTTTTAGACTGAATTTAGAAATGGTTTAAATTTATTTTAAACATTCTTGTATTTCTGGAATTTCTAAACATTTTGTATTTCTTTAATTTTGCTAACATAAAAGTTTTTCGGCTATAATCTTCTCAAAACTATATCTTTAAAAGGTTCTATAAAACATTTTTCAATTCTTATTCATATTTACAATACATAAAATATCCTTTTATTGGTCTTCGTTTTAATAAACAAATATTCCTTGAAATGCATCACACAAAATTAATCGCTTGTAAACAGAAGAATATGTTTACAAACTATCAACGGTTTTTAAATTTCAGTCAATATTATTGATTATAAATATAATTCATTATTCTACAGTACACAAACTTATTTTCAACTGTTTATGTAAGACTAAATGCAGGGCAATAACTCAGACACGATATAAAATTATAAAAAAATGTCGCAGAATCATAGCTGTAGATAAGAATAAAATTTATCCGTAAAAAAGTAGTTGCATCCTTTGTTAACATGTTGTATTGTTTAATTCGCGAGCAATAGTTTCTAAGAAATTAAGTACTTACGTTTGTATATAAACAATGTTCTTTGCCAAATACCCTGTACTGGAAATTTTTTTATATTAAATATGAATATCCGGTACAGGGTATTAAGTATATTGTTTGATAAATTTAAATCCAATAATGTACTTATAGGTTTATTGTTTCATGGGTTTATATTTTTTGAAAAAAAAACTTGTTATTTTTATTTTGGACAGCCAGTTTTGGATTATGAAAGAAATTGACTATTAATTGGTAGAGATAAAATATATTATTTGAAAGCGTGAATAAATTACAGAAATTATTGGAATCCAATAAATTAGTAACTATGATTAAAATTTATTGTTTTTGTATCTGTCATCAATCTATCATAAGTATATTATTATAAGCGTCATATTAAATAAATAAATATGATTTTAAATAATTATTTAAAACAATGATATTAATACTGCTAATAATAAAGTTTAATAAAAATAAAGTTTAATTAATAAAGTTTAATAAAAATTTATATCGTTTCCTTAAAAATAAAATTACTAAACTAATTTTCAAAATTTGATTTTAAAAAATAATACTATGTAAACTATCCTGAAGATCTTTTCAAGCAAGTGTCCTAAAACATGGAACCTACTGAAATTTAAAAATAAAATAACTCACTGCTTAAGTAAACAAAAACTATACTTACATTTCTATTTTTACATCCTGAAATTTATCCAAAACAATGTTCACTGAGCTAGTAATTTCGTTGTGAATTTCTTCCTGCAGAGGGCAAACCAATCTCATCTTGCTAGGCTTCATGGGTCCCTGGAATTCCTTCCCACGGTACTCAGATGAAATAATGACCCAGGCAGGAAGTGGAGTAACTCTTCTCGTGATGGAAGTTGAGATGTCTCTACTATCAGGATCGTCTGTGCTAGAACATTGTGCAGTAAATAACATTTCTTTTACGAAAGAGAAACTAGTACACAAATTTAATAATAAATGTGGTATGATATAAATCAATAACAGTATGTGTAATATGAATAAAATGTTGATATAAATATTGATGTTTTCTGCACTTTTTGGTCATTAAGTTTTACACAATATTTTGGTAGAAGTTTATAAATGGGTACCCTTTAAAATTTTGGGGGAATTTTTTGACTCCAATATAGGCGCCTAGATATGAGTAACAAAATTACCCCTGCCGCTACACGAAAAAAAGCTAAACTAAAATAAAATATCAGAGTTACAAGAAATTGAACTTTATTACCAATAGTTATCGCCAATTTTTTCGCCAAACCCAAGGGTTACCTGTTTCTACACCGAACTTAATATTTCTGAAATGATTTAGCAATTTGGTACTTTTCCGTTTCGCCGGCGCAGGTGATAAAGTCGCCAAAAATGATACAACCGGTGCAAGAGGGAATATCTCCGCTGTTAACCTTTTACTGCTACGTTTCCAAAACATGTGACGGCCTTTAACTGTCAACCACTTTATTTCGACTCTTTTTTTTTACATTTCATAATTTTATGCTAATTTGCTATATATACAAATTTAATAATTTCATAAAATTTCTCTAGAAAAAATCGGATTTTAAAATTATATCTTAAAAAATAATAATCGTAACAAATTCACATAAAAAATATTTTTAAAAAATAATAAGATTTTGAAATATGCATACCCGATAAATTGTAATCTAATATAATAAGTAAATAAATTGAGGCTCTGGCACCCATCATTCCACGCATAGCGTTAACACGAGAACAACAATTAAAAATTTTTAAATAAATAAATTTAAACATTTTTATGTAAAACAACATTATTTAAAAAATTTTATGTGTATACTGGGTGTTGTCGCCAATTGGCGACTTCATTTTCGCTTGGCGAGATTTGCGCCGGCGAAACGGAAAAGTACCAGCAATTTTTTGCTGTATGCATTTATTTAGCAAAATCATGTCAACTGCTTTTTGTATCTAAAACTATTAAGGTTATAATCTGGATTTTTGTGCCCATTTAACACATATATTTTTAAAATACACATACATATTTTTAATATACAGTTTTAAAATTGATAATATGAAATGTTATTTGTGAAGAAGAGTCATCCTTTAACAGTCATTCATCCTGTTCGCGTTCAAAACTGAGAAATTCAGAATATGATATATAAACTGTAATATTTTAAGATATTCTATTTTTTGATATTGACAATCTCTGTATGTGGAGCACATATTTTTTTAAGCGATAGTGAAATGTGATCTCAATTTTGGAAATCTTAAAGAATTTTATTCAACATTTCCAGAAGAGAAGCTTCTGTTATTTTACTTTCAGCAAAACGGTGCAACATCATTCGGATTAGATCATGTTTATCAAATGTGCATGATGTGTTTATATCTGAGAAGAATCACTGTGGTCACATGGCTTGTCCATTTGGGAATTTTATTTTTGGGGACTATTAAAATAAAGATTACCGACAATAAATCCAAACAAATTTGAATAACTCAAGATTAGGGCCCAGGATTTTATCAATATTATCGCAACAAAAGAACAGGCTAGGGTATAAATAAATCCCCTCAAATGAAATCACATACATGATGAAGTGAGTGGATGACTCTTTCAGTATCCACATTAAAAGGAAGTAATCACATTTAAAACATAACATTTTTTTTTGGTGTTAACTTTACAGGCAGGTTTCCCTTTTCATACTCCGTAGAAATATTTCCTTCCTGTTATCTATATACATTAATTATTCACAGATTTTTTTTAATCAAAATTCAAAATTTATCAAATTATAAGTATTTAGTTTAACAACTTTAAATTCTTTGCAATATATAAGGTTTGTTTGTTGCTCAACGGTCATTTTTTGCACACAAGGGCTAATTAGACCGGGACCTATGGTTTAAAGTGGATTCCGAACCACTACAAACATCCATGCCCAAAGTGGGATTCCAAACCACGAACTGTTGAACCAAAGACAAGAGCGCTAACCATTCGGCTGCCAGCTTGGCTGTAATATATAAAGTGTTTTACGTTATTTTTGATATTCATATTTACAGTTTCCAATATTTTGTTGCCTACATTGATGTTATGACAATCACTTATACCTTAATTAGAATTAACTTCAGGTCTTAATGAATTACTTTTCCCAGATATATATTTTCTTGAAAAAAGTATTGTGTGTCATACAAACAAAACAAAAATAATGTTTAATCACATTTTATTTCCACACTTGCAAGCATTAATTATATTTTCATGGCTTTTGATTTTTTCTCAAGCTATACTTTTTTTAATATCTGTCACAAAAATATCTAAATTAGTTTTTTATGAATTACTTACTATTGAAGGAAGAAATACTTGTAATTTCTACTTTCAATAACAAGTAATTCATAAGCAAAATGTTTTAACTTCCTGATTAAGAAAAGTAACAATTTTAATGTGAATAGTTTGACTACTGTGATTTTATTATTTTATTTTTAGGAGACTTTGATATATACATTTAACTGGAAGTGTACATAAGTTCATTTTTATACTTATAATAAAATTTTTAATCAAATGAGATACTGATATTTCAAAACAGTACCTTATATTCCAAGATTCTTCATTGTCATGATTTAAATCAAAATATTCCTTGCTGAATCCTAAAACAAACAAATTAGGACAAAAAATAAACATTGTATTTCATCAAATGTATGTTTAAATTTAATACAATATCATAAAACTAGTTTAATATTAAAATTTAATTCGCACACTGCTGGGCAGTACATTTAATAATAATATAAAATCAAGCAAAATAAAACTAAATTTCATATAAAAATTTTGAAATATGTTAGTAAGGAACTTTAAAAGTAAAATTTAATAAAAAATATCCTTTATTGCGAAATATCTTAGAGTTATTGTAATATAATTGGATTCTAAGTAATTTATGACTTATTTATGTGTCATAATTGCTTAAAACCTTATTCCTACCTTTTAAAAAAGATGCTAGGGGAATTTTAGCTTAAAATTCTTTTATTGATTCGTATTTGCTCTATATTAAACTTATTTTCTTTTTATTCGTGAAACTGATTTAGTTTCGAAACTTCACTTTTATAGTCGGATATAATAAATTTCAGATTCTAACACTCGTTAAAGTATAAATTTATGACATTGCAATAGATAATAGTATAAGAGATACGTTTTATAATACAATAAAATCTATGATTGAAGAGTAAAAAAACTGTATTGATAGGATTCACTGCAGAACAGATAATAAAATACAGTGTAATATAATGCAGTAAAATGAATTTCTTTTTACTGTGTGTGACAAAATATAGATCATAAGTGACTCAAGCTTTTTTGCGATGCTTATAATGGTATTCAACTGATAAATCAAAATGTTATATTTTATAGTTACACGAATGTACTGACGATTTTACATTTTTATCATCGGAAGGTATTCCTTATATGAACTAAATTGTTAAACAGGATAAATGGGTGTTTATGAAAATGCTTGGATTCTAAAATTCAACAGTTTGAACATACTGGAGTAAGTTTTTATTTTTTTATTATTTTTTTAATGAATATTAAAAATCTCTATATTGTTATTTAAAAAATGAACTCCTATTGGGAAATTTAATGATTTGAAGCATAGTAAAAATCAGCAAACATTGTTTGTTTTAATATATCTGTTTGGGCTGATCATAGCTTAATGATAGGACAGCACTCTTCTTAATAGAAAGTCATTACTTTGCTCACACAGCCACTATTGAACAATAGAGTGTTGTTGTTGTTTTTTCTCATCTGATATAGCATATCTACACCAGAACCGTGAGCTCCTCAATCCTCATAAAATCAAGAATCATCTGTGGATTCTCAAGAAAATCCTTCTTATGAAATCCTAGACACAAAAAAAAGTTATTAGGGACTAGCCTGGTCACCGAATTTACAACAGTTAGGATAGAGTACGCTAGTCATCAAATTTAAGGCCACGAAGATGATCACTAGCAAATCTTGAATATATAATCTAGTGAGCTACATACTTTGTTTCTAGTGGCCTTCTTCGTAACCTTAAATTTGATGCTCAACGTAAGCGCAATGGGAACAGCTTTTGTTGGCCAAATCCTGAATAATAAAAAATGAGTATTGGGTTTTATTGCAGCAAGTATAATTATCAGATTAGGGGCTTTTTAAATTTTCCGATTTTTCACCACAGAGAAACATGAATATGATTCACTAATTGTAAAATATGCTCCTCAAAGTTAACATGTAGCAAATGTTAAAAATTTTTATACCTGTCTTCGACCATCGGGATACTTTTCGCTGAGACTTCGAATTTAATATTACTTTGGCCTTATGAGGAAACTACTTTCCTTAAAATAATATGACCAAAGTTTAATAGCAGTTACTGTTATATAATATAAGTTAGATGCTATGGTCTACATTAAGGACTCTTGGCATTGGTGTTTGGAAATTTTTTGAGATTTACCCATGAGACAAGTATATAATGCCGCATTTATATGCAAAGTTCCACAGAAAAGAAATACGCAGTGGTTGTCTAGCCCAACTTTCAATTATTAAATGATCAATTATAATGGTGTTCAACTACCAAATTTAGGCACCTGTGTGGCACACAGTAATCCATCAAACATACTGAAAAACAAGAGCATTTTATGATTTCGCTAGATCTCGTTTTGTATGAAATATTCTGGGAGTTTTAACATGTCTTTCGGAGAATATTTCATACAAAAGTCATGTTACTTGCATGTTTCTCAGAATAATAGTCAAGAGAAACTGCAATAATTCAAAAATATTTGTTCAACAAAATATGCCCAAATGCACTGAGAATACAAAACTCTTTCTTCTAAATTTTGATAAAAAATAATTTATCAACAAATATTTTCGCGAAGAATATTAACTTCGTTACCCGAATACCGTCTCATGTAGATTGTATTTTAAGAAGTAGGTATATATAGTGATGGGTATATTTTGAAAGAGGGAAAAGATAGGTATTGAAAATGTGTAAACAATAATTGTTTATGAACTACATTAAGAAAATCGTAGAACCTGTAAATAGAGTAAGTCATATTGAAAAATCTTTCTCTAATAAAGAATATGATTTATTATTTATTAAATATAGAGTGTTTTCATTAGTTTTTGTATCTCATATTATTTCTGAATTTGTATATTTTGTATTTCTTATAAGAAAAGGAAACTTAACTGATGAAGGATTTATGCAAAATAAATTTTCCAGCATAAATAAAATATTTTTAATTTATTTAATGCACCAAGTGCCAATTTTATCTAAATTTAATATCATATAATAAAGGCAATTCAAAATTAGAATCAGTCATGTTCAGATTATATTTAAAAAATATAAAAAAATTAATATTATTCATATAAATATTCTTTGCTTCATAAATGTTTAATTAGATGTTTTTAAATATAGCAATATATTTATCATAAGATTCATTTTCTGAATTTAATAAAACTGTATTTATAAAAAATAATTTTTATTCATAGAAACATTTCGAAATTAAAAAGTTTATTTACGTTTTTAATTTAAGAAAATAGCTATGGATGAAAATATAAATCATAAGATTAAAATTTAGAAAATAGAGTCATTTTAAGCTATGACTTGTTATAAAAACATTAATAGGTTTCTTAACAATTTTGCAAAATACTGAGAGAAAAAAAGCAGAGTATATCTCTTAATTTTTATATTTTAAGTAAATATTAATTTAACCAACATTAAAATGATATTAGGGTTATTCAACTTAATTTGAGAAGAGTGTGAATACTAAATATATTATTTGCATTTTGAGAATATTTTTAAATAAAAATTTTTTATTTGTTAGAAATAAAAAATAAATAAATCACCTGGTATACAGGAAAATGATGTAAATGCTACATTTTCTCCATTCTGCTGAATTTGTACTTTATGTATGCACCCAGCAGACTCAGATGATTCCGGAAAACCTTTGATAAATCTGTTAATAAATTAACTATTTGATTCAAATATTGAAAAGACTGACGTAAGCAAGATGTGTTATTGTATTTATTTCTAAATTTTCCCGTGCCATATTTGCATGCATATAAAAACATTCTATATTTTATTTTCATTTAAAAATTTTCTTAGAAAAAAATACAAAATTTTAAAATAAAATAGATTAACGAAAATTATATTGCGATTCAACTTTCATTTTAGCAATAACATCAAAAATTTGTAAGTACTGAATTCTCCTCTGGTTTGTTAGTTTATCATTTTAATAGATTCAAACGCATTACATTGGAATTTATTTAGCTATAAAGATCAAGTATTTCTTTACTTGAGTTTTTAAGCAATTAGAGATTGTGTTATTTTGCTCATAAAATTTTCTATTAACGTATCATTTACTTTATCATGAAAACAATTTAGTAAAAAATAGGCAATGTGTGTGAGAGTTTCAGGAATAAAGATAAATAATATAGATATCATCTATTGACATCTTTAAGATATATTTTGAGGTTATCGAAATTTTCTTTGCCTTTTAAAAATCCCTCGGATGTTTTGAAATAGGAAAAAACTTTTCCTTAGAATTTGTTTTGTTTCTTCGTATGCAAGATATTTTTATATAATTATGAAATTAACTATAATTTTTAATGATTATTATATGGTTAATTATTCAGAATTTCCACGTCCAAATCAACACTTACGCATGTAGAAATAAATAATATATTTTTACTGAAACTGGTTTAAAAAATTGACTTAGAGGATGATGTAAGAAAAATAAATTAACAGCATCAAATGATTAACTTCATTAGTAAAAAAATATTCACAAGAATTACGTTTATTCATAAGAATTATTTAGAAAAAAGTGAAGTTAATACTAAAAAATGTTAAAAAACAGATTTTAAAGATAAAAACAGATTTAAAAAATAAAACATAAAGACATTTTTTCATCTTTTCCCTTTTAAGCATTTTTCAAATATAATATTACATTGTCTAATTCATTTTAATATTTTTATTCTTATCCTTATTACTAAAAATTATTAAATTGCTTATTAAAAATTTTTTTATCTAATAAAAAAATAATGATTTAATTTTCTAGAGCAACAATATTATGTCTAATTGTTATATCGTTTATTTATTTACAAATTCAATTTTTATTTCAATTTAATTTTATTAACTTAAATATATTAATATTTATGAAAATAAGTCAGAATACCTTAAAAATTATTAAAGAATTCTAACAATTGAATGCATGTAAAACCATAAAAATATAAATTTTGATGTTGTAATTTATAGTAAACATTTATCCTAAGATATGTGAAAAAAGATATTAAAATTCAAATATAATTTAAGTTTACGCCCTTTTATACAAAATGCTTTCACTGATTCAACTATTCTCAATGAAAAACTAAATGATTGCGTGAAAAATATTAGAAATAAATTTAATGTACCTAAAAAGGAAGTTAAACAAAGTTTTAATTTAATGCATGCATTTTTATTTATAATTTCATTTGGATATATAATTACTTAAAGTAATATAAGAAAATTAAATAAACATCAGTTATTAAAAATTTACATGAACGAATCTAATCAATTACAATGATAAATAAAATTATAATCATTTTCAACTAGGTGAACATTTTTCTTATGTTTCCATTGAGTTAGATAATTAACTAATGTTTCCCTTTTTCATGAAATAATATTTATAAGAAGAAAATAAAACTGAAATTAATTGAAAATGAAATACAAAATACCAAAAAATACTAAATTTGCATTTTTAGTCCCTAATACTAATAAATTATGTACTGGCATATAATTTAGGACTAATTATAGGAAAAATCCTATGTTTAATAATAATTCAATGCTCACACAACTTTATTTTAAATTAATAATTATTATAATTAAAAATTTAAATAATACTTAATTTTTGATGTTTTGAAACACTATAAATAATAAAAATAAGCTAGCATTGATTTGTGCAAATTTTAGGTACTTTTTCTGGATGACGAATTATTTTTAAGTACATTTTATAAAGTAAACATATTGGAATTAATTTTTTTAGTACTAGAAGTCAACTCTTGGTGAAGGATTGAGACAACAATGGAAAGGCAAAAGAAGTTATAATAATAAAAAGCATGGCTGTAAAACCACCCGCTTCAATTAGCTTTTGGTAGACAATGAAATGAATGATTGATGTACTCAAGCGATGCACTAGTTAAGGTAATCTGCGAGCGTGAAGAGAAGGGCAGAAAATGGATAAACTCCTTATTTCAGAATATTCGTGATTCTGTGGGTCTCAACAAAGAAACTTTCTCTTTCCAGGAATAAAAATAAATTTAAATTTGGTTTAATTATTTTCCCATAGATTTATAATATTTTTAAATATTGTATTACAAGGTCATATCAATTAAAAATCATCAAGTGGATAAAAAGAAGTTGGAGTTAAATTAAGTTATTCAAAATCAGAATCTTAAAACGTTTATAAAAGACATGATGTACATTTCTAAAATCAGAGTCATTGGAAATTGGAAGTATTAATGTAGATTTCAATATTAATTGTTCGATAACAGTTCTAAATCTTATCATGAACTGAGAAAAAATATCTTGTTATAAGATTATTAAGAACTAAACATTACTTATATTAAGAATTTAAAGAAAATTTAATTATAAATAATGTTACTTTTTGCAATTTTAAATTACACTTATTTTTCCGGCATATATAAATTAATCAAGCCTACAAAAACAATCATATATAAAAATGCAGGAGTTTTTTTGTTTAGTTATGTAAAAATTAATAAAAAAAACAAATAATAACATTTGATCTGAAGGCTTCCAAAATATTATTAAAAGAGGAAAGTCAATAAATAAAAGGAAAGAATAACTCATTTGTAACAAATAAAAGAATTAATGCCAACAGAAAATATCAGGAAATATGCAACCTATTTTTCTCTTTCGTTTAAGAAATATTTAGGCATGATTCAAAATATTTCTAAAAAAATGTGCTATTTCTAAAATATCACTAGTAATTGCAATAAACCTATTAAAAATCATTATGTTATTATTAATATGTACTTAAACAAAATCAAAAGATGTTCGTTCTGACACATTTTACTAATTGCATATTTAAAATATCAGTATTACAAAAATTGTTGTTACTTATGACTCTTAGACAGGCCAAGCTTTCTAGACGAATGCAATGCGAAATTAAGTCAGAAGGGTGCGTCTATCGTTTTTAATCAGAGCACCACGAAGGTGAAAGTCAGACTTTGCTGTAAAAACCTTCCGATAGATGGCACCACCATATGATCTAACCCTTTAATTTTGATATTGGTCCGTAGGGAGAGGAAATTTTCTCTAGACCATTACACCCATGTTAACTGCTCAAAGACTGACCGCAGAACTTTCGATTGCAAGCATTTCATGAGCACGTATATTGCATGAACTCGGTGGGTCTTTGGTGGCACTGGAAATCAAATCGAACCCTTCCGGACGGAAGGACGATGCCCTAACCATTGTGCTTAGCTTAAATTTTTGTCATTTTTTGTTACTGTAACAAACAATGCTTATTTTGCATTGTTTTGAATTAAAAGTAACAGCTTAAACTCAAAGATGAAATTTCAAACTCTTCTATATCAAATGACTTTCAATTCAAATTAAGACAGAATCATTCATTTTTACTTTATATTTAAGCTTTTTCAATGACTATTTTTTAAAGTAAAAAAGTTGGATTATTTTTGGCAAGGGACTTTATTTTACTCAAAATCTGAGACATAAATTTGAAAGTAAAATATCCATGTTTTATTTCCATTATATTATTTTACAAAAGTATTTTTTATCGTATTTATATGATGAAAAAGTTAAAACATTCATGCATTTTCGTTTATTATCTCATAAAATTTCAACTTTTATTTCATATTTTCAGTTAAATCTCACTTAACAATATTGCTTTGGAGTAAATCATCTGTTAAAATAAGAAATAATCAAAACAAGCTTCAATCATTTTCTACCTATTAAAAACAATAAAATTAAGCAAACTTATTTATAAGCTTAAAAGGAAGTAATAGACTCAATAATTACCGTTTTAGTAACTCAGTAGAAAATTCCATTTTAGCTTCTAAGGAAAAATGTTGGATTGGATATAAATTTAAATGATGCTCCACATTTTTCCGACTGTTATCCAAGTACACAGCAGTAAAATAACGGTAAAAGCTAATAGAAACATTATGATATTCTCCAATTGTTATCTGATTTTGAAATTTTAGCGTAGTTATTTTCTTGTAATATTTCAACCTAAATTAATAAAAACAGTACATGAGAAATAATCTAAATTATACGGAAAATAAATACAGACTGATTAAAAGCATACTATATATTGTTTCAAAAATATGTACTTTTATGTACATAAAAGATTATAAATGTATATATTATCTTACAAATAAACTGTAACATCGAAAACATTTTAATCCCATAAATATGAAAACGTCTGGAAAACATGCTGCAGAACAATTTGGGATTTTAACTTGTTATGGAATTTGATCACGAGATTTTGATATGAAAGACAGGGACAATTTCAAATATTTCAACAATTGTTCCTTGTCACAAATAGAAAACAGAGATTTATGAGGTTTTGAAAAGTTTTATGTCAGCAGGAGACACACGTGGTTTGAAAATACCTGGAATACATAATTGGAGACCATTGTATGCGTGATTTGGATGATCTTAAGAGGAATCATTGAATAGCTTACATATTTATAATTGATTTTATTATCTGAATCATTGCTTGAATGCTTGGGGTGTAAGATTTACGACATGAAGTGAACAAAATTTATTTTGTTCCTGAAGAATATATAATTAGAAGTACAAATAAATGAATGGAAGGAAACATTCAATATAATACAGAGCAGATCCTAAAATCTATACTAACACATTTGAAAATATGCAAACATTCTTGAATTTTTAATGTCTAAAAAATATTTCATATTAACAATCCATTATATTAGGGAAATACCTAAAAATATATACTTTACCATCCACAGTCACTAGAAATTTCCCTTTAATAGCTTTAATAAAAAAATCGCGCAAAAAATTTAAATATTATTTTATTGTGAGAACTGAGTGGTTTAGGTAATTAATTGTGACTTTTTTTGTAACGAGCATAAGTTTGATTTAAATGTTATTTCTAGCAAAGCAATCTACAAATACTAGTTTTAGCAATATAAAATCAGTGTATAAAAATCATATTTTTAAGATCTATATTTTATTGGTAAATATTTTAATCAGAAGCCAGTTCATCAAGATGACTTATTAGATTATAATATTGTATTATTCCTCTTATATCAAGTATGTACCTAACAAAACTAACCATCATCAGCCTGCTTTTTTCCAATTTCAGTTAAATTGTGATCTAATGCAGTGATTTTCAACCTATGGAAATAGCGGGGCATCAACATATCTAGGATAAAATATTTAAAAAATTTTGATTTGCTTACAGGAAGAAGACACACACATGCGAAATAAAATAAATCTCGACCTATTATTTAATAATTAATTTATAAAATGAAAATATTTTACTAAATTAAAACTTTTTTAATCTAAACTTACTACATTAAAATCCATATTTAACCATAATTAGTGTTTTCCTTGGTAATGTCTTACGGAACAAAGTTTTACAAAAAAAGACTTTATGTAAGAAATATATACTTTTAGTCATTTTCCTATGTTTAGCTGAGGTCTATGTTTTGTCTTCAGTGAAGTCCTTGCAAAAATTCAGTTTCCCAAAGTTAGAATGTTGAAAAAATTAATAAAATTCGAAATGATTTTTGTTTTAATGCAGTAAACTAGTTATCTATTCCTGCCCAAAATTCAACGAGTAACTTTTTTATTAACAGAGTTATTTTTTTTTGTTTCATCATTTGTGAAGTCTATGAAGATTTCTCTCACAGTAATTTAGAACCATATGGAAGTGCAATGAAAGGGCTCCCTAACCCACTCATAACTTGCTATCTGTTTCTCACCATAAATAAGTAAATATTAGTAAATACCTTTTAAAATTCTAGTAGCAAGTAAATACTTCTAAAAATTCTTTGCCAACATTTCTTAAAATTTGGTTTGTTAGTCGCTCAACGGTTATTTTTTACACACGAAGGCTAATTAGACCGGAATTTACGGTTTAAAGTGGATTCCGAACCACCACAAACATCCATGCCCAAGGTGGGATTCGAACCCACGAACTGTTGAACCTTAGGTAAGAGTGCTAACCATTCGGCTGCCAGCTCGGCACATTTCTTAAGAATTTTCAAAAACAACTTTTACATGTAGTTCTTCAGCTTTGCATGCTTTAACACAACCATCCACATTTGCAAACATTTTTAGGTTTTCCTACTTTAAATTTCTGTTTAAGTATTCTAAATTTCTACAAAAAAAGCATTCACTTCATCACTCGTATTCAATACACGTGTATTTGATCCTTATAGTTGAGGATTAGAGTTATTTAATTTCTAGAATATGTCGAATAAGTAGCTCAATTTCCTCTCAAATAAATCATTGCAAAAATTCTTGACTTTCTGCTTGTTTTACGTTTTTTAGGTAAATAATGATATAGTAAAGCTGGATGTATGGCATCTATGTCTTTATAAAAGTGCTGAAAAGGTTCTTGATTTCAGGGTCTCATTTATATATAATTTACTAAGATTACAGCCGTAGTCTCACAATATTCTGACTAGGATTCATTTCATTACAAGTTAGAACTTTTCAGTAGATCATGCATGCACCATCGATGGAAATTCCCAAGCAATTTTACTTTCGATGTGTTTGCTTCGTTCATAAAATCATTTTAAAAAAGCAAATAATGGAAGAAGTTCTATTGATTTGCAGATAAAGAGTTTAACAGTTGACATACCATCACAAAATTGAACAAAAGCAACAAAAGGAACATCTTCATTACTATCGGTGGCTTATTCCAGCTGTGTTGAAAGTAATTTGTCAGAGAACTTCAAGGAAAGCGGACACTGTTTGCGTTTTCAGCTATATCACCAATTCCACAGTCAATAGCCAATTTGAAAGTATGGGCCGCAAATGTTTTGCAAAATTATCTCCTAACATAGTTTCTACAATTTCAATTGCTTATGGCAAAATAAGCTCTTTACCATCGCTGTTTTTTTTAATTTGGCTATTTTATATGAAACTTTGTAAAAGAGTAAATAAATATTTTCATCCAAAGACAAAAATTAAAAAAAAAGATTTTTGCTTTTTATATGAGTACAGTATAAATTCGAAGAATTCTCTGGGTTTGTTGACCTACTCATTATGAAAGGTTTTCAAATATAAGTCGTTTATAAGTTTCATAGATTTCATTTTGTTCGCCACCAATATTTTTGAGCAAATGATGCCGATTTGCCTTTCTTCTTCATTTACTTCAATACTAGTAAACCCAAAATTTAAGTATTCCTGAGAATATTTTCTTGATTTTATTTTCGGAACCATATATTATATATAATTGTTAATGCTTGATTACTGTTTTATTCTCGCTTAAACCCGCTTAAAAATTTATCATAATTTCTCATAAGTCTGCAGTTGTAAATATTTAATACGGCGAATTAAAATTAACATAACAACTTATATAAACTACACATTCTGGATAAATTTGATTGCGACATAATGATCGATTCTAATGAGACTGGTTGATATTGAAACGAGCGTCATCCATCTTGCTCCTCTTATCCCTATAAAGAAAACATTTGCTCTCATCTCCGCACACTTGAGACAGCTTCTTGTTGACATTCAAGTATGTCTGAAGCAAATCGGAACCTCAGCCTAATAACAAGAATATTTTCCAGAATGGACGCAAGAGTGTTAAAAGGCACCGGATTCTTTTTTTATCAATAATAATGATCGGTGTAACCAAATGGCAATAAATTTTCCGTATTCTTGGTAATTTGTAAGATTTCAAATTAAAGTCACAATGTGGGTTTAATGTTAAAATTTTCAAAACTTATTGTATATTTGTATACATTTTAATGAATGCTGAGGTCGTGATGAATATTATCATTGAATATATATATATATATATATATATATATATAGATATATATATAAGATAAAACATGAAGAAAAGTAAAATCAGAAATATAAAATTGGAAAGATACTAAAGTATATGAAACAAAAGACAAGAAGGCATAGCGACCACGTCTTCATCAGGAGGGAGATGGTCAGCTATGCAAAAATGAACACTCTTTTCTGACATGCTCGAAGGACAGATGTATAAAATTCTTCGAGCAATTCCCCCGAAGAGTGTTCGTATTAAAAGAACTTTGTTAAATAATAGACTAAATATATATGTAGAAAAGAAAATTATATATGCAGAAAAATAAAAATACTCACTATAGATGAAAATATTTACAATAGATGTAACAAAAGTACAGTAGAAAAATACATACAGTAAAAGATACATACAGTAGAAAATACAAAATACAAATGCCAGTAAATCAGATTGAATTTATATATGAGAATAGTAGGTAGTTGCCAAAAGTAAATTTGAAATTAGAATGAAGAAATATTGCCTGAAATAATTAAATTCAAAAAATTAAAGTGGTTTAGAAAGTTAAAGTGTATTAGAAAGAGGTTTAAGTTTTAGTTATGTATAAAATAAAGTGTATATATATAGGTATTTTCAGGATTCTTGTAAGAACTTCAATTCTTGGGTGACCCTTCTGTAGTTTATATATATATATATATATATATATATATATATATATATATATATATATATATATATATATATATATATATATATATATATATATATATGTATATATATATATATATATATATATATATATATAGTATATATATATATATATATATATATATATACATATATATATATATATATATATATATATATATATATATATATATATATATATATATATATAGTAAATAAATATTTTCATCCAAAGACAAAAATTTAAAAAAAAGATTTTTGTTTTTTATATGAGTATAGTATAAATTCGAAGAATTTACTGGATTTGTTAACCTACTCATTATGAAGGGTTTTCAAATATATGTCGTTTATAAGTTTATTAGATTTCATTTTGTTCGCCACCAATATTTTTGAGCAAATGATGCAATTGCCTTTCTTCTTCATTTACTTCAATACTAGTAAACCCAAAATTTAAGTATTCCTGAGAATATTTTCTTGATTTTATTTTCGGAACCATATATTATATATACTTGTCTTTTCAACATTTAGAATATTTAAAAATCCATCGGCTCTTCATGATTTTTGATGAAGACTCGTTGAAGTTGAAAAGACTCATTTTTTGTCTTCAATTTGCAAATCTGGATGTCATGGAGTCAATAAGGAGTTATCTGCAGAACGGAATATAAAACATTGAGGATTTAGTTTTCAGAACACGTGAACTTCGAATTCTTCTTGCAATATATAATTATATTACAGTTATCTGTATTGCATTAAGTTCTCATAAAACTAAAGTATTTTACATTTTTCACTAATAATCTCACATTTCTTCGTTTGAATTTTTCTTATTTAGCTTAAATATCTTTTATATTAATCTAGTTATTCACTGTTTAGAGTAGCTTGTTGGCATGTTCTAATTCTTGATTGAAGGAACATTATTCTTTCAAAGTTTTTAAGATTCTTCTTCTTCTTCTTTCTAATCTCCACGTCTAGTAATATACTAGACGAAATCTACGAGTCTATTTACTTTCAGAAAGTCGAAAACAAGCGTAAGAGACCTATCTAGGTCCTCAAGAAACAACCCCAGACATTTAAAGATATGTGCCGTTGATGCCGGTTCATTTTGACATTTAGGACAATGCGGGTGCACGTTGATAACTTTCTCGAATCTAAGTCCTTTCAGGTACCCATTGAAGAATCCGGAAAGTATTGTCTGAACATATCTATCACAATCAAAAGCAAGAGATCTTCCGAGACAATCTGCTTGATACCAGGGATGTCTCGTCGGAACGATCCAAATTTGCCTGTCAGCATGTCTTCTAATGGAATACACTTCAAGATATGTCAGTGAATTGGTAGCTGGTAATGGTTCTTCAGAACTCTGCTTCCCAAAACGTCTGCCATCTCATTCCCCCATATGTTAACATGCGAAAGAATCCACTGAAGGTGCACTTCAAAAAAGTGACGAGACCTGCTTAAGTTTACTAAGTATTGCAATTCCGGCCGTATCACCAACTCTTCGTCAGTTTGAAAGACATTGGATGGATTTATTATCAATGATTTATAAGTGTTGTTCTGTAACTGATACTTTAACTTTTAATCCTTTGAACATTGTAAAAAGTGTCAACGTTTGTTTTACCTATAAAGTCATTGGTCATTCAGTTAATTTGTAGTTCTCCGATGTTCTGATCAATTTGATATGAAGAAAAGTAGGCATTAAACTTTGAATTTTTCCAATTGTTTTCATTATTTGTTTGAGAATTAGAACTAATCACTCATAAAAATTAAAGGCACAAAAAATTCATCGAAGTACAAAGACTTTTATGGCTTGGGCCCATTGAGGGATCACATGATAATCATGTGGTTAAGATCTTGCATTGGAAGGCCTTGCGCAATATGCCAAGAAGTAGACTGAGTATAGGTGGCTTGATGATGTCTTGAGTGACCTTGAAACTTAAAAAGTCTATAAGAGCAGAATTAAAGTCAAGGGCAGAGCTGTTTGGAGGGACATTGCGCAGCAGGCTAAGTTCTACCGTGAGTTGCCCAGTTCCAAAAATAAGATATTGTTTTCATTATCACAGTTACATTTAGAAGTATATGAATTTTTTACTACCATAATTTCTAATGCATCATTTTATAATAATATCAAAAAATTTTCCTTTGATTAATTTAGCTGAAAGGAAAAACCTATTAAGAAATATATGAATAAACTTTTTCTCAATACTTTTTATCCATGAATGTATATGCAATAAGTATGATGGAAGCACAGGATTCAATATATACACAAATTTACCGTTACTACATTTGCTAATATAAGAACCGCAATGCTAAAAGACTTTACTCAGTAATTTGAAAAAGTGTATATTTAAAAAATACTATAAATTTTGATTCCCTATTATAGTTTAAAATAATAAGAATAAATTTGCTTTAGAAAATAAACTTTCAACAATTAACAATATTCAATAAAAAATTAGCAATATTAATATAGAAAAATAGCAAAAAAATACATATTAGTTAACGTCACTTTTTATTTACGTAACGCATACATTACCAGAATTTATTAATTTTTTAAATTTTTTTAGTTTGGCTTTTCTTTTGACGTCTGTATATCCGGATATATAGGAAGGTAATTTATTTGCTTTTATATATATAATAAAACATTTGTTCATTAGTTGTTAATTTATTCAACATTAATTACTTTATTAATTAGAAAATGTGAACTATTCTGTTTATGTAAAAGTTTAATTTCCATATTAAATAATTTTCTGTCGATATTTTTTATTTCTTATTTTCTAGTACTCATCAAAAACAAGATTTGATAATTTGAATTATAATTACTGCCTGAAATTCATAATTGCATTTATAATTTTTGAACTTTTAACTTTCAAAATCACAAACAACATGCTCTTCTACAAGAATATTTCCAATTTTTTTTCTTAAACAGAAAGGGTCAAGTAATTAAATAGTGGCATACATAGAATCTAATTATCAATATTAGAATCAAGAGAAATATTTCCCAAGTTAAGCATATTTTTCATGTTTTCTAATTTAAAATTCACCAACTTTGCATAATTGCAGATTTCTGCGCTGATGATTTTTCAGTTACGTTAAAAATTGGTAGTGATTTCTGAAGACGCTAGCAAAATAGTTGGCACATAAATAATGCAAGAAGTCATGAAAAAATAATATAAAATTTTGAATTCTGATTAATGTGTCTTAGTTTGCGCCTTTAAAAACGAATAAAAGATGGCTGCATCTTAGGTGATAGTAGAAAAAAAAATACATTTAGTGAGCGTTGACGTTAATTGAACGTCGTCTTAAGTTATATCTGCCCGATGATCCAATTATTTCAGATAATTAAAATGATATGGTCTTTACTGGAAGAGAAATGTAATCAACATCTTCTTAAAAGCAATTTTTTTTATGCTTGCGTTCGCTCTAGATTTTTATTAGAGCTATGAAAATAATTCTTCATCAGGGCATATAAAAAGTAAAGAAGCTCTCTGAGAAAGACATCCTTTCATCTTTGTACACGGAGAATGCAGGGATCAATAAATGCACTCTTCCAAATTAAGGAAGGCACGCCGCTCAACAGTAAATAAATAAAAAAAAATGAGTACGCTTCAGTAAAATGCTTGAATCAATTTAAGAAACTGCGATGTAATTAGTTTAGAGAATTATTGTTTTCATTGACAAGCAATTCGACGCTTTTAAAAGGTGTGTTTTTTTTTAAATAAACAAAAGGGGGAGGGAACAGTTCCGCACTTAAAATTGCGATACAACAATGAAAAATCCCTCAAAAGATGCGCTGAGGATGTAAAAATAAGAAAGTGTGGAAGATGAAAATTTATTGTTAGATAATTTATGAGCACCTTTCACATACAATTGAAAAGATGAAATGATTTTTTTAATGGTCTTAGTGGATTACCGACATTTAATAGTGTGAAAATTGTTAAGAAAAAGTTGTATTTATATTAGAAGATACTTAAGAAATGTGGCATTTTAATTACTAACGTAAAAAGAGTTTTGAATGTCTATTTTTCTATTGGCTTATTTATAATCTACAAAGTAATTAAAAATTATTTTCTCACAAAGACTGGCGATAAATTTTGAGTCATATAAATTTTGTGGTATTTTCAATTGAAAATGAGTTTTATTTTTGTCAGATAAAATTAATTAATAATTTTAATTGATATAATATAGAAATTTTATTTATGTGTTTTATTATTTTTATTCTTTACATTAAAATAAAAATTATAAATATTAATTAATAGTTCACATTTTTATTAGAAAGTTGATAAATTGTATGTAGTTCGAATAAAAAAGATCATTACAAAGCATTTTATGTGAACTTAATAAATACACAATTATTTGAAAAATTTCAGAAATTTTTGATTTACAAAAAACTTTGCGTTTTAAAATTTCAGTGTTCCATTCAAACATATATCTTGTGCAAACTTCCACATCAGTTATTTTATTCAGAAACTCCCGCTAGCTTCATTGATATATGAACTTTTGTCAACTTTATTTAATGTTTTTCTTAAAACATTGCACCGCTTTTTTATAAATATAAATATGAAGAATTTTATAAATTGAATAATAAAAAATTACTGTCAATTTTATTAACTACAGATTTATTAATTTTATATAGATTTATTTTATACTCTTTTTGAATACTATTATTAATATTTCATATATCTATCTTTATATATATATATATATATATATTATACATATTTATACATATTATACATATTTATATAATGTGTATATATATATATATATATATATATATATATATATATATATATATATATATATATACATATTATATAAATATGTATGTATATATATATATATATATATATATATATATACATATTATATATATATATATATATATATATATATATATATATATATATATATATATATATATATATATATATATATATATATATATATATATATATATATAATATTATTTTTAAATTTATATACAGATATTTCAATCATTTCTTATATATCATATGATTCTAAAAGAAATCCTTGTATGGAAAAATATATATTATGCTTTCTGCATATTTTACCAATTAAAATTACAAAAATAAAATGTAGTGATAAGTAGATTATTACTTCAAGAAAATATAAAAAGCCTGAATTAAAATTCGTCATTTCCATTTAACATGTAAGATATTCATAAAATATTATATTTAATCACTTGGCAACGACATACATTGCCTAGTCACATTAATGTGACCAGCATGCACTTTCGAAGTTGACGTTAAATAACCAATCACTGTAGGCAGGTGGAAGCATAGAGCTGTTGAGTGTTTATAAAGGATGTGTGAGGGCTTAGGAAAATATTGCACTCGTTGGCGTAATGCAGAAAAGGGAAAATTTATATTATCCATCGTATCTTTATAAATGCCTTGATAGTCAAATCATTATTATTATGTTCTTTTTATGAAAAATAGGAAAAAAGAGTGATAGGTGAATCTGTAATTATGGTGTCACACATTCAATTTTGAGTTAAGTACACCATTATATTAATTAGCAGTTCACATTCAATAATTTGTTTAACGGAAAAGTATGCATATTAAATAAATATTTACCCAGAAAATTGAGAGTTTTATTAAGTATATTTGATAATTTCATATTTTAGTTTAAGGCATTACATCACTTCGTATCCATAAACTGTCAAGACTCATATTTTCCACTTGAAATGCTTAGTGCATAATTAATATTATGCATATTTGTTGAAGTGAAACTACTAGTCTCTCAATTATCTTTTTAATTTTAGTTTTGAATCTTTAACAAAATTAAAACAATTCATAAATTGAAGCTTCATTTTCAAAGCTATTTCCCATAGCATTAATAACCGAAAATATTTGAAAATATCATTAATTTTTAAAAAAAATCATTCATTTGACTAATTTATACAACAAATTTATGGATCTTTAAGAACTAATACTCAATTTTAAGAAGTTAATTTTAATTTCAGCTTCTTGGTCATCTGTATTAACAAACATTATTTTGGAATATAACAAATAAATATTATTATTAACAAATTCTTATTTTATCTTGGAATAACTGCCATTAGACAGACTTCTTAACTTATAATAAACATAAAAAACTAATATGTTATATTTATAACTTCACTTACAATAACTAAAACCAGATATTGTTTTTTTAAATTTAACTAACAATTTTTGATGACTTTATTTAATTATTACTATAAAGTAGATAGATCTATAACAGAAAGCTATAAATCTGTCTACTTGAATAAGCCTTATGAATCCTTCAAATATTTAGCACAAGATTCTTGTGAGATAGTTGTCATAGACAATAGATGAAAAATATCTGGTTATTCAAAAGCTTGTACTATTCCATTTATTATAAAAATTGTTTTAACATGCCGACCGATTAGCTGAGTGGTTAGCGTTCCTGACCACTGAGCTGTTGGTCCCGGGCTCAAATCCCGGTTCGGACATGGATGTTTCTTTCCTTCTCTGTTCTCTCTGTCCTTTCTTCTGTGATGTTGTATGAATGTGGCCCGCCCTATAAACGGGTTTATGGTGGTATGGCGCGGGTAACGCTACTCGCCTCCGTGACTTGGTTCACAGGTGCTCGCTGGGTAACGATAAATGAGTAGCAGTTTCTGGCCTTGTTGTGGCATAGGGTTCAGTCACCCTTGTGTGCCCGCCATTGGATAAATTTTTTTAACATAAATAATAATAATAAATAAAGTATGTAATAAACAGAAAGGAATAATAAACAATAAGGTCGATAATTAAGAAGTGTGAATGCATGAAAGTAAAAATTTGGTTCAAATATATCCATAGAAAACTATTACACTTTGAAAACGTAAAAGGGTACCAGCTACCGGAATCTATAACGTATTGCTAAGATATCTACCCCGAGTTACTTTCCGTAGAATTTTTCATAGACACCGGATCATATTTCTATGGTGAAAATGGAAAAATTCCAAACATATATTCTGACACGTGTTCATTGAGAAAGGAGGTAAACAGTAATCATATTCAGTATAGTTGCTGAGTAATATTTGGAATGGAATTCAGGGTTTTCTATGCCTAATAATATAATCTTATTTTTGTGCAGCGTCCAGAAGGATTTCGAATGAGTTTTCACATTAGTTAACAACTTCTTAAATCCTAATATATATATTTAAATCATAACTGTGATTTTGAAAACTTAAAAAAAATACTTAAGTATAATTAATACGATTTCACCTTCAAAAATAAATGTGATAAGCTTTTTGTAAACCAGTTAAATCGGGTTCAGATCTTAAGAAAAATATCAATTTTACTTATTAGAATACTTTTTCTTGTCATGGTAGAAAGTATCAGCAATTTTATTCATAATATTATATCCCCGTGTTCAATTTGTTATACAAATGTTTCATGTAACTATTTTCACTGATTACTTGATATTTCTCTAGGGATCGCAATTTGTTTTTCCCTTCTAATGATTGTGACTAATGCATATCCCTCATAAACACTAAAATGACATAATATCAATTCATCAAATATTTAAGGGATTTTTCATACATAGCGTTTTTGACATAATATATTACATGATTTTAGTAGTTTAAATTTTTATTTTTTATTTTTTATAATTTTTCTACATGGAATTTACCATTTATTAAACTGAATTATTCTAAGCGGTATGATTTTCAATGATAAATTGGTTTTCATTTTTTTCATGGTAATGGTTTTACTATTATTGGGGATTTGCATTTGTAATATTTGGTTTTGTAATCCACAGATCATTAATAACAATACTGGTTGAGTTGTGTAGTTGTTTCTCTTTAGAACTACCGCAGAAGTAATTGTATGGAAGGATATTTATATCGTATAATATAAATATGAGGATTGCTTATTTTTTTCTTGAACGCTTAATTTTTTCTGGAGAAAAATCATTAATATTTTAATTTTTGATATCTATAAGTATCACCTAATCTGGGATTCTAATAGTTAAATTTTATACAAGTATCTTTTACATAAAACTGGATTCTAAATATCCGAGAATTTACTGTGGATAATGTTAATGCACAAAATTCGGACTTAATTAAAGTTTACTGATGACTTTTTAATTAACAACAGAATGCAAAGAGCAATGATGCTTCTAGAACAATTTTAATTAAGTTTTAGATTAAAACTTTGTAAATAAAAGTTTAATTCATATTTACTAAAAGATAGCTAAAAGAACATATTTATTCAAAGATAGTTAATGATCATAGTGTAATATAACTAACAAAGATATGCCTACAATTCAATAAAGGGGTTAAAAATCTGTATTAATGTATTTTGATAAAATTCTTCTAATTTAACAATTGATAACTACTGATGAAACAACAGTAAAAAATGATTATTACTCACCATATTTCTAGAAATTTGTTTTTGAGATTAATTAGAAGGGACAATTTTGAATTGCCAATTGTTCCTTCACAGAAGAAAACAACACCATTGGCTTTTATAGGAAAAAATTCAACAGTGACAGACAACAGGCTTGCATTCATCTTCCAACCATATTGCCTTGTTATTTCTCTCTTCCGATTAAGTTTTTTCAAATAACCTGAAATTAAAAATGGATTTTAGTCTACGTCATTTTATAAATTACATTTGACACTGATATTTTGGTGCGTTACAGTAGTATTGATTTATTCCTCAAATTAAATTTCCTCATAAGTTATAAACATTTATGTAAACGAATTTCATCATATGTTTTTTAAACTTAAAAAAGAAAGCTTAAAACAACTTTTTTTCGTTTTATTTCTCTGATTTCTGGCACTCTACAAAAAGAGTTTTTATAAATATTCCTTTTGGTTTTACAAACAAGAAGGTATTGTTTTTTTTATATAGTTTTAACTATATGAAATTTCTCATCATAACTCTTCAGTTAATTAAAAAATATGCAAATACATACGCTGATCAAGTTTTTTGCATTCAAGCAATCGAATTTGTTTGGCTTATACTTAGATCTTTAATTGATAAAAAAAATAATTAATTTTTTAGCATCTATTTGAAAAATAATTTTTAGCTTTTCATTAATTCATTAAAATTCGATACATTTTTGATAAATATTTTATGCCATTACATTAAAAGCACTCGATCTCATGATAACAAAACTACATTTTTGAAGTTATCACTTAAAAAAATATAAATTTCGCAATTTACATCATACTAAATTCATCTAAATTTAAAATTACATAATTTATAACTGTTATTCCAAATTATTATCACATCATTTTGACCCTATATAATTGAGAATATTTCTTGAGACAATATTTATTGAAAATTTTGATTCAGAATAAGTTTTATAAAATATTATTCTAACAGCACGATTTTTTTCATTATAAATCATACTTTTCAGCTTTTTTGTCTTATGATACAACGGATATATTCTAAATAAGAAAAAAAAATATTCCTCTCATATTGAAGATATGAAATCACACTGAAATATTTTATTGGTGGTGAAAAACAGACAAGGAGAATATAAACGCAATACGCTATTCACACAAAGCAAATGTAAATGCATTTTTGATATAAAAAAATCGATATCACGTTTTGTCACTTTTCCAGACACTGAAAGAAACTGGATGAAATTTATAGACTGTTTCAAAGCACGATCTCAGTTTGAGTTTTTATTATTCATTGCAAATCATAAAAACATCGCATGTGTCCTCATATCAAATTTGAAACTGAAAGAAACGACAAAGAAAGATCTCTGCTTTTATGCCCTAAACTATGTTTATTTAAAAAGTGTTGTTAATAATTCTTTATTTTTTCTATTGAATTATTTCCTCAATGTAAAATATTCTGATAAAATAAAATAATGGTGACAGATTTAATTTTTATCATGATATTTATGTTGCATATTATCGATCATAAAGTGAATGAAATTAATATGAAAATTTAGTTAAGTATAGAGTTACTCGAAATATAAATTACGGCTTATTTAGAGTGAAAATTACAGAAATCTCAAAATTGTTCAAAATTAGTATAATTATTAAGCATTCTTAAGTTAAATAAGTTTTTCTGTAGTTTTGTTTCATATTAATTTATTTTATCACTCTACATAATATCTAAAGTTAAATTCTTTCTAAAAAATGAAATAATAGTGAAACATTCTGAAACACATTGTGCATGAAAGTATAACACATTTTTTTCTTTATATAAATTAACCCATGATTTCAAAAGCAATGAAAAATTACCTCAAAAACTCTCTCTTCTATGCCTAAAAAAATTCTGTGCATGAAAAATTGGTAAAGATTTCTTACTCTTAATATATTAAATACTATTACTACTGTTAAGAGAATTGGAGAAATTTTGGAAATTTTTTGAACTAATAGATATAGGTTCTTAAACTTGTATAAAATCATAAAAAACAATATTTATAAGTTCTGTGCAGAACTATTTGAATGTATGCTTAGATGAATAAATAAACATCGTTGTCACACATTTCTAACCATCAGTTTAAAAACGTAAGGCTTTATTCTATGCAAGTTCTCAAAATATAATATTTTTTATCATATATGTTGTTGTTATTATTTATAACACTTGGACAAGCCAAGCTCGCTATGCCATTGGCTATGAGAATTTAAGTCAGTCTTTCGATTAACCAGAGCATCACGAAAGTGAAAGTATGGCTTTGCTCTAAATTCTTCCGATAGAAGATCCAATCTCTCAATTTTGACACTCATCTGGAAGGAAAGGAAGTTTTCTCCAGATCATTACACCCATGGTAACTGCTCAACGACTGACAACAGGACTTTCAATTCCACAGATTTAACGAGCCCATATACCGCATATACTCGGTGAGTCTTTGGCTGCATTGGAAATCAAACCCCCTAATTCCGGACGGAAGGTAGATGCCCAAATTACTAAGCGACCACGGAACCTTTATCATATATGAAAGTTTTCAACAGTAAAGGTATTTTTTTCTTTAATTTTCTAAGGAAATTTGATTATTAATATAAAATTGAATATTTATCTGTTAGGCTGATTATAAATAGTTCAGTATTCAATTTTGTCATTTTCGATTTATATGAAACATATTTGATTTAGATACATTGTTTATAAAAAATAAAATAAAAAGTAAAATGAGATGATAGAAGGAAAGTAGATTATTTGTCTCGAATATGATCTATCTATCTATCTATCTATCTATCTATCTATCTATCTATCTATCTATCTATCTATCTATATATATATATATATATATATATATATATATATATATATATATATATATATATATATATATATATATATATATATATATATATATATATATATATATATATATATATATATATATATATATATATATATATATATATATATATATATATATATATATATATATATATAAGAAATCGAAATCATCAATTTAATTTGATCAAATACATTTAATCCTGCATTGAATAATCTTTATTTTCCATGTCATTACTAATGAATATTACAAATGCTAGTTTGACAGATTTAATTAAAATAAATCAGAAAAAATCTCACCAATTTTCAAAGAACAGAAGAAATATAGCTAATGTCCTTCATTATATAGTAATTTGAAATTAATAAATTATTTAAATTACTTTAGAGATAAACTTATTATTCATATCGTTGGTTATCATTCATTGAAAAATCCTCATTCGAGTAGAATTTTTTACTATTGCAAAAGTAAAATATATATATAGCTTATAAACGAAATTTCTTTCGAAGTGCTCTCATTTAAAATTGCTAATATCCTAACTTAGTTCTATGAAAAGAAAAGAAAATAAGGAATAATATAAACAACCAGAAAAATGATACTAAAATATAACAGTAGTTCTTGAATACAATTCTGTCTCCATCACAAAACATATATTAATATACGCTTTATCCAATCGCAGTTTCATAATAGTAAAATAATTCACTTTTGTCAATACTGCCTAGAGTAATTTTGAATTATTGAATTGCTTCAATGCAATTTATAATGTCTGCAAGAACATTTATATCTCTGATAAAAATGTATCCGCTATAATGTATTTAAAATTAAAAATAAGGAATTGTTGCTAGATTTAGATGTCTGTTTAAAGAAATTATTTAATAGATATAGTAATAAATTAATTTAGATATCTATAGAAAAGGACATATAACACAACTGCCAACATTTAATTAAGTATTTTTTCTTAAATAAAATACTAAAACTAATTGTATATTATAATAATTACTACAATTTAAATTATAATATTAAAAGCTTAATTTAATTTTACAAAACTGTTCTTTTTATAAATTTTCGAATACTTCGTCTTTAAGAAATACTTCTAATTTAAATAAATTGCAACCGCTAACTGAGAATCACATTTTTACATTCAAACCAAAATTTTTCCCACAAGGATAAAAATGAATCCGACCTTAATGTTAGATTGTTAAAAAATAAAATTTTAATAGAGAAAAAAACTGTTGAATATCACATAGTTATCTTATTAATTAGTAGTCATCTTTTAATTCCTTTTGTATATCACATATAAAATATTTTGCGTTAAAAAATTGGTATATTTTGGGTCGTATACATATATTTAAGGTCTGGCTTCTTGCATTAGTAGTTAAAAATGTTTAACATAAAAATGATTTACAAATCAGACAATCAAAACGAGCTAATTTAATAAATAATGAAATAAGAGATCATGGTGCCATAGGGATGACATTTTTAATTTTTGAAAAATGTGGTTCAGTGGTTTCGATTCCGGTCACTGTTAAACAAGGAGAGATTTATTTTGCGTTATTCCTTTACCTTCCACATGCATTTTTGTTAGGTGCGCGCTTGGAAGTTTTCAGGGTTTCTTTAATTGGAACTCATGAATTCATAAGAGTACCTATGAAAACCTCGTTTTTTAGCTTTTAGGTTGGTCACTACGCGATGTCAAAGCTGTAAAATAATTACTTTCAGGATAATAAACACAGTAAGACTCTTTTTCTGAAGAATAAACTAGATTTCTATTTACCAATCTTTCTTTATATAGTTGCTAAATTTAATTCTGATATTTTATAACAGGAATAATATAAAAGGATCTATTGCTTTCACTTTGTATGCATACAATAATTTAGTTTTTTCATTTTTAGAGTGAATTTTTTGACACAAATATATTTTACGTATATTATTCTACATGGAATTATTAAAAGAATGCGTTTTTAAAAATAGAAAAATGATTATTTTACATGATGATAAAATATACATTTGGCGAAATTTAGTATACCGTGAAATAAAATTTTGTTATTGCAATTTTCTATCTAGTAATGTTCCATAATCGGCAAAAAAAATAAATAAAATAAAAATAAAATAAAATAAAATACTGCTATTCTTCAGTATAAAAAACAAAAAATGAATTTAAACTATATGTACATATTTTTGATTAATCTTTTATTAATAAATAGCATTAATAATTAATTATAATAACAATCTTTTCCTAAATTGTGTGTGTGAAAAATGTGATTACAGGTAATGATTTATCTATATTTTTTTTAAAAAAAGTGACAAACGAAATTATTTTATTTTCTAGTTAATATTTAATATTCTTCCTGGATTTATGATATTTGCAAATGAAAAAGAAGACACTTAAAATTGGATTTTAATATAATTTATAAGATGGTATAAAATTGTATTGTATACACACACACACACACACACACACACACACACACACACACACACACACACACACACACACACACACACACACACACACACATATATATATATATATATATATATATATATATATATATATATATATATATATATATATAGATAGATAGATAGATAGATATAGATATAGATATATATATATATTGCCCCTTTTTGAATGAATTAAATTAACAATAAATATTTTGCAGTACCTTTTTCTCCTTCCTTGAAGAGCTTAAAGCTTAAAGTTTTTTTAAACTTTTCCGAATATAATCTGCAGGGGTCTAAAGAAATAAATGTAATACTAATAATAAAATCAGTTTTCACAATTTATTATTTGATTTTATTTTTTTACAAATAATTCAAATAAAATATAAAGAACTTCTTAATAACCTAAAATGTGATATTTATATTGGAAAACTACAAGCATATATTGTTTTATTAGTGGAGAAATGAAATAACTACATTTTTGTAATTACAGTAAATTTTTATATAGATTGTAATATGATACGAAAATAAAAAAGGCTTTTTTATATCAATCAATAGAAAATTGATATTTATTATTGAAATGTACGTCAAGAAAAATTATGAACATTTTACAAAAAGGATATCACTTCCACGTCAAAATATGGACTATGGTAAAATATTTAAGACAAGTTATTCTATTCTTTAAATTTAATGTATGCCAAATGCTGTTGTGTTAGTTTAGAAACAATTTTTCTTACTATTCATAAATCAGTAGTGACTAAGAAAAATTTTGCATTATTAAATTTCATACATAAAATTCATATATTATATGATGTTTAATTTAGTTATTATAATTTCCATTTTTTAGCAGTATTTGTATTTATTTAAGTATATTTATTCACAGATATATCTGAATTTGTTCGTAAAAATTAAAATGGTTTTGAAAATAATTTATTTTTATAATTAATTACTTCTCAGAATTATGTGGTACAAAGTTAATAAAACTCATAATTATAGCTATATGTAAGGTATTATGATTATTGCTATATGTGAGGTATAATAAGTCTATTTATTCACTTTATGGTTTCGCTTGCTTGTCAATCGTCGTTATTTATTCACGAACTCTTTCAGAGATCTAATGCTTAAAATGGTATCTAAAATGGTACAAGCATCCACAGAGGCCGTGGTGGCCCGATTTGTGAGTAGTAGTGAGTTCTAAAAACGACTTATTTCCGGATTACTTATGTTCACTAAAGGCAGCTGAATGTAAAATAGTTCATAGTCTCAATGTCCTCTAAGTGAAACAATACTTCTGAGTGTGACAGATCAAGTAGTGGTTCTTTACTGTGTGTGATTGGTCCTTGCTTCTAATTTACGAAGATTTCCCATCTAGCAGCTTCTGTCTATTTGGTAGAGCCCATTTTTGTGATGAGTACAGGGAACAATACTAGTACAACATCCAACGTATGGATCGAAATCAGAGCCCTATTAATTCAGCTGTTAGGTCAGGTCAAGCTTATGAGATTATTTTTCACTTGTTATTCCTTAATTTATAAATGTATTTCAAATTGCAGTATTTTATTATAATATTTTTAAAATATAAATTTTTCTAAAAAAAATCAAACATGTTTGCAAAATATATATAGTTTTAATATCTATGGAAATATTTATTTCTCAGGATTTAGGTTGGGAATGTTAATTTGAAAACTACTAAAATATGAATCAATTTGCTGAAATATTTACATAACAAGAGCACCTAAATTCTTAAAAACGCAAGCATACACTTTTTTTATTATTTTTGTCATATAGTCCCAGTGTTTTGAAAAATAATAAGTTAACATTTTACTAAAAATATGCAATCTTTTTATAATCCATTTTTCAAACGCAGACTTGTAAATAAATCATTAGTTTTTGCAATTAAATTTCTATATTTGCTGAAAAATTCTAGAATAATATTTTAAAAATTAAAATTCTGTTTAAAAGGATACCTATGTGTAAATATTTTTTTTAATAAAATTTATGAAATATTAACATTTATTGGTAGTTTAAACGTAAATGTCAAAAGGAAATCAGAAAATCAATTGATATTTGCGCAATAATCTGTGAATCATAATTTAAAACAATGATGCATAAACATGATGCATAATTCTTTATGAAACTGCATAGAGAATATTTAAATTATTCTATAAAAAATGAAGCATAATGTACAGTTTCAAATACATGACTAGAAAAGAAACTAAAATTTAAAAATTTACCTTTATATTAAAAACTTAAAGGAAACAAGTAAATAAGTAAATGAATAGAGAATAGTGTGAAATGTAATTTAATTTTCAATGTTATGTTTTCAAAAGTATGGAAAATTTCTCATACAAGCACGGCAAATGACAGTCATTCTGCATTTTTAAATCAAAGAATAAAATACAATTAGACATATTTCATCCACGTATAATATATCAAAATTATTATACAGTATATCAAAGGTTGAAAATCAACTTTTGCAAATATAGCTATAATTTTATTATATTATTCTCTATTTGTTAGAATATTTTTATAATCAATCATATTGCAAAGTATTCGATTTAATGTACAGCTTTACGTTTTCATAAAGTAATAAAATGTTTCAAATGGAAATAAAGTTTTATGTTTCAATATAAATTTATTTTGCTAATGTTGATTTAAAAAAATCATTTGTTTTCAACTATCTCGATAAATTATTTCTTCATTAACTAACTCTCGCTCTTAAATAAACTCCCATATGTAGTTATAGAACACAATCACCGAAAGAAATGTTTTTTTTTTTATTTCTATAGCTATACGTACAACATCTTTCACCATACAACACGGACGAACGACTCTTTTATTAAGTCAATCTCACCGAAAGACAATCACTACCAAGCAAAGTATCCAAGCCAACATCGTCGATTTCAATTACAACAATACATTTCTTCTACTGAACGAATCACCGACTTTAAAAGCGCTCAGCTCTCAGAAGCTAGCTGCTTGTGTCGCATGCTGTTTTCTAGGAATTACCTCACTGTTTTCGCTGAATTACCTTACTGCCTTAAGCACCTGTCCACCCCCTTAATTCCCACACGCTATTGCCCGAAACTTTGGCGCGATTCCTCCACGGCCATGAATCGAGTTTAAACGCCCAGGCCAGCGATTTAGACGAGCAGTCGTAAAGTTAAATGTGGATCTCTTTACGACGTCCCTGGTCTTCTAGGATGACTGCACTCCAGGGTAAGCGATGGAGTCGATGCAATGTTTCCAGCAATATGTGAATACTTTTTTTTATTTGGCATTCAATAGAATTGACTGATCTGTTGGAAGATGTTCGCGAAGCATAATAAATGCAATCACCAGAGCTTATCATCAAACAGAGGAGATATAAAAGCTCATATTTCTAGTTCAAATAACAAACTGAGAAGAAAATCGAAAATTTGTACGTTTTTATTTTCTTTCCTATTCTACGTTCAGTTTAATCACACTGGTTCTCTTCTTCCATAAAATTTAACACGTTTTTTGCTTATTACTTATTAAAAAAGATAAAAATTTAGAAATACGTTTGAAAAATTAATATGTCAATATTCAAACTTGAATAGGCCTAAAAATAAATGTTCAAAATATTATTCGCATTGAAAGTATTTTCGTACAAAGTTTGTTTTCTCTGATATGTGCGCAAAATGTTTGTGTTTACTTTTTCTTTATATGCATTATCATCTGCCAATTAATAAAAGTGTTATGTGAGATATATTAAAAAAGTCTATTTTAAAGAGTAAATTAAAATTTTTTAGTAAATAATAAAATGGTATGTTTATTACAAATTCTTCATAGAAAATTTCCTTTTCTTTTGAGATTAAGTGAAAGTAATGTTGAAATTGCAGTTGAAGTTGCAATAAGACAAATAGTAATGTTTCCATATTTACTAAACTTGCAGGAAATTTACAAATTGCGTGAACGCTTTACATCAAATATTCTATAGAGTCCATTTAAAGAGGCAAAGTATATTTTAATGACATTATCATAAAGTTTATTAACAAGAAGATGGTTGTTTTTGATAAATTCAGAAAATACGTAGTTTATTTCGAAAGGTTTTTGAAGATTTTATTCAACTAGATTGCTTAAAATTTTATCTTACTCTAAATTTTATATGATGTATGATATGAGGCAATAGAAGCAGAAGATTGATTGCTCTTTCTGATTATATCAATTTGACATCAGGATTGATGGTATTGACAAATTTGTGGAACATGTAAATTTTCAAATTCCGTTGGAAACTGATAATTTTTATTGAAAATAAATGTAATATTGGTATAGTAGATCCACATTTCCAATCAATTTATCTTGAAAACATCTGTCTAATGATATATTCCATGTGAGCGTGTCAATAAATCGCCTTCAACTGGCCAGAACAAATAATTGAAATGTCATACTTTCACCTTGCCATTCTTGTTTGCGTATCTATCTCTATATATAGGAGTGCGGTTTAATTTACCTTCACTCTCAGAAGCTAAATTCTAGTAGTTAGTTGCATCTGTGAAAATATTACCGTTTTACAAACATTATGTCTGATTCAAGCAGTGAAGAAGAATTTTATTTTTATGATGAAGATTACTCTTCGGACATGGATAGTGAATTTGTCTAAACTACATATTATCTAAATTTGAAAAATAATTTTTATATTCTAAAATATGAAGTCTAAATAATTTTATATTTTGATTGATAGTTTGCATATTGTCTTCAATTCACAGAAGAAAACTGTTAGCCTAAGTGGTGAAAATTCTGCAAATTTTAGAAAATTAATATTTTAAGACCGTATTTTTTAAATTTGAATATTTGATCCCGAGCAAAGCTTATCAACAAGATGTTACGAAATAGAATTAAAAATTTTAAGATGTTAAGATTTATGCTTTGACTGAGTTTTATATCCCTCGATTTATTTTCATATTTTTAATTTTTATAAATAAATATAATAAGTAATAAGCCTTCAAAGCATTGTAATAACATTAATTTTCAAATATTTTCATGTCACGTATATAAAATAAAATATTTGGAAGTGTCTTCAAGAAGGGTATGCATCATACTTATATTTAAGCATAATTTACACTTTATTATAAATGTATATGTATCTCATGTAATAATGCCATAAATATTATTTTCCAATGGAAATAATTTCATTATTAAAAATTTAAATACAGCTAAATGTTAAAATTAATTTTAATATTTTAAAATTTAAAGTTTTACATTTTAAAATCAAGTGTGAGAGAATTTAGTTCATTTTATAATATTATTTTTTTCTCACATTCACCAAAAAATGACTTAAGCTTTAATATTTTATTTGCATAAACACATATTTTGTAAAACAAAGAATTCCGATTTTTTGTCAATCATTAATAAAAATACATAAGTATTTTAAGTGATAAATCTAGAAACAAGTTATTCAATTTATAAATTAAAATAGAGGTTCACTGTGAAATTAGTTAAAACATGAGAAATTACAAGGATTAAATACGTACAAAAATCATTAGAAGATTGCTTAAAATACTAAATTCATTCAAATGTTTAAATAAATAACATTCAATTTATTACTTATTTTATCCATTTTAATTTTATAAAAATTTTTAACTTTTTAAAATTTCATATTTTTGAATATTTAAATTCTATAGATTCCTCATACTTTAACCTTGTCGCTAAGTCACATATTAATATAATCTCATATTGTCCAGTTTCCAATTAAACTATAAACAATATATATATATATATATATATATATATATATATATATATATATATATATATATATATATATATATATATATATATATATATATATATATATATATATATATATATATATTCAAAGAAACTAAAAATGTTATGAAAATTAGTATTATATATATTGTTTATAAAACGTAATAATTAGAGAAACTTCAACTTTGAAAACCTAAATGTGATTAAATATAGAAAAGTAAAACGTAATTCGAAAATTGTGGCTTTCTTGGAATACTTTCGATTTCCGCTCACATTAGTTAAATCAACCATGACCGTTCAGTAAGTAAGTTCCCAAGCCACAATTTCATGGCAATCCATCAATTCGAGGGGTTGAATTTAAAACACTGCATTGAAGCCAGTCGCTCCTACCAAGGGGCTCGGGATAGCCGGTTAAGGGGTTAATATTAGTAAATCTCACGTTATTTATTTAGAATATTTTGTAAAAAATGTTTAAACTGCATAAATTGTCCTACATAAAGTAACATAGTTAAATTAATTAAAATATAAATATTCATCGTACATTATGCAGATATTCGTAAGACTATAAATGTTTTTAAATTAGACAGTTAAATGCATTTTGTTTATATTTAAAAAACATTTATTTTGTACTTTCCTTACAAATTTTGAAATCATAAATTTTTTTAAAGAAAATTTAATAAAATATTACTAATTAGTTTGATATTTCAAACAGAAATTAATTCTAACCTCGAATAATGTAATATTAATTACGTTCCAATGCCAATTATGCTGTATTTTTTTCTTTTCATAAACATTTACCATAACATTACTAAAATAAGTAAAAACATATTCTGCTTATAAATATACTTATAACTAATAACATTAAATTCGTAATTTATAATATGAAAAATAAAATGTTATTAAGTTGTTTGGCATAAAGGATTAGCTTAATAAATTCTCAACTAGATCAAATCAATTAATTAATTGAATATATTTGACAATTTAAAATGGATAAAATAGCTTCAGGCAATGATGTGCAGAAGTATGTGAATAAAATATTCATCAATCCCATATTTGGGACCGATAATTTATGAATATCAATGTTTTCGTTAAAAAAATCTAGGCTCAAAAATTGCTTTTAAGAATATTTAAGAAATAAAAATTCTAAATAAAATTAATAAGTTTAAATTAGATATCTCAAATCTTTAAAAGTTTAGTTTTATCTACTAGATTTATTTTGAAACAATTTTTCAATAAAATAACATATTTAAATATTTATATTAATTAGAATTTCCAAATGATGGACGAAAACATTGTTTTAAAATATTTCAAAATAGCAAAAATCTTTAAATTTTAGTTTATGTTATCTCGTTATTTTATTCATATTGCTTAATTAAGTTATTATACTAAATATAAAAAAATACATATTTACAATAGTAATATTAAATATTTGAAACAAAAAATTTAATGTTAATGTTTATTACAAATTGTTAAAATTATTTCAAAATATAATGATTCAAATACGAAATAAACACATTCACTCATTTCAATTGTTTTTTTATTTTTTATTTTTGAGTAACATAAAAATTAAGAAAATCATTTGATTTATTGAAATAACTTTCATGAAAATTTAAATTTGCAATCTTTTATGGATGTTAGGTAATGAAACTAAATTAACTAAACATATCTGAAACAACATTTGCAACAAATTAAAAAGTGTATTGAAAGAAATAAAATTGAAATTACGGATCAGAAACTTATCTAAAAAGTAATATCTTCAAAAATATTCTGATAGAATTAAATGCGTTATTATAGAAGTTTATAAGAGACAATTTGTTCTAATTATAAATTTTCATATTAGTAATTAAATATTAATCAGCAAGAATAAAGTAGTGAAAAATTTCAATTACGAAAATAATTTACTTGAATAGCATAGAATTTCATCAAAGCCACATGAAAAAATAAAATAAATGAACTTCACAAAATGGTTTCCGGTGACAAGCAAATCAATGCGACTCACATCAAGCTTGAATTTTAAGCAACAAAAAGTCTAAAGTATTAATCGCCGTTAGCAAAATATCATTTCGGATTCTCTAATTGGTCCCATTGTGTTCTCACCTTCATAAAAAAACAAGTTTTTCTCATGAATTTCTAATTTCTATATTATTTAGCATAATCAGGATGTCATTAGTTACTTTTACCTTAGGGGTTTTAGTCAGATGCATCTCAAATTTCATGCACTTAAAAATTTCTAAGAAATAATTTTTAAATTTTTGTTTCTTAAAACCACTTCATGTTAATTAGGGTGTTGGAGTGGCCAAAGAAGAAATTTCATAAACTCGTAGTCAACAGAAAAACACACAAATGTTTTTCTTTTTTCCCTACTGTATTGTTTGTTTACTGATAATAGAAGGAAACATTAATAGAAAAGCAGTCTTGCAAGTAATTTGAGTTGAGTTTTTTTTATTTTATATGAAGACTCGTTGCAAATATTAATTGCAGCACCTATTAACTGATGAAAATTATAACTCAAAAAGAACAGTTGCGAATTTTTGAGGAAAAATATTTCATTATATTTTTACTTTTTTTTGTAATATGTCTACATATCATTTTACATAAAATATTTTTCAGCTTTATGTGATTCTCTATTTTTAAAGTATTTTTCACATAGTAAAAATGAAAAGTTTTTTTTTTATCTTCATGTTCAAATATCCTATATATTTTATTGCAACTGGTATAAGTTTCATACTAATTAAGATAAGATAATCAAGTAGGAAATTTATGTTCATAAAACTAACGATGTGATATATTAAAAACTTTTTTATAACTGTATTCTATAATTTCATTTAGGCAGTTAAATATATTTGTAAATATAAATGCAACTATAATGAATAAATATTTATGAAAGATCCATTAATGAATTTTTAATATGTGATTCATTGCTTAAATTTCCTTTCAAATGATAAAATAAATAAAGGTAACTAATATGGATGAATTTATTCTTGAAAAATTTATTGAAGATTAAAGATGCCACAATATTATACTCTTTTCAGACTTAAAAATACCACGGATTAAAATTTGCTTAATCTTCTTTCAACATATTGCTTTAGAGGATAAAAATTTATATATTAAGCTTTTTGAAAAATAAAATATCTTGACAAATCTAAATATTTTTCATTATTCTATATATTTAAAATTTATCCATGATATGTTTATATTTCATTGAAGTTTCACTTAAAAGTTCTAAAAGCTAATCATAAACTTTATATATATATATATGGCTGAATTAAATTAGTACTTTTTCAAAGTGAAATGATGAGAATCATAATCTTTTTATATAAATTTAACGGTATTATTTTAATTTTCTCGTAAAATCTGTCTCGTTAATTTTGCAAAAAGAATGTAAATATTATAATTTGAAAAATCATAATGCTTTATTCTATATTTTGCTTCATGTTTTGAATGTACTAATGTTTTACTTAAATAAAAATAATTGATTGCAAAGAATAATGTTCTTTTAGTAATGTTCATTAACAATTTCAATATAACAAACCTTCAGATTGACATTATTAATTATGAAATTTGTACTTTTGATATTAAAGTACTTACAATATATATCCTTACAGTCTAATACCAAGTTGTGTTAATCATATTTGTTATAAGGTATTTTATCATCCACCACGTAACTATCTTGCATGAGATAAATAGTTAGACATTTCATGTGGAGTGAAAATTATTCATATGTCGCAAAGGAGGAGATCCAGACGATTCCAAAGCATCCACCCCGACATATAAGCATGCAGAATACAGAAACACAGCGCTCACATCTTAATGCTTAAAAGTCGCTTGAATCAAACCAGAGAAATATTGGTCTGAAGAGTTGTGTCCTACCACTAGGCCATGGTGAGACTCATGTCGATTATACAATGGGTACTATAAAAAGATTGCAATAAGACATTACAAAAACTTATGAGGCTGCATGTTATAACATATTCAAACATGCCCAGGCTTGCATAGTAGCCGTCAGTAATAAGTCTATGGACTAAGTTTTTCGTTAGCAGTGATAGTGGTAAGTGCAGATTATGGCATCATGGTCTCGAAGTGAGATAAGTGCAATTTTGAGGCATAAACTTATGTATAGTTTAAGCAATGTTAGTGCATATAAAATGGGCATTTCCATCAAATAGTGATGTCCACGTCTTGCGACTATATTCAGGCAGTGAAAGGAATTCAATTTTTTTTTTTTTTTGTCTCTGGAAGATGTTAAGAAAAAGTTCGTGCAGCAAACATCTATAACTAAAGAAAAGAGTTATGTTGATAAAAAATATCCGACTAAGACGTGTGAGTGACATACCACTAGATAGAAAAAACTGTTCACTTACATTAGATAGCAAATCTTTCCTTTCTGAGTAATTATCTGTATGTACATAAACTTTGTTATCTCACATAATATAAAGAGACAGCAGATTAAATTGTCGAGTGATTTAATATCGAAAGATGCTGAAAAAATCTGATAACGGACAATCTCAATATGTGAACAGGATTATGACAGATGAAAAGGGATACGTGTACTACGATGATGTGCTAACCAAAGTTTGGGTATTTGATGATAAAGATAATGATTTGAGAGTTTGATAATCATAGTAGCTGTTGCAAAATGTTGAAATGCTGAGAAAAAAGGAAAATTATATTTTTCAAACCAAGAGTAATCGCAGGGGTGTCGTTTTAGACAAACAAAATATAGTCACAACTGAATGGTATGCAAAACATTGCTTGCCTAAAATCATACAGTGCATGAAAAATCTGCGCGCAAAACCAAGAATGGACATATGTTTTTTCCATTATGGAAACTTTCCAGCTCACTGCTCCGATGTCTGCACCGAGTTTTTGAACGCTACTGGAGTGAAACATCTACAGCATTCTTCTTACAGTTTAGGTCTTGCTCCCTTAGACTTCGCATTGTTTTCATATATGTAAATAAATCTAAAGAAAAGAGGATTTGACAATGACAAGGACCATCTGAGAGCCAAGTGTACCTCACTGCCAGACGAAACTTGGAAAAATTCCTTTAAGGACAGGTTTGGACACATGGAGAATTGTACTAAATTTGCAAGAAATTACTTTGAAAAAACTTATAAAACAAAATTGTTTTGCACAACTTTTGTAGTGACCTTTGAACTTAAAAAAATTACACATCATTCTGTATTAAATTTAATGCATGTATTTATGTATACATGAAAATTTGTCTCTTACAAAGTTTAAAAATAAGATTTGAATTTTTAATAATATTTTAGAACATTCTACGTGAATGCAAATTTGACAAACTCCAATAATTTTCAATATAAATTTGAACCAGGCCAAGATGATGCAGACTAAATATATAGAAATATATTTAATTTTAAAGAATTGTTTTATGTTATCAACAGATTATAATAACATGATAAAATGTTATAAGTTCATCTTTTATAACTCATTTACCAATTGTAGGAAATAATATCAGAGTTTGTTATTATATATGTAAAATTTTTCCAAGTAAGGGTCATAAAAATCTGTATGGAGGGAATTATTGTTTTAATTTCATTTTATGTATGTAAATTTACAATTGGTAATCAATAAACATACATATCTAATTAATGTTCATCTAACAAATATGTCTAGAATGCTTAAATATATATATATATATATATATATATATATATATATATATATATATATATATATATATATATATATATATATATATATATATATATATATATGTGTATATATATATATATATATATATATATATATATATATATATATATATATATATATATATATATATATATATATATATATATATATATATATATATATATATGCAAGTGATTAAATTTTCAGCGCAATTATACAAAGCGGGCGACAGTAGCGACATCTACAATGTGTATAAAACTAGAGATTTGACAGCAGTTTTCTCATACTCAATTTCCGTTTCTACGTTGTTTTCGGCAACGAAAATTGTTGTAATGCCTCGTGTAAGAAGAAGAAATGCCTATCAGCACGTGTCTGACTTTGATTGAGGAAGAATTATAGCCTACCGGGATTGCAGTTTATCGTACCGCAATATTGCTGCTCGCGTCGGTCGAGACCCCATGACTGTTAGCAGAATATGGAATCGATGTTTTCAGGACAATCATACGGAACGTCATACAGGATCTCAGCGACCCCCATCACTAACAGCAGAGAAAATAGACATCTTATCCGCATGGTCACAAGGGATCGTACAGCCACGTTACGAACCCTGAGTCGAGAAATGGGAGTCATTTTCAAGGCAACAAGTTTCTGCTCAAACAGTTAGACGACGTTTGCTGCAGCATGGATTATCTGCACAGCGACCATGGCTTCGGCTACCATTGATGCTGCGTCACAGACAGGAGCGCCTTCAATGGTGTGATCAGCGAGGACCTGGACGCGGGAATGACATCACATAATCTTTACAGATGAATCTCGGTTCTGTATACTGGACCATGATGTCCGCATCCGTGTTTGGAGGCATCGTGGAGAACACGCATTGCCAGCTTGCATTGGACATCGCCGTACTGGCCCATCTGCTGGAGTGATGGTATGGGGTGCCATTGGATACACGTCTCGATCACCTCTTGTTCGCATTACCGGCACTTTGAACAGCAACCGTTACATTTCCGATGTGTTAAGGCCCGTGGCTCTGCCCTATCTTCGAGACCTCCCTAATGCTTTGTTTCAACAGGATAATGCCCGACCGCATGTTGCCCGTACTGTTCTGAACTACTTTGATACAGAACAGGTTCATCTATTACCCTGGTCAGCCCACATTCTCCTGATCTGCCACCAATTGAGAACGTGTGGTCAATAGTTGCAGAGCGATTAACACGCCATCACTCACCATCCATTACTGTCGATGAACTGTGGCATATTGTTGAAGCTGCATGGACTGAGATCTCCGTACATGCCATACAATCTCTATTTGACTCCATGCCTAGGCGCCCCAGGCTGTTATTGCAACCAGAGGTGGCTGCTATAGGTATTGATTTCTCAAGATCTATACATCCTAATTTGCTGTAAATCTAATCACTTGTTCTTTCTACTATAATGTATGTGTCCAATAAATATCGTTCTTTTATTTGCATTCCTTCTTGGTGTAGCAATTTTAATGGCCAGTAGTGTATGTTTATCTATTACAGATTTTGGAAATGTATATTGAACATTTTAAAAACTTTTAAGTACAAATGGTATATTTTCTTTCATTCAATATTGATATTTGAATAAATATGTCGCTAATATTTTTGATTTTTATAATGCTTTTGCTCATTTCATATGAGTTTGGAGTATTAATTACTGATCTTAATAATATGCTAAAATATTTCACAATTTTCAAACACCTAACGGATTTTATGTTTTAGGAAAGCTAAGAATAATATAACTAGTTTTTGTTTGTTATTAGTCTGGACTGTGTATTGATATTTAAATTAATTACTTATAAATTTCCCCAAACATATTTTTGCAAAATAAACTATTTACCTGACTTAAATTTCAAGTCAATCTACAACTCATACTTCCGTAATAGGATTCTTTTATTTTTTACTTAGACATCAATTGTAAATAAATGATCATTACGCCTTTTGCTTAACTGTTATTTATATTTTATTTTTTTACAATAGATAAAAATATTTTTGTAGATAAGAATTTATTTAAGCGTTTTTTCTTGTATTAGAAAACTAAGAATAAATGAAATTAATACTTTTTTTAAAAAAATATTCGATATTTTTATTGTATTTTAAACTAATTATTGATAAACAGTCTTTAAAAAAGTTTGCTAAATAAATTGCTAACTTGACTGAAATTTTTATTCCATTTAAAACTGACACTTATATAATAGGCTTTATTAACCTAACATAATAATGTTACCTATCATTTCTAAAAATGTATGTGCTAATGACTTCTATGTTATTTTATTATTAAAATTAGATGCTTATTGTTAACAAAATGTAAAAATATAAAAACCAATGCTTCAAACATATATGATTTCTGGTAAATCTACAACCATTCCGAGTTATTAATGAAAATAATCTCATTTAAAATTCTTTATCGTGAAAACATTGTAACTTCTTATCTAATATTGATTAAAATGCATAAGATAAACAATTAATTTATATAATAACGTAAAAAACACCATTCGATTAAATATCAAATGTAACTTAATATTTAGGTGCATTTAAATAATATGAAAAAATAAAATTATTATTAGAACAAATAATATAACTAATTTAACTATGAATATATTAGCATTGATTAACTTTGAATGCAAATTTATTTATTCTATCTAGTTGATAAATAAATGTCTTCATATAAATCATTTTATATATTTTGTAATAGTATTTAATTTTATGATGTGAATTCAAAAGAAAGATAATTTTTCTACAGAGTTTTCCACTTGAACCTAAAATGATAAGGTTTCAAATTGAAAAGAGAGATTTTACACAAGAATTATCAATAAACAGATGGAAATCTAAACATATTCTTACTTGTACTTTTTTAAAATATGTAATTACAAAGATTAGTAACACAAATATTCTAATTATATATATATTAAATATTTAAAATCTTGTATTCTATTATTGTCATAAAGAGAATTTTATTCTAAAAACATTTGCCTGTATAATTAAGAAATGGCAAAGTTATATAAGATTACACGTATGTGAATGCCAAATCACTGAATAATCTCTGATAATTTTAAGGAATGTAAATTTTGTTAAATCAAACATTTCAAAAATTTATAATGTAATTATATATAAAATATTATAACAATTAAAAAGTGTATTGTAAGTGTTTTATTAAAAATACACTATATAAGGAGAGTTTATAAAGTATGTTTTAAGTATTTGAAACAAAATTTCCAATTATTAATTATATATAGCTTATAAAAGGAGTAAAAATAATAAAGGATATAACTATGTTTATAATATACCGATTTATCATAAGCTCCTAATATATTGTTGTATTGTAATAATCCTAAGTAATCAATATCAAATTACTTAAGACAAATGTCTATTATCAGTGTGGGGTAATATAAAAAGTTCACAATGTTCATTAATTTAAAAGTTCACATTTTCTATAAAATGGTCTAGAAATCAGAATAAAACAGGTTCATAAAATTACAACCATATCAAATTATCATTATCTTTTGGTAAAAATGGAAACAAGAGTCGGAATAAAATCCCTGTTATATATTTATAACCACAGCAATTCCAAGGTGTAACGCTAGCGATGTTTTCCTATTTTTAACACTTAAAAAATGGACTAAAATATTCAATGGTTTTAATATAATTTTAGATTGCTAAAATGCTATTTTTAGGTGCTGATAAACAATCTTAGACTGGTGCTAGTGCATAAAATTAAGGTAAAAAGTTACTTGAGTGCGATCTAAATAAATAACCAGTTTAAGTAAAAGATTTTACGAAAAATAATTTAATCATTTCTGTTGTTATTAAACATTAAATTTTGCTTATTTGAATTCATTTTATATTGCATGCACAGTTTTATTTTAAATTTTTATTGATACTTTGACATTTGTAAAGCTTATATTCTATGATATATTTGATTTAAAATTGATTTTAAAATAACTATATTAAAATGTAAATGTAGAGTATTTATTTTATATCTTACAATGAGATTGTTATATTTTTTAAAACAAATAAAATAAGATAAATGCAAACAACAAAATGAAAGAGAAGCCATGCAAGCATAAAGAAATGTTTCTGTATCAAATTAAAGATATCAGATTTACTTCCATTTCGCAACCTCTTTTGTACTTTAAAATTAATAATAGTAGGCTTGGTTTCATTATAAAAATATGGCAAGGTTAGATTTTTAATATACTTATTTATTAATCTTCTTCTTATCCTTTAAAACGTTCATTATTATTAGTTATGAAATTGAAATTTTAAATTAATATTTAAGGGATGAAGTTTCCTTAAAATAACAGTTTCATATTAACTACAAGCTAGAAAAATCTTTTCAGTCAAAATATTCATAGTTTTTTTTTTCATTTTCATAAATGATCATTTTCTTATTTGATAATTATTTACTTAAGCAGGATGCGGTTATTGACTGCCTCGGGCGTCGTTATTGGATCGGAAAGTAATCTGTACAAATCCTGACCCAACTGAACAAACTTCGTGTTTACTAACAGTGGCTGAAACACGTAAAATAAGTCGTAATTGAAATGCCTTCCTTGTGAAATGATACATCTAAGGTTAACAGGCCGATTCTAGGGGTCATATGCTAAGTTCCTGTTTCAAAATTGCGAGGACTCACTTTCGGCCACTTCAAACCCATTACAATCTCTTTTAGTCAAAAGAAAGTTTCTTTGAAGACGACTAAAATACTCTAAGCATTTTATCTTCTAAAGCTTATTTAAAAGTATATTTAAATAATTTTATTTTAAGTGTAACTCTGATGCAAAATTTATCCAAAAGATTTAAAGTTTTATTCTTGGTTTTGCTTTTTAATATATCATTATTATTCATATACATAAGAGAATATATTAACTATTCAAAGTAGAATATGCTTTATTATATTATAATAGTTATAATAGTAGATTTAATAAATTTAAAAATCTATTATTATATAAACTTTTAAACATATTTAATAAACTTTAAATGATCATTTTAGAAAATACTTACTTAACAACTCATTGTTAGAGAATATAATATTGTAATATTTATAAATTAAAATATAAATAACGGGTATATTAATAGCTTCCTAACAATATATATTATATTAAAAGCTTTTCTCATAAAATTTAATAGAATGCATTAAATTATGATTAATTACGATGAAAATATGAGGATTTATGTGTCAAAAATTCAGAATAGATTTTAGAATTAAGAAATTTTTATGCGCTTAATTTATAAAATCAATCTATTCATGATTTTACTGAAGAATTCCTTATGCTGCATTCCAAAGCTCAATTATGGCGCTTAAATTAAAAACATTTTAAACATGAAATAAAATATGTATGTATTAAAAATTATGAAACACAATTATATTTCAAATCAAATGTAGATTTTTAAGTATGAATGTATTATTAATTTTGAAAGAAAATTTTTAAAATTTTAAAAGAAATTTTTATAGTAATGAACAAAATAATTAAATTTTCAAAACTACTTTCTTTTAGTTTCGTCTTTTAAATTGCAATAACAATGATTAAAATATTCTTTGATATCATGAATATGCTACTTAGATTATATGAAATATTTACAATCCTAATTTTACTAGTTTTGCAAGTTTTACTCTAAAAATGGGGATGGGGTCTCCTAAAATTGAACAATTTAGATGACACAATCACATTTTAAAATGAAACATTCACGTACAAAAACATGTGAATTTGTATTAATAATGGATTATATAATAGTAATGGTGTCTAGTTCTCGTTTAAAGTATTATATAAATTATTTTACGAGTATAATAAGTATAATAATTAATTACATTTCCACACTCACAAATATATATACATAATACGTATACATAATATATATATATATATATATATATATATATATATATATATATATATATATATATATATATATATATATATATATATATATACATATATATATATATATATATAATTGAATTCAAATTAGTGTTTAATATTTTAATGCAAGTTTGAATAATTAGTAGTTTTATTTAAAATTAAAAACTTAATTAAATAAATTAGTAATTAAAAATATATATAATATAAGCAAAGAAAGTAAGTGAGAAGTATAATTTATGGAATTTAATAAACTAAGTGGCAACACAACTTTACCGAAATTTAAAAATTTCTAATGATTCTTTGGATACATCAGTCTGTCTGTGTTTAGATAATCACACTTGTTTCATTTTTATAATCACATCTTAATTGGTTGAACATTAGTGCTTATAAATGTGAAATAAATCGTAGTCATGTAACTGCAGAAGGACTAGCCAATATTTGAATTTTTTATAAGAAACTATAGTCAGTGTCTGTAAGTCCAAAGTATGTTATGACGCAAGCTAATTTTTGTAAAGGAATATTTTTTGCACATAAAAATAAAATAAATACTAAAGTTTACTAACTATTTCGTTTAAAAATAAAAATGCATAAATGATTACACATGAACAATTTTTTTCTAAACAATCTTAGTCAATAATAATTTGGAATTTATTCATAGCATTAATTGTGGATAAAAAAAGGTGCATTTTCTAACTACATAGTAACAGTAAGCTTGATGTGACTATAAGTTTTATTGATGAAGAGTAGTTTCAAACTGGATAAGGCATTAACAAAATTTAAGAAATAATGTCAATAATATTAAACGTAAAATATATTAGAATTTAATTTTACTTTAAAAATGTAATAAATTAATAACTTTTTTTTCCAACTGGTTCTTTCAGCACTTAAGTTTTTACATATAGTGTTATAGACCGATTCTAAATCTTCTTTTTTACACAGCTCTAAATAATTAAAGAATATTGATATCATGGACAAATCTTACAAATAGTAAATTTTCAGATAATTGATACGTGATAAAAAATATGTTAGATAATATGACAAAAAAAGTTTGGCAGAAAAAAATTATTGAACATTTATGTTTAAAAGAAAAATAAATGGAATTTTTATACATCAGAAAACAACAATTGTTTTCTTAAAGTGTGTTTTTATCACTTATGACACTTGCCAAGCTTGAAAAAGCCAACTTCGCTATGCCTTTGGCTATGCGAATTTAAGTCACTAGGGTGCGTCTTTTATTTAAGCCGAGCACCACGAAGGTAAAATTATGACTTCGCTCAAAAATCCTCCGATAGATGGTACGACAAGAGGATAAACTCCCTCAATTTTGACATTAATCTAAAGGAAAATTAAATTTTCTCCAGACCATTACACCCATAGTAACAGCCCAAAGACCACCCACATGATTTTCGATTCCACAGATTTAACAAGCACGTATATTAACATGTATTTGGTGGATCTTTGCCAGCATTAACATTCGAACCAGGCCTTTCGGGACGAACATGCCGATGCCTTGACCATTAGGCTACCACAGCCCTGTTTTCTAAAAGTAAAATAGTTTTTAGTAGGATATGGTCATCTTTCTCATAAGTTAAGCATCTTTAAGGCATGCAGTGAATGAAGGTATAAATGAGGATTTGGGGTATTCTACTCCATTTTCCAAAGCAGTTGTTTTAAGATTTTGGAGAGGTTTTGTGGATTGTAAGAAGCCAGCAACTCATCTTCTTAAAAGGTCAAAACATTTCCAATTAAGTTCATGTAAGAAGAAGATGCTGGCAGTTCCATTCTAGTAATTCTGATCTCGGAGAAAATTTCATTCAACCAGCAAACAGGTTGCGGCTTGTCATTGCGATTCCTTAATATGAAGTCATTTCCAAATGCTGCAACATAAGGAATACAGTAATTCTAAGGATCCTATTCTTACTTTGGTGAAAGTTCAGAACTCCATTTTAAACGAGGTGATAAGTGCTCTTTGTTATGTGAATAGACCATCACTCCATCACCACAGAAGCTGACATTTCCTTGCATAAACTCGGAATTGCTTTTATGCCCTGTACATTTCAGATAAAAATACGCTTATTATCAGGATGGAAAAGAAAAAACGGGACTTGGAGGGGGGGGAAATACTGTATTATACAATTTTCCTTCAGATCCCATGCTTTGTTTTAAACTCCCTAATTTGCAACAATTCCTCTTGTAAATATAACACATAGCATTGACCTACAAGCGTACTAGCCTATACCTTGAAGCCAGTTTCGGATTTTATGAATCTAAACTGTGATGTCAATAAAAGCACCAAAAATGTTATTCCGTATAACGGTGTGAAGCATTTCTGTGTATCAAAGACATTGGAGTCATCTATCTTCATTAGGAATTGTTTTACACACCCAACTTTGTATTTGTATATTTCCAGCATTTTTAAATTTCAAGAAGCAGTTCCAGATTGTTAAATTCAATTAGTTCTGCTATTCCGACTTGTGTTTGGTTCCTTCTTGGCAGCAAATTATTTTTCAAGTTTCTGATTTGGTTAAATGACGTTGTAGAGACATCACACTCATCGAAACAATACATTTGCTTAATGTGGGTCATTGTTTTGCTCTTTGTCTTTCAGCGCTGTCCTTAGGCCACCGTTTTACGAGGATAAAAAAATTTATACACGCAAAGTTTGAAAATGAGAAAAATCTCATATGTATTTTTTCAGTTTTCTCTGAATCATATCTTCCTTATATCTCATTTTATGATTTACACGATCTTTAATGATTTGTGTTGGTGGGCGCAGTATATATAAAAAATATTTTACTTTCAACATTTAAATTAAATAATTTTTCTAAGTTTGGTGTAATTAAATAAAATCTGTTTTGATAAAAATAACTTTGAAACGATAACGTTATGTTTAAATGAGGAATGATAACTAAATACACAAATTTGATAAAATTAATATCATTTCATGAATTTATGTATTAAGATAGTATTTTTATTTGGAGAGTTTTGTTATCATGAATTTTTATTCTCTTTCCCTACACATTTAATTTCCTGCATTATACATTTAATGTTTTAGAAGTTAAATTCAATATTTCATTTAATTGTAAAATTTCAACTTTTCATATATTATAGAAAATATTGAAATTCTCTGAAGTAAAAAATGTCAGTCAGCATTTTTATTAAACTTTTTGAAATTAAAATCATTTTTTACTTCACGTTTTGAAGAATTTTTTTATACAGGGTTTAGAGTTATACATATTATTCATTGTTTACTAAACTTTAAATCATATAGTAACTACTCTAAATGTCCTTTTAAAATGAACTGCATAAGAAATTGATAAACTTTACACAAGTTATTTACCAAATTATTAAATTTAATAAATTTATGACGTATAAAATATAAGAATAATTCAATTATTTCAATTTCCTATTTTTATTAAAGAAAGTTTCTGAGACACATTGTGATAATACTAAGACTTTGCAAATTAACATTATTGCAAAGGATTGTAGAAAGCGATTACATTCATCTTATAAATAATTACTCCCAAAATAATTACATATTGTCTCACAAATAATTATATAAATCCTATGTTAATCATTACGATTCTTAAGAAGAATAAATCACTTCGACATGTTTTCAGCTAAATGCTATTTTAAAAAAATCATGTTTAAATATAACTTTTACGGAAGACAAGCAAAAAACCAACTGAATTTATTCTTTCAAATTAAACTCAAATATCTACAAATGTATGAACTTCCATTATCTTTTTAAGTATTCAGTAAATTGCAAAATTAATTATCCTTTCATTTTGTAAAAGAAATCCTGAAATGATTCCAAATTGCGTCTGAGAGTGTTGAAAAAATTCTCATTGGACTTCGAAGCGAATAATGCCTATAGACCATGTTTACGAAACTAAATTTTTTTTCTTACAACAATCGGTAACCAAGGTAACTTAGTTTAATTCCCTTTGAAATTCTCCGATTCATGTTAAAAACAAAGTAAAAATATAACCACTGAATAAAAAAAAAAAGAAATATTTCAAAGTTGTTAGTCACCAAAAGGAGTTGTTAAGTAATGAAGAAAGAACCAGGAACATCTAAAAACAAGTTTTTTCTTTTAAATTCAATTTAGTGGCACTTTCTTAGCATGAACTAATGCTGCTAAGCGTATCCCCTTTCCTCACTTATCATTGATTTTCCTTTACTAAAAGACACCGGATAAAGAAGAAAAGAGGAGAAAGGATAGGGGAACGAAAAAAAAAACGCCTTGAAAAATGCTTAAGTGAAAACTTTCTTCTCTTTAATATCGACTAATTGTATCAATGGGAACATGGCACTCCTGGTGAATTCCTTGTACAATGAAATCAAAATAAAATTTCAGGAAAGAAAATGCTCTCTTGGGAACATCTGTCTTCATTTTTTGAAGACAGGGAGCAATTTATTAACAGTCGAGCTACGAGATTTTAAGGAGATGCATTCAACTCAAAAATTTCTGGATTATATTAATTTAAATTTATTTTGGTAAATATATTGTTGCTAATCAAATAATGTTTTGAAATTATTTACAAAAAACACATATATTTTCATTTTTCTTAAATTTTTTTTTAAATATGTATTTAATCCATGGAGTTAATGTGTAAATAAAGTTCATAATAATCAGAATTTGGCATGCTGGGTTATATAACATCTGTAATAACAATTCTATTAATTAATAAAATTTTTAAAAATTTAATTCGTTCTTGCCAAATTAAACTAATTATGAAGTGGATGTTTTTCGTTTACATTTTGCTTTTTCTTCTGTTGTATTATCTACGCATTAATTGCTTGAATCAAAGGAAAACGGCTTTTAAAGCCGATGTTTTGGTTTTTATATATGAAATCATTTTATTAGCAAAATAACCGTTGACAATATTCTGAGACACTCGTTTTATTAACTTCGTCTTATTTGCTGCCGCTTGAAAAATGAGATTTGAAGTCAGGCATTAAATCTGTCGATAGGTCGGATATACGTCTGACATGGATCTTTTATAAACCAATGATAATTGTATGACGTATTCATGATTTTAAATGGAATGAAAGAAACAACCACTTTATGATTAATAATATTAAGATAATATTATCGAGCCACAAAAATAAAATTATTTGTGTATAGATATCTCAAGATCATTAATATTGGAATTAAAATTCATTTATTTTTCAGTTTGCAATGTTTGTACTATTTTTATTATAACATATAAGAGACATGTGAAGTATAATTCATATCCATATGAATTACAATAGTTTTAAAATTTAACAAAATCAAATTCACCATTTATATTTTAAAATAACTTTTTTATTATGGTTTTTGTAGTTGATTTAGCATCAATATTCATACAAATTGATTAATGAATAAAGGAAAAAACATGCATTAATTTTTTTCTTCTTATTTTTGGATTGACGTGATTTAACATTATTTGTAACGAATAAATTTAATTTATTTTTTAAGATAATTAAATATTTTTTGATTACCAATAACTCAAAGAGAGAGAGGTTCAGAAAATATTATTATATTTTCAAATTTTAAGCCTATATAATAAAAATTTAGCTTATGAAACTTTTACTAAATTTTTAGTACCTTTCAGATTTTAGAAAATGCAAAACAAACATCAATAAGAATAAGAAATCTTTTATATACATTAATTTCTGACAAAAAGAAAATATAAATAAGCTTAACATAATGATAAAACATGAGATATATATATAATAATTACTAGTTACAGTTGAATATCAAAAGTCATGAATGGGAAAGTTCAATTAGTTTGACTTTCGTTTCTTTGTTGTTTCTTTATACTCAAATTCTAATCTGATGAAAGACGTCAGGATATTTCATTTAAACGTATATATCTGAATCTTATGAACAAATAGTAAGGAAATTAAAAATTGAAATGACATCAACATGAAATTGAAGAACGTTTTGAAATTTTAATAAAAGTGTATGATAAAATTAATAATTTGTGGAAAATTCAGATTATGTTCGAAAGTATGTGCTCAAGAAATTTTATATCTTTTTGTTTTTCAAAACATTTATCTTTATATTGCTTTAATTATGATTTTTTAATACCAGGAATTAATAAAAATTTGAATCATAAGTTATACTATTCATTTTACGTTCTATTTTACTAAAATAACAAATTTCGTTACATATATCGCTTACAAATAATTCATTTCTACGTACAATTTTAAAAAGATTTTCGAAGTTCGGCTGCATAATGCCTATATTTTAACATTATTTTTCTTTCTTGATTAATTCATATTTTTATAACTGTTACTGTGAATAAATTTAAAATTATTTGAAATAGGGAACTTATAAATTTAAGCCCCTATCAGAGTGACGTAGATATATAAAAATTGCAACTTTTTTCCAATGGCAATAAATTACACGCATGTCCATAAATTAAGGATAATGCAAGTTCAGGCAAAGAAAGAGACAAGCAAAATAAATGTAACTCATTTGTAAAGTATATTTATTAAACAAATGGTAAAGAGAAAAAAACATTCTAAATGTTTGACATCATTGGTAAAAATTGCGATTTTTATTCCCTGGAGCAAATTTCAAACAAGAACCTATTTACAAAAACCTGTAGAACATGGTTGGTATGATGGTTAATACATAGTATGCCCACAAGACGATGCAATACAAGCCGTAAAACGCCTAGGCATGCTGAGTATCAAATTATCGATCTGATCTTGGGGAATATTACACTACTCATTAAGCAATGCTCTCCAAAGTTCCGATAGACATGCGGAAGGGAGTTGATGGGCTGCAATTCATCGGCCAAGCATGTTCCATACATACTCTATTGGATTCAAGTCAGGTGAGTAGGCTGGCCAGACCATACGGATGGTATCCTCCGATTGAAGGCATTCGTTTACATAGTTTGCATGGTGAGGACAAATGTTGTCATCCATAAACAGAAATTCTGCACCGACGGCGCCCCGAAACAAATTTACATGTTGTTCCAGAATGACATCCCGAAAGATGTGGCTTTTCATGGTTACATTCTGAACATGCAGATTAGTTCTGGAACTCAGAATAATTCTTCCCCAAACGAGTAATCCTGCACCACCGTAACGGTGCCGTTCAATGATGTTCTCTTGGTGGTAACGGGTACCTGGCCCTCTACATATGAATGTTCGGCGGGAATCAGACTGAAGGCTAAACCTGGACTCGTCGAAAAACATCACAAAAGACCACTGTTGCAGTGTCCACAATGCATGGTTTCTATTCCAGACTAAACGCAGGCGACAGTGAGTTAAGGCAAGTGGAACACATCTGACAGGCCTACTAGCATATAGACCAATGTGCCCAAAGCGCCTGTACACGGTCTGCCTCTAAACTGTCGTACCAGTAACTGAAGAGAGCTGACGAGACAGGTCTGATGCTGTGCTCCATCTGTTTATTTTGCCAGTAACTTCCAAATACTGGTCCTCATTCGACGCTGTAAGTCGGGGGTGACCTATGTTGTAACACAACAATTATCTTGGATCCATTTCCAAAGTCTGGAGATCACACTGTGGGTGATTCCAAGTTCCTTGGATACTTTAAGTGGATACGTCCACATTCCAGACAGTTGATAATTCTACCTCGTAAATCGTCATCCATGTACTTCCTTCGTGCTTCAAATATGCGGCTATTGCACGGAAAGGCTTTTAAAGCGCTTGTGAACAATTTTACTTTTTTACAACCATTCTTTACATACCCCTCTCTTACACTCTCGTCATTGTGACGTACTATCGGCGCCATCTGGTGATTGCTTGTAATTTGCGTATTATTCTTCAAGATGTGTGCGATAATTCTACACATGTGAAATTTTTATTTTAGAATTAAATTTCTGTGTGATTCTGAATTATCCTTAATTTATGGACATGAGTGTAAATTAATTGAAGTTCTTAAGGAAATGTCAGTTTCATTTATTTTATTCGTCATTCTGGGTACAAATTACTTTAAAATGTAATGAGTAATTTTCTACCCGCATATGAAACAAAAATGAGTTCTTTATTTCTCTTAAAATAACTGTGTATCAGAATGCTCATGCAGTATTTGAATTAGTCTTATTTTTAATTATAAGAAAAGTAAATAATGTAAATACATTCTTTGAGTTTTTATAACGAATTTTTTTAATTATGTATATGATTTAATTATTGGACGTCTAAGAATCATAATAATGTTATTTTATATTGCATTATATGATAGCAACTTCATTTATCTTTTTCATTATATTTTTGAAATAACTCATTTAAATCTGAAAAAGTTAAATATATTATTTATCGCAGAGTATATTTATGATAAAATATAATATATTATACAAAATATTACTTTTTTACGTAGTCATACCCCTCCAGGAATTTATATAATGTACATAAATAATTATATTTCTTTCCATTCTTTATTATTGTAAAGAATAAAAATGCTTATTTTTACACAAAATGCAGTTCTATTTTTAATTTCATAGAAAATAAATAAAAATTTAATTAGTATTTACCACATAAATGCTTATTAAGCATAATATTTATTTATAAATACATGGCAGTTAAAAGGAGTTATTTATTAAAAAACTAAATATTTGTTAGAGTTGTATTTTATAAATTTCTTAACCATTTTAATTGAAATATCATTTATTGCAAATATTGTGCAAAATAAAAAATCAATTTTAATTTCACAAGATAATTTCAAGGAAAGAATGAATTAAATATTTGTATGTTACATATAAAATAACAAAATAACTCAATAATATAACATTAGTCTTGCATGGTATTTAAATTAATGACGATTATAGGTTGAAAATTTGGTTTTTATATGCGAGAGAGTGTATTGGTTATAAAATAAAGAATATAAATAAAAGGCAGATGATTTAGTTCTTTGCAATATCTTGCAATATCTCTTGGTGGTAATTGTCCTTAAAAATTCTTGGAGAATTGTCCTTAAAAATATAGCCCATTTTATAAGAAACTACATTGCCATAAATGCTGCGCTTTGAAGGAAGCATGCAAATAACATATAATTTACAACATGCATTAGCGGACGTGAGATATGCAAATAATTAGAATTTTAACGTAGATGCACATCACGCACACCTGTGTTGCCACTTCATAGTATTATCTATATTTAAAGCTTGGAATTTTCAACGATTTCAAATCGATAATTGTGTTTTTCTTGTGTTTTTTTTTTCAAAAAAAAAACATCAATCATGTCTCATAAAAAACAGTGATCATAATTTGATCAAGTGTCCGAGTTCAACAAAGGAAGGACAATAGCTTACCGAGATTGTAGGTTACCTTTTAGGGAAATCGGTACTTCTGTTGGAAGAAACCAAAGAACTGTAATACGGATATTTGATCGTTGGATGCAGGAGGATACGACAGACCAACCTGTTCGACCACATCCTCCTCAGTGCATAATTTCACGTGATGACAAGCAAATTGTACGCATGGCAGTGATGGATCGCTCAGTGACATCACGAATCATTGCACTCCACATTCAGTCTGTACCGAAACGTCCAGTGCCTGCGCGTACCATTCGACGTCTTCTACAGCAGAGTGGTCTGTCCACAAGTCGTCAATTGCTCCGTCTACCCTTGACGCAGAACCACAAAAGTCTCCGCCACCATTGGTGCGATAAAAAAAGGATCCGGACGAAAGAATAAAAATGTCTATACTGACGAGTCACTCTTCTGTCTGCAACACTACGATGGTCGCATTCGAGTCTGGGAACAAGTTGGAAAGAGCATGCTGAACAGCTGCGTTATGCACCGTCACACTGGTTCTGCTTTGGGTATTATGGTACGGGGGTATTGGATATCACTCTCGCACTCCCTTAGTACGCATTTCCGCTACGATAAATAGCCAGCGCTACGTACTCGTATGTGAATTGTTGGAAGTTGTCCTTCCTTGCCTTCAGGGATTACCCACAGCCATATTTTAACAAGATAATGTATGAACACGCGTGACACGCATTGTTCAAAGGCTCTTCGTCAATCACAGATTAAATTGCTTCCATTGGCAGGCTTGTTCTCCGAATCTTTTGCTGATGGAAAACATGTGGTCCATGGCTGCTCTATGATTGATCCAGATTACATCCCCAGCTGCCACACCAGATCCACTTTGGTAACGTGTGGAAATTTCTTTGTCTGCTGTACCCCAAAAACCTATCCAAAGTCTTTTTGAATCAATGCCGAGGCGTGTGGCAGCAGTGATCTCCAATAATGGTGGCTACTCTGGCTACTGATTTTGGCAGGAACGACATTTTGCGGAAGTCTATAAATTTAATCATTTGGTACTTGATCAACATGTAATCTACAAAACAAATTTTCGTGTGATATCTCTTATCTCTCTTGGTGTTGAAATTTATATGGTCAGCAGTGAATATTGGAATGTAAAAATAATCTAGAATTGTAAAAATGACATTCATATTAAAAAAGTAATATACTCTGCTACTGAAAGTTGATCTCATTTTTTCTTGAAGGATTCTTAAAGTAAAATCGTTCCTATAAAATTGGTGATTGAATAAATGAGAATTGTTAGTTTTACATGCTTACTTACACATTGTAGCCATAAAATTAACCAAAACTTAAAATTGCTTTTAATGTTCTCGATTTAAGTATAACGATGATATAATACCTAGTAGAAACCGAATTAAATCTGTAAACTCAAAAAGAATTTGCATATAGACCGCATACTATTCTCTTGTGAAACTTTATACTTTGTAATACTTTGAAAACTATTACATGAAGACATTTTAGATTTACAAGTAATAAATTTAATATTATATAAAACATTAATTTTATGTTTTTTTAATAAATATTCAGTTATGAAATTTTTTAATGCAATTAAGTAAAGTGGCGATTTACGTTTTTCAAAACCACTTAGTTTGTAACCAAAATGTTATGTAATAGACTTTTAAAGATTTTTTGAAGTTATATATCCATTTATAAGAATATATTGCATTATTTTTCTGAATGGATGAAATAGAAAGTTTTCCCACCGTACGTCACAATATATTTGTATTAAGCAGAGATTTAGCATTACTTTCTTCTAATTCAACAGTGGTTTGGATCAAACTGAAAACATTATATGCAAATAATAATAATGTTCCAATTGAATAATATTAACGAGCAATTAAATTCGCTTATATTAATGATATAAATATAAATGATATTACTTTATAATACTAAATATCATAATAAATTAATTAGTACAGAAGGTTATGGAGTAATCAAAATCGATTACATCAGATTCTATCTAAATACAGTTAAAAATTAACAAAACTATATACCACTAATACGTGAAGTTATTACCTTAGTAATTTTTAAAGATAACACTGGATCGTGTGATAATTTTTGATTTTTATTTGTCTCACGATCACCTTTAATGATGATCGCGGTTTAGCAAAACATTTACATTTAGATATGCGGAATATAAGAATTAGTATTGGTTATGAACCTAAAACGCCCTGGTGGTGCTCTAGTCAATCGTTTTACATTTAATGCTCTTCCCCGTCTTAGAGAGATTTAAAACTTAGTCTGGGGAGAAGAGCCTAAGAATGTCGCAGAAATATTTTGGGTCTCTTTAATAGTTCTTATAGTGTTCAGTACATTGAAAATAATAAATGTCACTTCAAAGCTTGAAAATGTATGATAAAACTTAAAATTAATTTTAGTTTTACAAATTAAAATATTAACTAATATTATCATAACATTTTAATTTTACAAATTAAAGTATTTGCTAATAAAGTATTCACTAATATTATTCATATTTATTTAAGAAAGATTTAGATCGATTTCTTTTCATAAAAAATAATATATCCTAAAATTTTAGGAAAAATAAGGTTTGAAGTAAGTTCAAAACTATTTGTTGTTATATGTCAACTTTAAAAGAAAGTATTGAACTGAAAATTACTTCTTATAGCCCTAGCACTTTACATTGCTGCTATTGAAGTTAATACATCTAAGAAGGCGAAAAATTAACCAAATGATATTTTCATAATAATAAGATAGTGTAATAAGCAAATGATAGCTCCTCAAAATACTCATATAAAATAGGGTGGCTGTAACAACCAGATTTTATTATTAAATGAAAACCATTGTTCCCCAAGTTCAAATGGATTGTCGATTCGTATTCTTTGACTTCCATTACCTGGGTAACAACACAGACAGGAATGTCTTAAATTATGTGAACAATGATAAAACTGTTTGCAGAAATGGCTTGACATCGTAATTTCTAATGAATCCCGCTTCTAATTATTGCATCGGTAAGATCAAATGCGAGTTTAAGGGTATAGGAAAAAATACATTGTTATTATACATTCGATATTGTTATACTGTGTCTCATTTAAAGAATTCGTTGGTGAAGCTATTATTAAGGCGAATGAAATTTTTGGATTTATCCATAATTATAGTCCTGCTAAAGAATAAGTTTTAAACAACATTATCCACTTTTGCATGTTCCAGGCAATGTATTGATCTTCTTTGAAACGAAAATGCTTAGGTTGTTGCCATGGACAATACGCTCAAGATCATTCATTCAAAAGTTGCGGAGTGACTAATTTTTCTTTTTCATTTGATATACTCATAGTGCCATAGTGCTGTAGATTCATCGGAAGTTGATAGTTAATTTGCTATATAATATGTATTTGGCACAATAAACTAGCATATAAGTGCTTTTATTGTAGGCCGAAGCTTTGAGCACTAATTTTCTCTGAGCACTAACTTTTTAGATTGTTTGTTTCTAAACTTTTTGAAACTTTAATCAGCTTTAATTTTAATATACAATTTATCAAATAAATATCATTTTTTGCATTTCTCTCTAGTTTTATTTGCATTTTGTTCTATTTTTTATTTGCATTTCTTTATAGATTTTATTTGCAGTTTTAAGAGACCATAATGTATAAGTTGTAAAGATTATCATTAAAAATAATAATGGCCGTTTGCAGTAAACCGTATAACTTCAAATTAATAATTATTGTGTTTCCTTTCAAATAATTATATTTAATATTTACTATATAAAATTTTAAAAATATTAACAAGCAAGAGAAAACAGTCTGCAAAACATTTTATAGGTACGCATATTTTACAACTTACGTTTATATGATGAATTATTCGAAATAGGTGATGTTTCTTTGAAGTTTGGTTTCTTCCCACTCGCAATGTAGGAGACAATATTCTCTGACATTGATCTTCTTAAGATGGGCAGCTTCTTTTCATTTATCTTTTTTGGCACTGCAAATATCAAAAATATTCGATAAAAACAAAATATAAATCTTAATGTAATCATAACAATAAAGATTGAATGTATTTGTAAAAAAACTAAAATTCAAAACTTCTTTTCAGATTTAGTGCATATGATATTACCTTTAATGCAAGCCTTATGCGAGACTGCAGAAATAATCTTCTGATATCTACAACTAAACAGCTTGAGCTGACATTCAGATGCATATGTGTTGCCGTCTGACCCACACACAACTTCTTTGTTGTCTTCCGGTGTGCAGATGATGTCACAAATACACTGAGCATGGCCTTCTTCAATCTCTTTACACCTGGCACCATGGAAGCACATAAGCTGATCACAAGTTCCGCTTACAGGCAATGCGATGGATTCTACAAGAATATCGCAAATAATTATTTTAATACATTGATTTTAAAAAATACTGTTTTCTTATTTTCCATATTGAATAATTTCAATACCATCCATACATCCCTCTGGACTAAGAACTGTTCCTTCTGGACAAATGTCACATTTCATTCCTGAAATTCCTTGTTTACAAACACAACGTCCTGTCATTTGTTCACAATCATCTCGAACTGATCCATACATATTACAAGTACAAGCTGAAAATTTAAAATAAATAACATTAAGCATTTATCTTGTAAATACATGTTGTGTATAATTATTTGCAGAAATATTCGTTGTGTGTTTTTAATTTTACTTTTTGAACATATAACAAAATGTGTGTAGTTTATAAGACATTAAATCTTATAACATATTTCCAAAATAAATGTCTAAGCCAATAGTATTATTACATAATTGCATACAATTAATGCATTGTTAAAAACCTATGGCTCACAAAATATAACTTGAAAAAATCAAGCAGATGAGGAAATTTAAATATACTTGTTTTAGGAAAAAATATTAAATAAATAATATTATATAGTTATAAAGTAAAAATATTTAAATTTCTTAAAAATTAAACTAACTTTCTTTAATGAATTTCATTTTTTAACTGAGCTTTTTAAATTTCTAGAACAAAGTTTAATTATATATATATATATATATATATATATATATATATATATATATATATATATATATATATATATATATATATATATATATATATATATATATATATATATATATATATATATATATGTGTGTGTGTGTATATATGTATATATATATATATATATATATATATATATATATATATACATATATATATATATATATATATATATATATATATATATATATATATATATATATATATATATACATATATATATATATATATATATATATAGTGTTATTTTAAAAATCTCTGTCTCATGTTGATGTCCCTCTCGTATTCGGAGACTGTTATTATAGAAACAGGCATCATGAAAAATACAAATCTGTCCTATTCTATCATCCACAATGCTCCAGTCCGGTACATTTGCAGATATTGCCATCTTTGGTGTGGGGTTCATGTCTGTTTTGTCATGAGTGCAGGCCACTAGCACTCGATCGAAAAGAAATGGCTTTGTTTGATATGGGAACAAACAAAGTCTCTTGAACATGCCTCAGAATGGGCTTAAGAATGACTTACGAGGCAGTTACTGCATGTGGGTGGATACGTTAATCCACGTTTTTAGAAGTTACTCCTGACAGCGTTGTCTCAGTGCATTGGATCTGTTATTACACGTTTTCTCTGAGACAAAAGCAAAATTTCTAAGTCAGTTTCTCTAGCAGCAATTAAGACATAGAAATCGAACAGAAAATGCTGCTATATCTTATTCAACATGCACTGAAAAAGCTACGTATTTTAGTTTATTTCTATAAATGATAAGGTATGTCAACCTTGAAATTTACATATTTTCTCTCCCTCCCTTTAATAATACATTGTAAGTGTAGCGATTGCATTGTTTATGGACGTAATGTACTTCCCCAAGAAATCACCAAACTATGCCTGCTAATATGAGTTAACAAACATTTATAGAAAATTTAAAAATTATTTGAAAACAGGAATTAAAAATAATAAACCATCTTAAAGTCTTGTTTTTTGTAGTAAGGTTTCTGAATTTTATTAAAATCAACAGCTATTGCTTTGGGATATAGATGAATATCATTATTACTTCATTAAATGCCCCAATATTGATTACAGTTCAATTTGGGCATCCAAAGAGCAACTAATAGTGAGTGATTAAATGACATCATTTTGCGAAAATAATTTTTGTTGTCATTAAATGACGAGTATGTAAGTAGTGTGCTCGTATAAAGGCACTATTTGTGAATGTTATTTTTAAAAATAGCATGGCATTAAGACACATTCCAACATATCGATTGGCATTTGTTGTATTATTTCTTCCTATTAACGATGTATAAAAACAATTCCCTAAAGTTAGATTTTGTGATTTCTTGAAATATGGAAATCCAGTTTTTGGAAGAAAACATTCTTCTTATTCACACATTGCCGTATCATCTTTACATGGAGATATTTCCATATTTTCATTAGGAATAAGTTTATCAACTAAAATCATCTGTCATAGCTTTAAATTAGACATTTTAATTGAGGGATGAGTAATGTAGATATTTTTGAGGGATAAAAGGACTGCAACAATCAAATTAATTAGCTTATACACAATTATAGAGAATGTAAATCAAGTTACATATAATAATACTCATGAAAAATCAAAACATTGAAAATATTGCTGGTTTTTAAGAACTTATACACTTAATTAAAGGTTTCATTTTCTCCGACAGTTGTACTTAAACTATTTATTCACATTTTCATTTTTACACTCTTCAAGAAAAAATGAATAACCTAACTTTTGTTCATTTCCGTATGATTAACTGAGTGCTTAAAACACAGTGAGTTGCAAAATTTTTTTATTGTAATTTTTATAACATATTTTAGGAAATTCAAAATTTCTATACAACCTGTATTATTGTGAAATTCATTTCCCATTATTTATTTTTATAATTATATGTTACGCTTACATCCAATACAGAATTTTCGTATTACGTTTAAATTACGTAATATATAAATAGAACTTTTTTAAATATAAGATAAGCTGACTATAATTTTTGATATATGTATATATATCAAAAATTATAATCAACTTATCTTTATTTTAAAAACTTATATTTAATTATTTTATCCCTTAAGAATTAATTAATTAATTCTTAAGGGATTTAAGTCCCTTAAGAATTAATTAATCAATAAGTTTAATTATTATAATATATAATTAATTATAATAATTAAACTTATATTTAATTATTATAATCCCTAAGGGACTTAATAAGATTAAGATCCTTATTAAGTCCCTAAATAATAATAAATTATTATTTAGTCCCTTATTAATAAGGGACTAAATAAAAATTTATTATAAATTATTATTTAGTCCCTTATTAATAAGGGACTAAATAATAATTTATAATAAATTATTATTTAGTCCCTTAATAATAATTTATTATAAGGACATAAATTATTATTAAGGGACTAAATAATAATTTATGTCCCTTATTATTTAAGTCCCTTAATTCATAAGGGACATAAATTATAAGTCCCTTATGAATTAAGGGATTTATAATTTAAGTCCCTTAATTCATAAGGACTATTTAAGTCCTTATGAATTAACCTATTCTGTTTTTTGCATTACATTTTTGTACTGTTTTTTCAAAAGTAATCATTTGTTATCATTTTTAATGATACAGAAAACGTTAACACGTTAACGTTTTCTTTATATTAGAAAAATATGGTCCTTTTAATTTTTGTAATATAACTGTTGTTGAGGTACAACATTTAATCTAAATTAAACACAACAAAGTACCATCTCAGATTGACAAAATTATTCTTAAGAAAATATTAAAGTGTATAGTGACATGAAATTTATAGTAAACCACACATTTTTATCGCAAATTTTGAAAGATAATAATTATTGAAAGATAAGTTTATTTATTAATCTCATAGTTTATTAGTATTTAATTTATATATATGTATATATATATTATTATGATAATATTTCAGCTTTTCTTAGAATATATTGACAATATAGGTAACTAGTACAGCATGTAAGTGACTCTATATTATATATATATATATATATATATATATCTAAATATATTATGAAATATTTGTAAATTGTTTCTTATTTGAATACCATCATTTTACTAGATGCTTGCATAAATCTGCTATCACGAATTCAATAACTGCTTACACTTACTGTTTGTTTTAATTTGAAAGGGCATTCTGCGCTATTTTGAAAATAATCTAATAATATATATAATCTGAAAAATAATCTTGTTTTGAAATTAATCTAATTTTTATGGTATAATCGTGAATATATAAATAATAATAAAGAAATTACTATTTTTAAATTCACAATTATTCAAAATTATATATAAATTAATTAAAACCATAGTCAACAGCTAAGATTATTGTATTTTTGATTCACAAATAATTCCACTATTTCTTTAGAGTATATAATTTAATATTCATAAAATGAATACCAAATGTTTATAAAATGATGGTATTCAATGGATATCAAATGATATTTATAGAACATCACTAAATAAATGTATAAGTAACAATAAAATGCTTACAATTCTTTTTTTCAAAAAATAATTATTTACTTGAAAACATTACAAAAATGATATCTTGAATAGTTTAAGATTATTTATAAGGATTTATTCCAATTTAGGCATAGGTGCGTATAATCCCTGTTTTAAAATTCTGAGATTGGTGATTTTTGGGGGGGATTTTCTTATGTATCTGGCAACCTCATTTTTATTACGTCATGCATATGGAGACCTATAAGAATTATGCAGAAAATTCTATTTTAGTAACCCTAGTATTTACGTCATCGCGCAAGTAATGATACGTCATCTAGGCAACATTTCTTCAGCGCCAAAAAAATTCAGAATTCGGAATCATGGATTATACGGCATCTTTGCCCCAATTTAATTATTACGAATATTTATTTACAAAATAATAAGTATTTATACACTTAGTTATTTACGAAAGAACTAGCATTTATAAACAAACATATTTTTGTACAGTGGCATTATCTATTTACAAGATATTGCAGAAAATGATTAGAAAATTATCACTAGATCCATTATTAAACAATTAACAAAATCAGAACCACAAATTGTAATTAAGATTTAAAGAAAGATTTATAAATTCCTACAAAAACGGTTACTTTTTAAACTGTTTTCTTCCCAAATTCTTATTCAAATGTGCATGAATCGATATTATTCGAAATAGCGCTCTATCTCAGTTCAAAAATGCAAAGAAATCATACTGAAAAATAAACAGCTTTATTTATTTTTCTTATTGGTGAGGTTTATCTCATTGGATATTTTCATAAGCTAACTGGATTTATTTTAAATAGATGCGGAAATACTTTGCTTTGTTGAGTTCTAACATATCTTTTTAAAAGAGCAATAAATAAAGCGGCAAGTAATAGTCTAAGCGAAATGGATCTGAATTTATATCATCTTACCAGTTTAAGCTTAAAATATTTTTTTAATACTTTTACATTTTTTTAGAGGAGTAAAGTAGTATTTATTTCCAGTTAGCTCCTCCCCCCCTTTCTCGAAAACGGTCGGTTCCTTGAATATTTCTTATGAAGTGGGAAAAAATATTCATAAGATTTTTTTATCTTTGTAATTATAAATCTTATTTATTTCATTTTTTCTTAATGTTAAAACTTCTTGCTTAAGATCAAAGTTGAAAATCGAAGTTAAAATTATCAAAATGGAAATAGTAGATTTATCTACGCCTTTAATGTAAATTCGATGAAAAAGTTTTTAAACATAAAACTAAAATCCTCCCATAAGTAAAATAAACGCAAATAAATATGATCTTTACTTATTGAACCATCTTTTGCTGAAATATAAAATAAATGAACATTGAATAAGAAATACTTTTACTGTGTAAAATATATTTTTGCTATTATTTCCATATTATAACGATTTTAATTACCAAATTCCGTTTCACATTAAAATGAATAACAGAAGTAAATCATCACATTATATAAAAATAAGTATTAAATTTCACTTTCATTTTGAGTGATAAATCAATATATTAAATAAATATCAGTAGCTATATATATACATATATATATATATATATATATATATACATATACATATACATATACATATACATATATATACATACATACATACATACATACATACATATATACATATATCATATATATATATATATATATATATATATATATATATATATATATGTATGTATGTATAGTATATATGTATGTATATATATATATATATATTAAATATATCTTACTAAATCTGTTAGTATTTTATTGCAAGTTTAGCATTCAAGTTTCACCGTGGTCTGGTAATAGGGTAGCACTCTTTGGCATAAGGTACAGAGTTCAATATCAGACGTTGCTGAACAACGCATGATGTTCTTCTGTTTTCTGCATGCATGTCTATCAGAGAGTAGATATTTGAGACTTTACTAGTTTTCCTCGCTTACATCTCGTAAATGCATTGCACTTTGTTTGAAAAATTCTCCTTGAAGATAACTTTCGTAGTGGATTTTAAAATAAGTTATTACGGCTTTTAGTTGCTAAGCTATCTGCTACGTGATTTGAAATGTTTAGTATTTAAATGTAATACGTTTGTTGGTATAAAAATATTTTTACCCATGTCTGATTACCATAAAAAGCTGGAGAAGATCATTATTTTGTATGATCACGATTAAACGATTAAAATTTATATAAAGTGGGTGATCGGTTAACGAACATTATCAGTTACAAGATTATGTTCGCTATCCGAATTGTTCTTTAACTGGTTATTGATGTATCCTAGATATTTTTGTGAAATCGTTTAATTCATTCTGAAGACCCTGAAAAATATATTTAAAAAAAGGATATATATATAATTTCTTAGTAAATTTATTAGAACATAATACATACATATAGTCTTGTATATTAATCAGTCCTTGATTTTTTTGTTTATGGACCATTAAAACAGTGATTCTCAACCTGTGGGGCGGGCCCCCTTAAGGGTGCGCGAGCATATTCAAGAGAAAATGTTATTTAAAAAAATTGATTAAGTAACTGAAAGGAAAGAACACACACACTTATAAAACAAAATACATTTCGACATTTTTAATAATTAACTTATTAAATTAAAACTTCTTACTAAATTAAAAACAAATTTAATAATTATTAGTGACTTCCTTGGGCCTGTCTCTCAGAGCAAAGTTTTTCGAAGAAGGGTCTAATATTAGAAATAGACACTCTCAGTTCTTTTTCTACACTTAGCTGAGATCAATATTTTGTCTTCAAAGAAGCCACCGCAAAAAATCCAGTTTCACAAAGATAAGATGTTGAAAATGGTAGTGGAATGCGAAACGCCCTTGTTTTTAGTGCAAAAAACTCAATATCCACTCCTGCCCAAAATTCAAAGAGTGATTTAATACTCATTTGTCTTTTGGTTTCGCCGCTGGCCGTGAAGTCTATGAATGTTTCTTCCCCTTCAATTGAGAGTCCTTCTTGAGTATTTCGAAATGGATCCCTCACCCACTTGTAACTTTATATCAGTTTGTCATCAGCAAGAAGGTACTTTTTAAAATTCTTTGCTAACATTACTAAATGATTTTCAATGGTTACAAAAACAACTTTTACATGTTGTTCTTCAGCCTTGTAAGTTTTAATACAATCATTCAAATTTGCAAACATAGTTTAGTTTTCTTGATTTAAATTTCTGCTCCGCAATTCCAATTTCCTACAAAAAGCATTAACTTTATCACTCGTATCCAATATATGTGTATTTACTCCTTGTTGAAGATTCAAGTTATTTAATTTCTCGAATATGTCAACCACACACATGTAGCTCAATTTCATCACAAATAAACTATCGCAAAAATTCTCCGCTTCCGCTCAGTTTTCCTCTTCTAGAAAAACGGCAATTTCTTCTCTTAAATCATAAAAACGTTGCAAAAATTTCCCTCGTGATAAACATCTCACCTCGCAATAAAATAGTAACGCTGAATGTACTGCACCCATGACTTTAGAAAGTGCGGAAAAGATTTTAGATTTCAGGGGTCTCATTTTTATATAATTTACTACGGTTACAACCGTAGTTAACACAATATTCAAACCAGGACTCATTTCTTTGAAAGCCAAAGCTTTTCTGTGGATCATGCAATGTGTCCTTACGCACTGTGGCGATTTTTGTTTCACAAGTGCTTGAATATTTTGGAATCTTCCGGACATAGAACGAGCTCCAACGGTGCATATTCCGACGCAATTTTTCCATTCGATGTTTGCCTCGTTCATAAATTCATTTAAGATAGCAAATAATGCGAGTGCTGTTGCTTTGAGTTCTATTAGTTTGAAGAAAATTAATTCTTCTACTACTGACAAATCATCACAAAATCTAACATAGGCAATGAAATGAGCATCTTTATTACTATCTGTTGCCTCATCGAGATGTATTGAAAACAATTTGTAACGCAACATCGACAAAAGCTGACACTCTACATCTTCAGCTATATCAGCAATTCGACGGGCAAATGTATCATTTTAAAGAGGTATAGACTGCAATTATTTGGAAAAATTATCTCCAAACATAATTTCTACAATTTCAATCGCGGCTTTCAAAATAAGTTCTTCACGGGTGGTGTGAGGATTTTTACATCTGGTTATTTTTTTATGAAACTTTGTAAGAAACAATTATATAAAGCTTTTTCATTAACAGACAAAGTTTTTTTAAACAATGATATTTGCTTTTCATATGATTTTAATTTTAATTCGAAGAATTCTCTGGGTTTGTTTACGTACTCACTATGAAGCGTTTCCAAATGTCGTTTAAGTTTTTTAGGTTTCATGCTGTCTGCGCCAACATTTTTGAGCAAATGATACACAGGGGCCTTTCTTCTTCATTTACTTCAGCACTAGTGAACCCAAAATGTTAAGTTTTCTTTAGAATATTTTCTTGATTTTATTTTCGGAACCATGCTCGTCTGTGTACTTGTTGATGCTTGTCTATCCTCTAATGCTCGCTTACGCCCGCTTAAAAATCTATCCATGATTCTGCATAAGTCTGCTGCGTTCAATATTTAATTTGGTGAATTGTAATTACACGAAAATATATATAACATACACATTCAGAATAGATTCAATAGCGATAGAAGGATCGACTCGAATGAGATTGTCTGGAATTGAAATTGGCGTCATATAACTTTCTCTTTCACCCTATGAGAAAACATTTGTTCACATCTGCGCACACTCCTAACTTAACTTTTAAGCTGACCAGAAAAATTCCTGACAAATCAAAACTTCTCGTGAAACCCTGAGAATGCCCGACAAGGCGGGACGCAAGAGCAAATGAAAAGGCATAGGATTCTTGTTTTTTTCAATGCTGAGGATCGGTGTTGCAAATTGTGAATAAATGCTCATATAATTGGTAATTTGTAAAGTTTAAAATTAAGATTGTAGTGTAGGTTTAGTGCCAAAATTCTCAAAAACATTATTATTGTATACATTTTATTGTATGCGGTGGGGACGGTGGGGTGCACAATGAAAATTATGATTGAAAATTGCGCCGTGAATACTAAAAGGTTGAGAAACACTGCATTAAAGAACATGTTCAATGTCGATTGCTCTTCTCTCTTTTTCAGAATTTTCTGGAAATGATTAATTAAGGCTGGGGAAAGCCACAACAGGAGATTGTATTTGTGGGGAAGAAGAAAACCCCCAACACTACGCATTCGATTGCCCGCTAACATCAGCACTACATCTAAACAGGCCAACGGACGCCAACTTACCAGCATGGAGTGAACTAATTTTAAACAATAAAACAGCGCAAAATAGACTAATTAATATCATTAAAAAACTAGAAATTATCAAACCGGTGGCGGTAGATAACACAAATGACTAAGGTTCCCTGTGCTTCACATGCATCAACACACCACAAACAACAAGGCAGATCTCACCTTCTTGAGGACTACAGTGACAACAAACATAAAATACACATCTGGCATCCCTCACCAACTTGAGGAATAGGCACGCCTCACCTGACGGAGGAGCACATCCACCACGCAGTGGACAACAAGGACAAATATCGGATGGGACGAGGCTAAAGAGCCCAATCGACCTGGAATATAACGACACACAGCTTTCTAATCCAGCAAGATTGAGGACTCAATGCCAAACTGACATAGACGACAAATATGCCTGGAGGCATGCAGGAGCAGCGGTCGTTCCATACAAACTCTTGTGTAGTGCTACCAAAGCAAATGTGTGCGTTCAGAGACAGTATAACACAATAGTGACAGTTGACATTGATCGGCCACAAATGTGGTTTCTCAGACGGTCAATGATCAACATACAGAAGACTCAAGTCAAGTGACAAAGTTGACAACATGCCTGGAGGCATGCAGGAGCTGCGGTTGTTTCAAAACAAACTTTAGTGTAGTGCCACCAAAGCAATTGCGTGCTTTCAGAGACAGTCCAACACACAAGTGATAGTTGACATTGATCGGCTACAGCTGTGGTTTCTCAGACGGTCAATGATCAACACACTGTGGAAAATAACAAGCAAGTGTGTGTGCGCAATCATTGTGATAAACTTTAATCCAGAAGATAGTGGCATCACTTGCGGTCACATAGGACACGCGAGAATGCCTTGCAAAATTGAAGTGAACTTTACTTATACAGCAAGGATATTTCAACCGCGTTCACCAACCCAAACTTAGACAAAGGAAAAGGTCAACGATTTGAACTTTTATTACGTAGACCAAACCAACACTGTATCATAACCAACGTCATAGAGCGTACTGCAGCTCTTCCTGTAACAGCAGCAGAGTTGCATGTCAGCTCGGGGTGGGTTCTAGAGGTTTTCATGGTTTCCCTCTAGACTAGCGTAAATACGGCTCACCTTCCCACAAAGTCCCCCATGAGGGCATTCATACCCTAGCCTGCACATGTAAAGGTGACGCTCACTGCTTGGGCCTCGACTCGCGTTCGGGCTTTGTGATGTGAATAATTGTTTTAATAAACGTGGAATGGTGCATACACGTTGGATTGGTGGAGTGGCTTGTCTGGTTTGTTCCGGAATCGAGCCCAGAGACTTTAGATGGCAGACCAGAACATCGGTCAGTCAGAGCAATAACCCGTCTGTTCAAATCGGCTACTGGAGCAGCTCTCATTTCCAGGCCCGACAGGGGGGCTTGTTGCCTCTCCGTGATGGGTTTTACTACGCAGCGGACATTAACAGCCTTACACTCGCTTCGCGAGTAGGCTGTCCGCCTGCGGCGTCGAAATGATTAATTAGCATTGCAGTTGTAAATATCTTCAACCTTATTAACATCAACTTGGTTTGGGTACTATTCTAAAGCCATCAATCTGACATTTTCCCTCTTTTTCATAAGATCTTTAATGGCAGATGTTAGCATTGGTCCGAATTTGGATTTGATTGAAATCAAATGCAATCAATTTCAATTGGCAGATCAACTCAGGGTTTTGAATGAAATTAAAACCGAAACTAACTGACTTACTTTGGATATAAATATTCTATTTAGAAAAATAAAATTTTCTGATATAGAACTTTGAAATTTAATAGGTAAGTAACATATATCAAGAGAGAAGAAAAACTATTTTTGGACCGTTGGGTTTGGCAAACCTTTACATTATGCTCCGAAAGATGATAAATGTTTATTAATTCGTTATATGAATATGTGTTTGTTGTCCAAACATCTTTCATGAAAGTGTTCGTTGTCCGATTTGTTCGTAGTCAGAACTGTTCTTTAAGTGATCACTCGCTATTTTAACTATACATTAAAATTGCTTAAAGCTTGAATTGATATGAGAATATTCAATTTTATGGTTACACTAATATGATGTTAATTTAGAGTAAAGTTTTAAAATAAAGATTTTTATATAGTTAAAAAATACTTTAACATTATAGAAACTAATACTAGCAACTGGGTTGATCATAAAATTCTAAAAAGATATTAGACTGCAGAATGATTCGAATTTCTGGTCTATAGCATTTTGTATATTTTACTTTCAACTAGTCATGAATGTTTAATACAGAATCTATTTAAAACCACAAATGCCAACAGAATTAGGAATCATGTGCAAGAAAAAAGTCGAAGAGTAACACTGAACGTTATGCGCATTCATGTTTTTTTCAGCTTTTAATGTTGATAAAACTAAATAGTTTTTAAAATAAAGAATCAAATTACTAGGATTATTTCCAATATCATCAATTTTAAATTTTGTGCTACAAAATTTAATTCTTCTTTTTATTTCAAACTTCACATTTGGCTCAAGAATTTTTTGACTAATAATTTGTTTTTAAAATACCATAAAAGATCTATTAAACTAAAATTTATACATTAGATGCTCTTAATGTTTCCTAACTTTATTGTTTCAAATACTAAAGATTCATTGATAATAATATTCCCATTATAAAATGTTTATAAAAAGAATACTTGAACAAATTATTGTAAAATATAAATAGCAAAAATTTGTAATTTGTGCAACAAATCTTTTAAGGCAGATTATCTACATGAGAACAGCAAAGAGGTTATGTACAGTTATTTATTTTCTGCGAATGTATGTTATTATTTATTATTTTTAACAATATTGCTTGATAAGATGTAAAATATATACAATATTCGTATTCGGATTGCGGTCTAATTCTAAAATTACAGAATGTGAATGAATGTACAAGATGATATTAACAAAAAATTATGAAAATAGGACGACAATATATTAATGTTTCATCTGTTGGGAAGAGTCAGTGAGATAAACTGTTAATTTAAAAGATCCATCTAGTTCAAAAAAACACAAGAAGTGTGTGTGATAGATGGTGACGAGACAAATACCATGCTTACATCTAGATACCTGTTTATTTCTATTTTAGAATTAGAAAAATTCAGAAAATTGTAAAGCGTTATTTGTCAGAATGTTATTGTCGATATTCAGAACGCATCATGAACACTTAAAATTCGACGAACTCCTAAAATCTTAAAGAAGTGCAAAATAATTTGATTCCTTGCTTTATATTCACAGTATTTGTTATGTTTTGTTCCAAATACTTACAAATTCTAACAGTTGCATTAGATTAAAAATAGAATTTGAGGAATTACAATTTTTTTACAAGACAAAATTTAAAGCATTATATAATTTGCCATTAGTCATCTTCAAAAGACTAAGCTAAACCATCAAGTTTTCCATGTGATGAAATAAAGGAGGAAATTGTGAGGATTTGATGATTAACTTATTGTCCATTATAATATATACATATATATATATATATATGTATATATATATATATATATATATATATATATATATATATATATATATATACATATATACAGGGTGATCCAAAAGTCAGGACGAACTTTAAAAATGAATAATTCGAAAACGAATCACGATACAAAGATGCGGTTTGCACCAAACGGATAGAAAAGAAACTGGGTTTTGTGTGGCAATGAAAAAAATAGTTCTGTTGGCGACCAACAGATGGCGCGGTCTCATGTAGGATTATGCAAAGCAACAAACGATATAAAAAGAAGCAACTGCAACAGGTAATGGTAGTCGAAGCTGGTATGCATCGAAATGCTGTCCATAGTTGAGAAAGCCCTCTTGGTTAAACTGTTTTATAAGAATTTGGAAAGTGGCATTGCGGCATTGCGAGCATATCGCTACATGAAGGGTATGCGAGATAGCAAAGGACCAATAACGTCTTCTGCATTGAACAAAATTGTGAAAAAATTCAAAGCTACAGGTTCTTTGGCATCACGTCAAAGAAGTGGATGTTCCTCAACTGCAGCTGCTGTTGCCACGATAGTGGAGCAGACTGCGCAAGCCATGTCGGCGGTTTCTGCACATAGGGAGTGCAGTGCTCGAGAAGTTTCGAGGCAGACAGGAGTGTCGTACGGAAGTGTCTGGAGAGTGCTGCGAGTAACTTTGCAACGGTATCCATACAAGTTGCAACATAACTAAAAACTGAAACCTCCTGACTTCGACTCTCGCCGACATTTTGCGAATTTTGTCTTCAATAAGATGGAAGAGCAGCACGACTGGCTTCACACTGTGCTTTGGACAGATGAAGCACATTTCACACTCTCTGGCGCCGTTAACACCCACAATTGTCGAGTGTGGACCACAGAAAATCCACATGCATTTGTTGAGGTACCCTTGCAACAGCCTAAAGTGACAGTCTGGTGTGGCTTCACTGCTGATTTCATAATTGGTCCATTTATTTTTCGAGGAAGTCACTCAGACAGGTTTCCAAACAGTTTCTGTCACCGGTAAGCGATATCTAGCACTGCTACAGAACAGCATTATTCCTGAACAGCAAGCGCGACAGGCACTCCAAACAGTCACCTTTATGCAAGATGGAGCATCACCTCATATTGCTCTGCCTGTGCAACGCCTGCTACCCTCAATATTTGGGGAGGATCTCATTATCAGTCGCTACTTTAATCACGCATGGCCTCCAAAATCTCCCGATCTCACACCCTGTGACTTTTGGTTGTGGGGCTTCTTGAAGTCAAAAGTGTACAGCGACCAACCGGCATCACTAGCGGCACTGAAAGATGCCATCCGCCAAAATGTGTCTGCCATAACGCAAGAAATGCTACTAAATGTTGTGAATGGTGTGGTGACTCGTCTCACAGCTTTACTTCTGAATGATGGACAGCACATTGAATATTTACTGTAGTAAGTACTAATTAACTGTAATTAATCTGACTTCATTAATCACTGTTTCATTTGTAAATCATCTTTTGTTGCAATAAAACACTATAGCGCCATTTGTTGGTTGCCAACAGAACTATTTTTTTCATTGCCACACAAAACCCGGTTTTTTTTTCATTCGTTTGGTGCAAACCACATCTTTGTATCGTGATTCGTTTTCGAGTTATTCATTTTTAAAGTTCGTCCTGACTTTTGGATCACCCGGTATATATATATATATATATATATATATATATATATATATATATATATATATATATATATATATATATATATATATATATATATATATATATATATATATATATATATATATATATATATATATATATAAATATATATATATATATATATATATAAATATATATATATAAATATATATATATATATATATATAAATATATATATATATATATATATATATATATATATATATATATATATATATATATATATATATATATATATATATATATATATATATAACTATTTTGAAGTAATGATATAAATGTGCTTTCTTTCCTATAAGAGTTTAATTTGAGTACTTGGTTCCTATATTATATTTTACCTAGTTAGATATTTTTTTAGAAAATACAACACACACACACAATGACACAAGTATTAGAAGGAAAAAAAACATGGGAAAACGAGTTCAAATAATCATGGATATGAGTAGTTTTATTTGATAAAAATATTTTCAATCGATTTTAAATCTTAACTTTTTTTCAGAAAATAAAATGCACGAAAATGAAAAAAATGAAAAAATCTCTCGTTTATTTTTATCTTAACCTGGATTCAAAGCAAATTCAAGTGATGGATAATCAAACTAAATTCATAGAATTATAATACTTAATGTTCCTTAATCTGTTTTAATTATCCCTGGTTTTAAGAAAGCGTATGACTGAAATGAGATTAAGTGTAATAATAATTGTAGGAAGACAATAAAGTTAATGGTAATGGTAATTAGGCATATTTTTTTGTATTTTTTTAATTTTGTATTGAGCTTCTTCTAGTTTTTACATTCAAAGATATCTTTATATTGAATAACAACAATGCCTGATTGAATATCAAATCTTAAAAAAAGTCTACTTAATGCATAAATTAAAATAATTGGAACCTGTAATGCAAATAACTTATTTAAAATGCGAATAATGTAAAGCACGTTATTAACACTTGTTAACATTAGTTAAATATCACTTGTTCTCAAGAAACGTATGATTATTCTTTAAATATTAATCAGATATCAGTGATTTTATTTAAGTTTTTACTTTTTATTAAGAAATATTATTTTGCGTTGGGAATCTAAATAGATAATTACTAGAAAAATAACTTTAAAAATAATTTTGGCCTTAATCATTTGTGATACTTTGGTGACGCATGCATGTTTTTTGCATTGATTTTTAAGACGTGTAATTTCTAATCAGTAAAACATATTTTCAAAAAAATTGACGGTGGTACCTAATTCAATTTAAACCCTTTTTTAAGTTATCTTCAGTAGAATTCAGATTTTGAAACATTTTAGTTATGGAATTAGTTTTGAGTCATATAAATTCTAAAAATCCTCAAAACTAATGTAAAGTTTTAGAGGATTTTCTTGTTTATTAGGAACTAACCTTAAAATTAATGAATTTGAAGATTTTTTATAATATTTATCTTTCTTAAAAGGAAAGACAAGCCAATTTCGACAAAATCTAGAATCTTATATATATATATATATATATATATATATATATATATATATATATATATATATATATATATATATATATATATATATATATATATGCATATATATATATATATATATATATATATATATATATATATATATATATATATATATATATATATATATATATATATATATATATATATATATATATATATATAAGAAAATAAGCAAAATAATATTTAATTTTTTTTTCTAATATTTTTGGGACTTTTTTTTATACAGTAAGGAAAGTTAGTGATTGAGGAGCCAATACAGTTGCCAGCCGAAAATTCATTTTCAAGGAAGTTAAAAGGTTTTCCATTCCAGTATTAAACAACTACAGAACCATTTCAACTATAATAATCAGACTTAGAACAAAACACTTGAGGCATGAGAATTTCTGCAGATGGACAAAGGAGCTACACCAGGCTTTGCCCTCACTGTCCATATAAAGCCCAACTGTCTCCACAACCCATCATCCGCTGTCCAACAATGCTGGTTAAGCTTTTTAGCTTTATCATAGAGAATCCTGTGGAGCTTCGTTTTACAGATAAAGCTGTAGAGGTCGTCAGGGCTATCTACAACAGTTTCGTATAAATTTAGGGTTTTTGCACGTACTCCATGGACACGACATCATCATCAGTGATTCAAGCGATGTGAAAACATTTATTTCCTAAGCATGATCTTTCTGCATAGAACTTCATTAAATTTCTGACCAGAACAACAACATTTTTTTATCAGAAACAAATATTTTCTTATTAACTGACTTCATACGAACCAGTCACCAAAATCTAATTATTGAAGCTGAATATCTAAAATTCAAACTAATATTGCTTGTATTATTACAATTTTCATCCATATAAATGTTAGTCTTTGTAATAATTTTGAAACTTCTACTGGTTTATAAAAATCACTCTAGAAAAAAATCTATTTCATAATTTGTGACACATTATTCATTTTGCTGTTCTTTGTGAAGCTTCTCATCATAAAAATTTTTAGAATATATTTGGACCGCATAATGATTACTGAACGTGCACTAAAAATTCATCAAATAAATTTTTGATATACAAAAGTCTCTAACTTTTGAAATATAAAAAATCAGTTGGAGTTAAGAAACTTCTAACTCCTTAATACTTAATATTAACAAAAATAATTCTTAACTGTAAATTTTCATACGTGTAGATTTTTTGAAAATCGAGAGTTATTACTGTAATTTCATCTTCAAATTTAGAATAACTTTTTAATTTTCTACAAAAGCACTACTAAATGAAATAAAGTAGAAAAACAAATATATTGACATTGATTTTGAAAAGGAAACACATATTCCAAGGATTTAGGAATGCACTTACGAATCACTGCTCCTAATCCATATAATTTATGATATATTTATTTCCTTAGCTACACTGTTGCGTCGAGATAGTAATACAGTCAACATTAACTCAAAATAAAAAAACGTAAAATTGATGCCTTGAACCTCTTTTTGCATTCTTTGAAAGAGAAGTGTTATTTTCATACAGCTAAAATTTTACATAGAATACTATCAACTATTTCATATCTGCTTTTAAAAACAAATTATAATTTAAATCACTAACATTCTTCTGCAATAAAATTTAAAACAAACACTAAAAATCCACTAGTAACACTTTATTAAATAGCAACTTAATTTTTATAACAAAAGAAAAGAATACTTTCGTAGATCTAATCTCACACCAATTGTATCATTTCATAAAAAATCCAAGACTATCTTATTTAAGTATTAAGCCAAGATTCTAAAGATGAGATTTATGGTCAATGAAAAATCTAGATGTAAATAGCGTACCATCTTCATTGTTTCACGAGAGGAGAGTTAAACAAGACTAAAATTATAAATTTTAACTCTTTCATTTGTCATTACAATCCATATATTGCATAGAAAGCATTCTAATTTACTAATGAATTTATGAGACAATGGATAATCTGGAAGTCGAACATTGTCGTAAAAATTAAAATATTCAACTCATCACTGCCTGGCGAGAATATTCTCCATGTATAGTGTATCGCATTCATAGGCCATACGAATGATAACAAACTCCTAAATAACAACCACAACAGAGTTGCATACAAATAGCAGGAATACAAAATCCCGTATATGGATTCGAACTTGAGAACTTCTATTCAGAAGTTTGAGGGTGAGTGTGTGTGGGTTTGTCAAAAGTAGGATAATTTATTTAAAATTTATCAAAGTCATTATAAGGAAATGTATTTATTACACATTCAAAAAACATACTAACATAACTTGACATCCATTATGATCTTATCTGCATTGCCATCAATCAAAATTTTGCTAGCACAAATCATCATTATAAACACAACTCTCACACCGCATGCATTTACTCAAAATATATTCAAATATATTAAAGTAAAGAAAGTTGTTCTCATTTCTCCGGATTCCTCAGCATTTTATCTACATTAAATGAGCTTTCAAATATTCAGTGAATAGACGTTCAATGATTTCAACATGGATGTGTAACTATAGTTGTCCTGAAAAGATAATATTGGATAAAGGCTAATAGTTGTTTTGGAGTCTTCTTATCCTTCTATTAAAAGCTCCTGAGTAAAAATTTTAAAATTTAGCCACTGAGAGCAAATGCGCACTATCGCCACACCTACGATTTCATAGAAATCCCGCTTTAAATTTCAAAGGAAAGTCTGAAATCCCATTCAAACTTATGAGCTTATTAATTTTGTCACTTAACCTTCTCTGATTAAATACAATTGTTAAGATAAATTTAAGCCCTTTGAAGGAAATCTCACCATTTCATTTAGCTGCAGAGTTCTTACCGGATCTTGTCTTCAAAATATACTATTGTTAAAAGTTAAATTATAAATTAAATGAAATCAATTCTATTTAAGACTGAATGAGAAAACTTACTTTTGTTTCAAAGAAAATTATTACTAAATTTATTTTAATTATGTATAGCATCGATTCAATTCACTTATTTTACACCCAGTCAACTCGTTTTGAAAAGTATCTAATGACAAATATGTTGTTAATTTTGTTATTAATAATCAAGAAGTTCTGAGAAGCTGACTTAAAACAACATTCTCCTTTAAGAGAAGAGAAATTAAGCAAATATTAAAGTAAATTACTTAATTATATTACAAATCATAATCACAAGAAGATTTGCAAATCCTTTCTCATTAGTAATCAGGCAAATCAGTAAAATTAATATCCTGAGTTTATGTCTCCTCAATTTGGTGATTTCTTAGAAATTCTAATTTCTTAATTGAGTTCTTTGTAATAATTTCTCTTATCTACTACTGATTTTTTATTTCCTTTCAAACATATGTAAATTACCAACAATTATATTAATTGAATCCATTGAAAGATATCACAAAAGCAACACAAAAAAATCATAGGCTCAATAAACACAAATAATTTCAAATTTTATATCTGTATAGTTTTCTTGCATATTTTGTAATGTTTTCTATTTTACTGTAACCGGACTCTTGGAAACGAAGAAGGGTAATATTAACTTCGGTAAAAATAACTTATTAAAATGTAAACCTTTAAAAATTAGTGTCGAGCCAATAAACTTTCATCTGTCAATCGAAAGGTTTGTTTAACAACAAATGAAAGGTCCCTAGTTCAATAAAAAACACTGTTATACAATGCGAAATACATGTTGCACTTTTACATTTTGTTGTTTGTTTGTTACTGTGGGTCCTTGGGAATTTTCTGGGATTTCATCCTTGAAATATGTAAATAAGCACCACTATTTAGGAAAAATATTTCCACTGAAATTAGCCCTGAAATCTAGCATCAAATTAAATTGTCTTATAATGTGATTTTTACATTTAAGTACAAAATATTAATTCATAAATATTGAAGCAACGAATTTATTAAATTCGATTGAAGCATTAAAGTAATGATAAGACAGTATAAAAGAAAGAGTTCCTTATAATCAAATGTTAGACATTGGTGTCTATCTATACTAAAATTTCTTCTAAAAGTTTTTTGTTACTTGAAAATTTAATAATAAAAGGAAAATTAAGAACAAATGGAAAATAATAAAAGAGTAAAATTAAATATTTGAAAATTTATGAAGAAAATGGAGTGTTATTGGGAATCTTGATTGCGAAATATTAAAACTTGTAAACATTTTTAGAGTAAGAGCATATTAACGAAGATTGAATTGGATTAGGGAATTCAAATTTTAAATTCCATATTTAAAAAGCGTCAATTTAAAACCTAGTGATCATTGCATAAAATTTCGTTTCAATCAAGTTATCAAATTTATTAAAGAAAATTATGATTATTATTATTTTATTAATCATGTTAATGAGATTTTAGCACATGTCATAGCTCTCTATTCTTATTTTCAAATTTAAGTCATTTTTAATTTAACCTAATTTTAATAAGATTATAGTTTAGCTATATGTATACATCTGTAGCACAATATGCATACAATTTAGCAATATGTATATCCATCTCACAGCAGAGAGAGAGAGAGGACTGCCATTATCTACATAAAATATGGGGTAAGCGTTGCACCAATCAGTTCTATACATTCGGATTTCAAAATTCGTACGATCACCATTTACAAAATTATCATATTCTTTCATATGAACTGAATAAGAATAGACTAGTATGAATGTCGATTCCGGCTTATGTAATTTTCAGTCAGGTTTATCTATATTATCTTAATCTGCTTAAGATCAAAATACAAAATTATCATATTCTTTCATATGAACTGAATAAGAATAGACTAGTATGAATGCCGATTCCGGCTTAAGTAATTTTCAGTCAGATTTATCTATATTATCTTAATCTGCTTAAGATAATATAGATAAATCTGACTGACTCAGGAAACTTGACATCCTGAAATGAAGGGTCTGAAAAACTATTACCTACCAATGACTCGCATCATTCCTGACAAGAATGGACATACATTCGAAAGTATTTTAATAAACAGCATTAGTAAGAATACACATTTGCTTAACCACCACGTTCGTGCAGCCTTTTCTTCTTCTTTAAGATTACTTTAACTGAAAAAACAAGTGTAAAAGAAAAGATCTGTGCACTTACGATTACATCCATCATTACTTTCTTCAGTTATTCTGTGCAGACCCCAATAGCCTGGCTCACAACGGTCACAGTGAGGACCTCCAACACCCGGTTTGCAAAAACACTGTTTCGTAACAGGATCACATGTAAGACCATAGGATCCCAGGCGATTACAATTGCAAGTACCTGTAAAAATAATAAGAAAAGAAGTTTAAACTATAAAATTATTGCTTATATATTTCATAAGGAAATTTGAAAAATGACATTACTTGGGCAACCAGCGTTTTGTGGGCCTTGAGCGGCAGTTTTTCCATCGGGACAACAGCCATAAATAGATTCCGAGCAAGTCTTTATGAGGATTACTAAAAAATAATAAGACAAATTTATTACATTGTCTTCTCATAAAATTTAAAATATTTGAAATTTTGAATTACCGTATAGGATACAAAACAAAGTGATGAAAAGTTCTACAAAAAATGGTTAGCAAAAAAAGCGCATATGAGGTCAAAACCATAAATATTTTGGATTTCATGCCTTAAATGAGATGCATATGGCAATATCAGCATCTCACCACGGTATACAACCTCACTTTTATGCAATAAAGAAAAACTGGTACAAAGATCACCAGTGTTGAACCCTGGGATATTAATTTTGCATTTCTGTTTTTGAATCTACATCTGTCATGATGAAGCTTGCATGTTTTTAAGATTCACTTCCTCATGATGTGTGAAAGATAAAAATTAACTGTAAAATTTTATCCATAAATCAATGTGAAGCCAAATTTCATCTGATTTACAATAATTTTCAATTATTAAGCTATCAATTATTTATGGAAGATTTCATTAAGCAATGTTCCTTTGTAAGTCACTAGAAATTTATGCTTAATTATCGAGTCAAGAAATGTGGTAAAATCATAAATTAACAGAATTTTACGTGTTGGTATCTCTGATTGATCAGAAATTTAAATGTTTAATCTAAAAGTCTTATGGTCATTCTTGTTAAGGCTGCAAATGATAATAGCAATACGCGTATGACTTCTCTGATTTTATAAATTTTAAATATAACTATAAAAATGTGGAATGATTTTTGACATGTGAATTCAAAAACTCGTCTTTTTCTCTCTCTCAGAATCATCAATTTATTTTTACAATCTTTTAAACTGTCTTTTAGACTTGCTTAAAAGACTAGTCAGTTTTGTTATCCTATATATCGGCTACAAATGCTAAAGAAAGTATCTTTTGCATACTATATTAATGTACTTAGAAAATTAAAATCATTAATAAATGTCCATTTCTTCAAAGAATAAGCGATCAAAAAGTAAATATTATTTTTATTTTCAATGCTTCTATCATTTAGCACATGCATTCTATTATTTAAAATTTATGATATTTAATATTTAAAAGGATAACTTTTCAAATTCGTAAGGTAAACCTTGTTAAGATGGATGTAGTCAGATGTTTGAAAATTCAATATTTCTTCTGATGCAATTTCTGATCAAAATATTGTAATGCTAATCTTAAGAAAAGAAAATTCTTATTATACTGGATTAATATTTTGAAAATATTATATTTTTTGTAAATTATTCATTCATATACAATTTTAAATTTTCTTCTTCAAAAATCATACGAAATTTATTGAAATGTAAATTTATTACTTATATATACTAATTCACATTAGCATAAGATTCTGTTGTTTGTATATAGAATTCAAACTTTTTCGGTTAAAGACTTAACATTATATTTTAAATGTTTTGCCTCACATTAAAACCCTCAAAAATCAGAAAAAAATTATTGGAATTTGGTAATGTCATTAATTACTAATGAATATCTTTAAATTACTGATAAAAATATTATTAGTATTTTGCTTAAATAACATTGATTTGTTCTTAATTAAAATGATTATCATGTCCTGGTTACTTAAGGGATATTTTAAATTAAAACATGAAAAAACTTGTATAGTGAGGCAATAAATGCATTATTTATATGATAGTTAAATAATTTAAAATTAAAATACAGAGAATATAAATTTTTGCATACTAAGAATATTACATTTAAAAAATTTATGAATATTGAAAGTCATATAAATTATAGAAATTATTTACGTACTTTCCCTACAGCATTTGGAAAATGCCGAAGATTTATGGCAATAACTACCAGGTGGACATAGTTTTGAGCCTAATCCTTCTCCACAATAATAATCTTTATTAGTAGCTGGATCTACTAATGGCACTTCTCCATCACAAGGTACTTCTCGAAATTCTGTAATTTGAAAAAGGAAATTTAGGAATGTAAATACCTTTAATTAATAATGTAATTATAAAATATAATTTAAGTGCATTTTCAAGTTGAGTTATTTTCTGTATTTCAATACACGTGAATAAATAAATAATTTTTTTAAACTTATCTTTCCTTAGTTTAATGTAAAGATAATTGTGCATTGATTTTCAGCAATAGAGGTATTTTTTAATTTACACATTTCTTAAATTAATTTTATTAAGAACACAACTGTCATAATTTTTGCCAAATTTATTTTATTTTAATCTTATACACTTTCTTCAATGAGTACATTAGCAACGAATTATTTTTTATAAAAAATAATGTTTAAATTATATATATAAAATTGAGTAAATATTTTAAATTTTATTAGAATTTTTTTCTCAACCATATATGAGCTTAAAATTACCTTCACACATTTCAATGTGAACTGGCATTATACTCTTCTGTTGATTGCACGACTCTTCTTTGAGCTTGCATTCGTTGTCGTACAGTTTCCCATCGGAGCCGCACACTGGATCCAAGCCCAAAGGACACTGAAACTTGCACGCACAGTGGGGCAGCCCCTCCATATTATACTCGCAGACGCCTCCGTACTTGCAGGTTCTCTCTTCGCAGTCGATTTCGGATCCAGATCCTTCATCTGTACAGTAGACGAAATTCATTTAAAAACAATGTAAAATACAGTTTCATGTTTGATAATTTATAACTCTTTTCCTAAAAATAATGATCAATATTACTTTCATGAAATAATATATATATATATATATATATATATATATATATATATATATATATATATATATATATATATATATATATATATATATATATATATATATATATATATATATATATATATATATATATATATATATATATATATATATATATATATATATATATACTGAGAGAGAGGCCGATGGCTGTGAGGTTGGCGTTCCTGACTTCTGAGCTGTCGGTCCCGGGTTCGAATCAAGGTTCGCACATGGATGTTACTTTTTTTCTGTTCTCTCTATGTAATAAATGTAGCTTTTGTAGAGACTGTGTCATTTTTAACTATCAATGTCATTACGAGGGTTTTTCTATTATTGTCAATGTGAGATGTCGACATTTTCTAGAAGAGGGTTGGTCTGTCGGAAAAGAAAACAAAATTTTAAGTTCATAGACATCAGAATTTAGGCAAGTATATTGATAGTTTGTGATTAATACAAAATTTGAGGTGCTGCGTAGGTAGCAGTCGGTCGGGTATGTAATATAATATTTGATTGTAGTTTGATATTCTGTTAAATTATGTCACGGTATTCCTTATTTGCCACAAAAGCTACAGTGAAATATTGACATTGATATTTTGCGTAGAATTATTTAACACTAATCATACCATAACGGGTCAAATGACCCATTTTGAACATTTGCATTGATAATGCACGCATTATCTTATTACTTCTCCAAATTTAACTTAATGACGTTTTCTGACTAATTAAGTCTACTGTTCTTATACTATTTTTATAATTTTTTGTTTTGTTTATTTTGAGTAATAATTGTCCTATACCGTTGTCTACCACATCGGGTCATTTGACTCGAAGAACATTTTTTTTGTTTTATAAGCTTATCAATACATATTGCTTATCTTATTGTATTCAGTAAACTGAAAATGTATGCAAAGACTGTTACGTAAATTAGTTCAATCAAAATAGCTGAGAATAATTCAAGAAAATATAAAAATTTTAGATTGAAACTAGATTTTTGTGTAAAAAAGGTAGCAAAAAAAGAAAAGTTTAGTACATAGTTTTTATTTTATTTTGATAGCTTTATTGGTGATACAGGTAACTATTTACCCATAAAATGTCGAAACGAACGAGACAATCCAAATTCTTAGAAGATATAAATGATATTGGAGAAGAGTTTTCGGAAATCGGTGAAAATGAATTTTCTGATAGCATATACGTCATAAATGCATTTCCATATCTAGGAAAAGATGAAAATAGACCCTCTTCAGTACAACTCTCTGAACATGTTGTACTCAAGCTGATCGAGCCATTTACGGGTTGCGAAAGAACTGTGACCACAGACAACTTCTTAACAAGCAAATCCCTAGCCATACAACTTCTAGCAAAAAGAACTACCCTAGTTGGAACCATTCGCTCAAACAAAAGGGAGCTACCACTAATTGCAAAGCAAAAGAAAGATGACATGGCAAGATTTTCTTCGAAAATTTTTACTTCTGATAATTATACTCTTACAATTTATAAAAGCAAGCCAAATAAAAAGGTACTTTTACTTAGTTCTAAACATAAATTTGTATCAATAGAAAATAATGATAAGCGTTTACCTGATACTGTTTCATATTACAATAAAACCAAATTTGGTGTAGACATGACCGATCAAATGGCGAGGAAATTTACTACAAAGTCTAAGTCTTGCAGATGGCCACTCCAAGTTTTTTTCAATATCCTTGATTTAGCTGGTATAAATGCCTGGATTTTATACAAGCAAACGACAGGAGATAATATCTCGAGACAAGATTTTTTACTCAAGCTAGCAGTATAACTTGCCGACGATTTTCGAGTTGCCCGTGAACAACCAAAAGAAAAAGCAAATACTAAGCGATCGTTGCCTAACCCTGTTACAGATTCTAACAAACGTAAGAGGTGTCAAATAGGATACTGCAAAGATAATAAAACTAATAAAATTTGCTCCAATTGTAAAAAATTTGTTTGCGGGAAATGTGCGACGGAAACACTTATGTGTAAAAAATGTGATGTATAAAAACAACTCTTATTTTTTGCGTTTGAAATAGAAATTGTAAAAATACTATTTCATATAATTATAATGCATATTTTATTATCATTATATTTTTATTTCCTTTCCAACATCCATATTTCATACATAAAAGTAGGAAACGTAAATTTCGGGTCATTTGACCCGCTATGGTAAACTAGGTATCTAATAAGTGTTAGTATGATTAGTGTTAATACATTTTATTATGAGAATTATACTTGTTTTAATTTAGATTTTACTTAATTAAATACCTGGTATTTCTTTATATTGAATTATAAATGTTGCGAACAGAAATCAGTTGACTTAAGTTTGCTATTAGATTGAGGCATTAGTATTAAAATACTTATGCTCTTTCACGAAACAGATATAGAATTGTGTATGTTAACGAGTTTGACATAAAACTTTCAAAAGCTATTGCTGTTGTTACTTGTTCTTTCTGACAAGTCATTTGGCTAAACTAGGTCCACGAAACAATGAACTCCGTTTCATGGAAGAAAGGGAATGTTACAGCTTCTGAAAGTCTGAGATGTGGAGCACCGAAAGACTGAATTCGTTCCAACTTCTCCTACTTGTTTTACCTGGGCACTATGGAATGGTCTTCATGCTTTTCCTCTTGGCAGGGTCATCCAACATGCAACTGGGCACTATAGGATGACCCTGCCAAGAAAAAACTCCCGAAGTACTTCCCCCATTCCACCAAGTGCCACCTCCTTGCTACTTTGAAGTAACCAGGAAAACTTGAGGGAGACTTCTAAAAACTGAATTAATAAAAAAGGAATAAAACTACGCTACAGATTATAACAAGACATTTTATAAGTGAATGAAATTGATTTGAAACACTTTTTTTAAAATCTTACATGTACAGCAATTACATTGAAAAGTATTAATGATACATCTTATTAAGATTAATTCTAGTGCGAATGCTCTTGTACTCGGGAGATAATCATGGATTTATAAACTGTGAAAACTTCAAAAATTGAAGCATTGAGATGGGAATGAAACAAAGTAAAAAATCATGATAACAAATTACAAAAACGAATAAAAATAATCATGACCAAATAAGAGTATTTAACTTCATTTATGTGTTATAACTCGCAAAAACAATAATTATATCTGTTATTTTCTTGCACGTTATAATATATTAATGAAGTTAAATACTGATCCTGGTTCAAAGCTTAAATTAATAATCTATGAAGCTAAAAGACAAATTAACAATCTCACAATTACTGTTAAAGAACAGCTATTAATGTTTATATTTTGTGTTTGAAATTATTGTTAATGAAATACCATTTGAAAGAAATCTATACTTGCAAAGCATATTTTATGTGTCCATTTATGTAGGAAAAACATTTGAATTTCATATTTTATCAAAATTTTCAAATTGTTTTGACTTTAAAGTTTTTGTGAAAAAAATTAATTAAAATAAAATTTGTAATAAGTTAGTTTGATATAATTTAATATACAACAGCCTTGTTCACTTTTAAATTTTTCCAAAGCTAGTCTTTATTTTTCGGGTGAATTTTACTTTAAATTTGTATGTTTCATAAATTAAATTAATCATTTAAAAATGCAGAAATTATGTGTCGGAATTTATTTAATTTCAGTAAATAACTTATGTAAATATCAATAAGTTGTTATTTATATTATTTATCTAGGCTGCATATCTACTCCTTATTTAAAGCAGCAAGAATCTTAACATTAAAATTTTCGTCATTTAAAAAATTGAGATTATATACAATTTTAATATAACACAATGTGTAATGCATGTATTGTAATGTGTTATAGTGTAAATTAAGAACTATTCGAAACTAATTTGGAAATGAATGTGTTATTTTAATAAATTGTACATAAAATATAGAATAATATATTTAAACTTATGTAACAGAATTTATGTTTCGTTCCATCAATTTGCAGTTAACTTTAATATATGTATTCCAGTTCAAACTTTTTGAAACAGAAAATTTCTGAAACAGAGAAATTTAAAAGATTTCTATTTCTATTTTTAATTTAAATTTAATTTTTTTAAAAAAATTAATTTTTAAAAAAATTTTAAAATTAAAAAAATTTAAAATTATATTTAAAAAAATTAAAAAATTTAAATTTCTATAATTAAAATTTATAAAATATTAAAAATTAAAAATAAAACTTTGCATCAATATTTTTTAATCTATAATAATATTTGGAAAAATAAATTACCTTGAGACTCTCCTACATCATCACATTCTCCATAAAATAACATATTCAATTCTTGATCGTGTATGCAAGCAGCATGTCGCATTTGGCATTCATTTTCGTATGTCATACCGTCGTTAGCACAAACAGTTTCTGATACGTTAGGGCACTCCGTAGGACAAACGCATCGCCCATCTTCACAGCGAGCACCGTACTTGCAGTGCACATTTTGGCAGAGATCTTGAAAATTGAGAAAAAGTCTTAAAATGTGTGTTAAACAGTAAGCATATATTATAGTTTGAATAGATGTTAATATAAAGAAATCAAATAAATATTTGTGTTTGTTATATTATAAAGCACAAATAATTTTAATAGGAAATTCCTAAAAATCTTATTTTTTTTTAGTTTTAGCCTAGATTTTTTGTTTTGATTTTTCACTTTCTCATATTAACAAACTAATTTAATTCCTGAAACATTCTTCATAATTAGAAGGCGTAATTTTAAATAGTGCGATGTGTAATAAAGCTTACAATATTAATATCTTGTTTAAATGTATTTAAATTTAATGTACTGTTAAAGTAAATTTGTTAAATATATTAATACAAGGTCAAAACGTTTCTGCTTTATAATTTTTTTATTTTTCAACGTACATGCATCTCCAAGACACGATACAATTCAAAATCTCTCTAATTTGATATCCCTCAAATCTATTTCAAAGCAGCAACCTTTTTTTTACTTTAACGATATTTTATAAGAAGCGTTTTAGTTGTCCATAGTGTACATTAATATTATGTGGGAATAAAATTGCAGTAAACTAATTTACTAACTAATTTTATTTTAATGAAAAATCAAGTATTTAAGATTAAATTCTAAATAAAAATGAAAGTTTTTACTGATTTATAAGCAAACTGACAAAATACTTAATTATTCATTTTTAAGAATGACACTATATATAAAAATAAAAAAGTTTGGCAAAAATAGAAGTTTTACATTTGATATGAATTGATTTGAAATGCAAATTTTTTATTGAAAAATGGAATATAATAAAATATGTGGTTTCCAAATTATTACAAATTAAAAAGTATTCATCGAGGAAAGAAAATATAATTATTCTCTCTATGCTGTAAGTATTAAATAAGCGAAATATTTTTAATAGATGCGCATATACACAATCATCTAATTTATTAAAGATTTTATTGCATTTATTTTAAATGTAAGTATTTATTATTTCTTGATCAAGCATTAAATCAAGATTTTGTTTAGTATTTCACAACGCCTATTTCAATATAACTCTTCTTGTAAATCTATTGGAAATACATCACATGGAAAAAAAAACACATACTCTTAGGTATATGAATAGGACTTAATCAACGTTATTTGCATATCCATTTTAGTAGTTTGAAAGATTTATTTTTATGTTGCTCCAATTTAAATAACTTGTTTCAGTAACTAAATTGGAATTTGTATCGAATTTCAAGAAATTTCTTTATGGTACAACTACAGTTTAAGAAAACATTTTTTAATTTATCACTGTTTCATTAATTCTAAGAACTAAATTTCCTTAAAATTAGGGTACTTTTTGTTAACGTTGTTTGTATGTAATGTTACAAAGAAATAAAACTTATTTTTAATTTCTTTTATTTCTAACTGTGTAATTAAAATCAACTATATATTAATAACCAAAGAAATAAATGTTAATATATATATATATATATATATATATATATATATATATATATATATATATATATATATATATATATATATATATATATATATATATATATATATATATATATATATATATATATATATATATATATATATATATATATATATATATATATATATATATATATATATAACACATTTTTAACTAAATTTCTTGAAATATTTTCAAATACATCAAGCATATTTGCTTCAAATAATAAGTTTCCATAGTCAATTTTAAATAATTGATTTACAAAAATTAGAAATCAATAATTTTTTTATAAGGTCACAAAATCACTTTTAAAAATTAAGAGAATTAGTAGTATTAACCAACAATAAGTAAAACGAATAAATACCATCTGTAGCCTCTTCGATTATTTTATGTAAATAACAAAGAAAGAAAACAAAGGATTATCAAGGATATCAGGAGTAATTTCACATCTTAAATCATTTAAAACACTTTAGTGCTTAAAACATTTAGAATTAATGTTTCCAACTAATAAATTATCAGTTAACGGAGAGAACAAAAATTATTTATAAAGTTTTAAAGTAAATTATTTTACATCAATTACCCAAAAAAAGAAAAGTTGTCATCTAACACTGCAAAAGTATATGAAATATAAGGAATTATTTCACATCTAAATTATTTAAAACATTTTAGACGCATAGTTCTGTTATTTATTCTTGACAAATATTAGAACTATTTATAATTTATATTTTACATTATTATGATTAAAGAATAAGAAACTTCCCATTCCTTTTTAAGAAAATGTGGATATAAAATTCTACTTATACCACAAGGTCCTTTCGAAACAACCATAACGTATTGAGCTTTTCGACAAGCCTCTACCCTCATTTCGCATTCATTAAGGTACGTGATTTCATCTGTTCCACACACTGGCGACTCAACCTGAGTACACAACGGAAGACAAAGAAAAAAATAAACTTTACTCTCATTTTAGAAAAGGTAAACAAAAATAGTAATTACATTTTTGCATTGCTTACTTTTATGCATGATTCTGGACAAACGCATCTTCCATTACCTCTGCCGTCACTCTCACAAACTGCATAATATTCGCATCTCTTGTTTTCACATCCATCTGAAATACATTTGTAGTATACTGCTCCCACAGGATGTTAAATATTTGATTAAATTAAGAACATTTGTGAGGATAGTTATATTTATTAATGAATACAGCTATAAAGTATCATTAGTCGAGACTAAAATTAATCAAATCTTTCACTTTTACCTAATTTATTATTTATTTTGATTTTATATGTGTTTATATATTTACATATCTATGTACATATTTACCTCTTTCTTTCTCTCTCTCTGTATATATATATATATATATATATATATATATATATATATATATATATATATATATATATATATATATATATATATATATATATTAGATCAATAAATAACTATAAGCATAGATGTGGAGATTCAAATGTAATAAAAGTTAACAATAAATTATAAATTAAAGAATAAGTCAAAGTGTAACAGAAAAGTCTTAATTAATGGCAGTGCATAGCTTTATTTATGAATAAATACCTTAACTTTTAAATTTTCTAAATTTAATTAAATATTCACCATTTATGTAATTTAGAACAAATAATTAACCTAAATTTAACTCATATACAATAGAAAGAAGAATTATTAATTAATAAATTAGTGTATAACCTAAAAAAATCGAAAAAGAGACAGATAATTTAATGACAAAGAAAATTTGCAAATTATTAAGAAAAATACAAATTATTAAAGTGTTTTCTCTAAGTGATAAATAAATAAAATGATACTGACTTATATATGCTACTTAAAATGTGTTTATGCTTGGTTTGGCTACAAATAGATTTCGGTTTTTTCTCTTAATTTACTGTTACTCTTGAACGATTGGTTTTTTTTCAGCATGTTCATAAATTCGTAATTTGGAAATACACAAACTTCATAGTGCATTGTATTGTTGAGATTTAATATAGGATAAAGAGCATCTAGAATGCAATCTTTAGTGCAATATTCATCTCTTAGAAGTTACAATTAATGAACATTAAGATTTAATTATGTTAATTTGAAGCTTTCAAAAAAGTATTTTATATTGTTATATATTCTAAGTAAAATTCTGTACTTATAAATTTAGATTATGAATTTTTTTTTACCAGATAATTCTGTAAAAACCTTGGAATTTTCCTTAATATTAATATGAAATTATTTCTGAGCTAAACATCTTGCATATATGATGGCACAAAGAAAACACTTATTTCAATTTCAAATTTGTTGCCTAGAAACATACACATTTTTGATTTAATTTTTACATTTTTCCTTTTTGAATTTTTTTAAATTCAATTAGTTTACACATTTTTGAGTAAAATTTTGAAACAGTCAAAAGTGTATTTTTATAATTTTAATATTGGTATGTACTTACTACATAGTCCACTATATGCAACAGCTATTTCCGATTTTTGTTCACAAGATTCTCTCTGCAGTTTGCACTTGTTGGTATAGGATATTCCATCAGTTCCACAGACAGGTTCGAATTCCTCAGTGCATGTTGGGCATTCGCAAGTTGGAGAACCCCTTTTCACAACGCATATAGCCCCATGTGAACAATGATATTTATAGCAAAGTCCCCGCTCCCCTGTTTAAAGATAAAAATAAAAAATAAATTCATTAAATAACCCTTAAATTTTGAAGATATTTAATTTACTGAAGCAGCTGACTGTAAAATATAAAATTGGATCAACGCGAAAAAATGAAGTAAAAAGTTAAATTTTCGCTCAATAATTTCAATGATTGAATGGCTATTATTTCAATTTGTTTTTTTAAATAAAATAAAATTGCCAAATTAAAGGAAATTCTTTTTTGATATTCTATATAAATTAAATATTATTATATCTGTGCACATATATGTGTTTTGATAATTTGAGATTATGCTAATTCATAAGATAGAAAAACATCTCTTTATAAAGAAGTAGGTTTTCCAAAAATAAATAGGTCAAAATTATTTTGTTCATCATATATGCACTTGTATTAAAAACGTGTACCTGTAATATGCATAACACTTTACAGGAGTAAAACAGATTTTTTCTTTTAATAAATTTTGATTTAATTTTTTAAAATTATATACATTATTTTTTATAAGTAAGTTATAAAATGATCAAGAAATTAAATCAATTTAATATTAATGAACTTGTACGTGTATTAAATATTAAAACTTGCTGTTTACGGCATTTAGACCCATGAAAATATTATTCTAATGAGAAAAATAGAGAAAATAAATGAGTTTAAATTTGCCTAATCGTGCGTTCAGACAGTAAATATTAGATGGTAAATAACACATTATGGAAAATTTAAAAGATAAATTTTAGTGCATCCCATACATGTTTAATTTACGAAACACACTTGCAGTAAATTTATATAATAACATGATTGACGTTTTTTGTTCAAATGTGTTTCATGAGCTCGGAATTATCCATGTGCGGGGATAATTGTAGATGTTCAGAATGCACTTTACATTGTAGATCTCAGTCATTGTATATCAAGTATTCATTGTACATGAAAAATGATCGAAGTAGTGACAAATAAATAAACCATTGTGTTCATAATTTTTCTAATATAATAACATAACCGATATATTATGAAATTGAGAAACGTACTTATATATACTGGACGGTTTTAACTAAACTTCCCTTATAAACGGTATCCAACAGAAATATTAATATTTATTGACTAGTTTCTGATTACCTTGTTTTAAACCATACAAAGTAAAGGTATAAATCCTTTACTTTATATGGTTTATAAATAACAAACAAACACAAATCAGTTTTCAGAAACAAAATAACATCGCTTCAACAAAAACAAATCAGTTTTCAGAATAAACTAAAACAAATCAGTTTTAAGAAACAAAAACAAATTAGGACGAAACTTTTTAAGAAGAGCAGTTACTAATGGTATCCAAAACGATACAGTGAAAGATGCTCCACGTGGCCATCCTTATTCACCTGATAATTTCAAGTCGATGGACAATGTGTTCAAAAGCAGATCGGGATTTATTAGTTGAGAGACATCGAGCAGGAAACGTTATGGAGATTTTTCGGTCATTCATCATCATATTACCTCCACGATACATCAGACATTTTATATATCTCCAAAACCAGAAATCGCATGGAGTAAGATCCGGCAAATGTACTTGCCATGGAGTAGGAAAAGAGTGGTTAATAGCAGGTTCCTCTGGCAAGTGTTGGGAAAGCATTGCTTTCACGAACAAATGGATATGGAGGAGCACCCCACCGTACATGAAAATGGTTGATATAAAGACCCACCTTTGCTGCACAACAAACGTCTGAAGCATGTCATGGCTTGGACGACCTGTAACGTAATGCGTGACAGGCCTAAGTTTGCCAATTTTCTCAAAAATTAGTGGCCCAAGGATGAAAGGTCGCAATGAATTCACACCAGACCTTTGGAGATCATAGAAAAATTCTGCGTGAATCCGAGAATATTTCTTTGCCTTAATGTGGTAATTCTGTTTGCTGTTCATGTCACTGATTTAGAAATGAACCTCACCGCTCCACATTATATTCCAAAGTCAAGCACAGCAACAGTTATTCTGTTGAGAAAACTGATAGTGAATGGGAGACGTTGCGGCTTGTCCCTATCAAGCAGTTCCTGTGTATAAGGGGATCTTGTATGGGAAGCAGTACAATGTGTTTTTGAATATTTTTTGGATGGCGCTGTAAGAATAGCTTGTTTGTCGAGAAACTAATCATTCGTTAATGCCCCTAAACTAATTTTCATGACGTTTGAGCAGAGATGTCTGTGACTGTGAATCAACTGCTGTCTTGAAGGCATCAACAAGTACCGTTGTGATGTGTTTACGGCCTCTTCTAGGTAGAACTCCTAATTTACCTGTCTCTTCGAATCTTTTAATCATGATTCTGATATCTATAGTAGACATTAGTTCATGTTATATGTTCTTTTTGTGGTGAAATTCACAAACTACAGTAGAAGCATTTTTCTTGTTTTCGTAAAACAGCTTCGCCAGTACTGCTTATTTAACTTAAGAGACAGTCACCAGTAGATCGAGAATAATCGACTTAAATATGATAACGCCTGCTAACGTTTTAAATACTCACTTCATTCCCATAAAGTTTCCTCTTCTTTCCAAATATTCAAATTTTAACATTTTGCTAATACAAGAGACACAGCAGGTGGTTTTACATTTTATAACTCGTAATTCTTGTCCTGGAATGTAAATATAGTTTCTGTATTCCTTTTGGTCATTAATTGTGTTAAATTTTATGTTTGGCCGAAAAGCCATCATCTGCTGAATATTTTGGAATTAATATATAACATATAAACATTACTGTCGAAGTAAATTTAATAAAGTTTACTGAGCTATTTAAATTCAAATTATATGATACCGTGAAAAAGAGTTTATGTTTTAATTGGTTATTTATAATATACGTTTACTTCTCTAAACGGGAAAGTTAAAATAAAATGCTTCATTCTAGATTATTTAATTAAATTGGATCAATTAATGTTGAATACACAAAAATTTCTAAAAATTTAATAAAATATTTTTTCCTCATAAAAATTCGTTTCATGATTCCTTTTGAAGATTTTTTGTATATATGAAGCAAAATAACGAGAATAATTATAGGAACAATGTGATGACTTTTTTCAGTGTTAAACAATAAAAATTAAATAATAATAATTTTTTGCAGTTAAATTCAATATGTAAAACAAATATAAAATGCAAAATTTATTCTAAAATTTGACAAAAAATTAGTTAAAAAATTCATTTAATGCAATTATAGCGAAAAATCTAAAGCTTAAATAACTTAATTTTTGTCGATAAAATGAGATCAGTAAAAGCTAAAGATTCAATTAGGGAGTCAACTAGAATGATGAGGAACTTCTTCGCTAACTATATTATTCTTACTGAAAAATCAGATTACGTCCTTCGCATTATCTCTCGAAAATTTTGCGAAATATTCTGCTTATCGTCCATCATGTTTTAAGAAGAGAAAATTTCCCTTTTCTAGGAAAATATAACTTATTACCCCCTTTATACTAATCTTCTCCTTGCAAAGAAGCCGCACTTTGGGAAGTACCGAATAAGTCCAACTACTGAAACTAAATACCTGAGTATCAAAATGAACGAAGCTGTCAGCGTCGTTATTAAAATTGTTTTAATCGGCTTAAAACTCCTTCAGGGATCGTGTTTTCTGAGGATTATAATGTCCGAATGGAGCCTGTTGCTGAAAGTTCCGAATAGTGGGAGATTACCACAAAGAGGTTTTATGCTTGCAATTTATTAAATTAATTATGAAAACCTTTTTTTGAAAAGTTAGTCAAATTATAATTATTTGAAATTCTTATATTTATGTGATGCATATACAAAAATCAAACGTATGAGCAACCATTCTTTTAATTGTGATACAAAGTAATATAATTTTTTCAGCATTGATAAGTTAATAATCTTTCTAAATAAATAAATTAAACATTTTTTAATTAATTAAAAGCTAAATAATTTTTGTCTAAAAATTTGAAAAAGAGACACTTTATATTGTTAGATTATTTGAAAAGACCGTTATTAGGAAATTATAGATAAATTATTAATTATCGCGAAAGTATTTCCAAAAAATCAAACAAATGTCTTTCATTACTCAATACCAAATATCTCTTGAAAGATTGAATGAAAACTGATCTTATCTATTACAGTTGAGTAAGAAATGTAAGGAATATATTTAATAGCTAAAAGCTAATATTCTAATTTCTTTCAATTTCAAAAATCAATAAGGAAATAATTTAGAATTAAGTAGTTTTTGTGTTTATTGTGTATATTTATGAGTTTATAGATATTTTAATTTGCACATCATCTTGCAAACCCTTTTGCTCACGAGGTTTAAATAAAGCAAAAGTTGCAGATTAAAATGGATTCCAAATAACCAAATATATTTATACATTCCAGCCTGAGGTAGGAATCAAACTCACAAGTGTTTTCAACTGAAGACCAAATTACTAAGTATATAAAAACTAGCACATATTTTAGCATGTATTCGAGCATTATAAATCGTTTTAAATGTATTGATATATATATATATATATATATATATATATATATATATATATATATATATATATATATATATATATATATATATATATATATATATATATATATATATATATATATATACCGAAATGACTCATGTATCAACTAGAATTTTAAATATTATTGATGTTTATATTTTCACATAATTTGCATCAGTGGAAGATCAATTCTTCGTACTAACCGCAAAAACAGCAATTGCTTTCATATAAAATAAATATATTTGTAAAAATTCATTTCCTTTTCAATTTATTCCTCTTAGAATTTCTCTTCTGAAAATATTGCATTTCTGAAAGTCGTAAAATTGACGGTGCAAAACAAAATTCAACATAATTAAATTTCAGGTCTCTTTCTCGTTTCATTTTGTTGTCTCAGAAAGGTCTGTAGAGCTTCAAAATTCCTCTTTTTTGACTTCTGAATGCAAAATAAATAAATAATATTTGGCATCTGTGATATTGCAGGATTGAAACCAGGTATTCTCCATGTAAGAAACTTTACTAACATTGCGAAATATTTATTTAAAAAAAACTGGAGAATTGGAAAATAAAATTTGTATGTTTTTACTATTTTGTTGTTAGCCTTATATTTTACTGCCATTTTTGGGAGGAATTTATATTTTATTACTTGTAAATATTCATATCTGTGATTGTATTTGACTAAAAACGAATACTCAAATTGCATTAAATATTATTTCATTGCAAAAAATATAATTGAAAATAAGATAAAGCAACTATCTTTAAAAGTTTTTCCCCAAAATATTCTTATTTCGATGCATTTCTAAGCACTTTGAAAATTTGTCACAATTAATAGTAGCATTTATTGACACTAACTACAATATCATGAGCTTCAACATCATAAAATTGTAAATTCATATTAAGTGCTTTTTTGTGTTAAAACCTAAATTAAAAGGTTGATACGGAAGGTACAAAATTATGTATGAATCAAATATATATGTAATTGAGTTATACTCTGAATTTTCTTGTTTCAGTATATTTTACCAACTATATTTATTTTTGTTTTGAAAAATTCTCTCAAATATTAAATATAAATTTCATGTACATTTTTGCATTCATATAAAAAGAATTTTCTAATTGAAAATTTTTATATATTTTCTTGAGCGTGCTGTTAACATATTTCGTTTGTTTTCTTTAATGAAAATGGTCAAGAATATATATTATTTTAATTTCGAATTTTTTATGTTTTTTTTTTGCATAGAAACTGTATGACTTTTATGTATGAAAATTGTGGAGGGTAAATCACTGTTATTCATATTTAAACATGTGTTAATGTCATCTTTTTAATGTCTTGTATTATAACTTACGATACGATCTTTATATTATGATATCCTCATATTATAAACTTTTTGATATTCTTGAAATTATATGAAAATTAAAGACGATTAATTTCTTAAAATGTAAACTGAATTGAAAATAATATATTCACTTGTTATAATTTATAATTCTTAAAAAAGACAAGATATTTTATTTCCCATATTTTAAAAAACAATAAACTCTGTGGTACGACAGCCCTTGCGGTCCAAAACCTACGCCCATCCCTCTTTTCTTGACCGAGGGTCCTTGGGGTGCGAAGTATGTGTCCAGATTGAAGGAATGTAAAGCTGAGTCGGATGATTGAACATAGGACCTTTCCCAAAATTTAGAATCATTAAAAAATAAAAATTTATTTCATAAAATTTAAAAATTACCTTTGATCATCTGCATTAAGACACATTTTATGTCTCAACGAGTCATTAAAATTTTGTCTGTTGGAATAATTTAACATGAAAGTAATCTTTTCTGTTAAAGTATTAAACACAAATTACAAAGAGAAGAGATTTTTGTAACAGTTTTTAATTCTCATAAATAAATCCTACATTCAGTTATTTTTTTACATAGAAATAAATTCAAATGCTATCAGAGATATTAATAAAAAGAAAAGTAACTATTGACAAAGACAATTAAAATGTGTTTACAAATGAATTTTAATTTAGAATTCGTGATGAAGACGTTTTAGGAAATTGATGTCATAAAACCAATAAAAAAACATTCATGAACCAATAAGGGCTCAGTTTATGATCATGATTATATTCATGATCATGAACTGCAAAGGGGATTGCGTTACTTGTTAAACTGATTGCTTTTTAATCAGCTAATCTAATGAAACGTTTTTCTATCATATAAACCTGTTTTACTTAGAGAAATGATAATTTCTACAAATGATTATATACTACATAATCTCTCTAATAAGCAATTTAACTTATTCGTACTACTGAGCTTCTTTTCCTTAAATGTTTTTATGAGCATTTTTATGAGTCTTTCGCAGTCAATTTTTTCTGTCATTTTATTATCTTAATTTTGTTTGATAATTTAATTAGCATAAGATAACTGCTACTTCTAAAAAAATAATAATTCTTTTTTACAGAAATGAAAAATTAAATTCAGAAAGTGGGAATAGTTGAAAACATAAAGATGGTTATAAATGGAATACAGTTCTAAGATGCTACTATAATTGTGCATATTCCTGAGGTATAAAATAAAACGTAAATAAAAGCCATTATTCTGTATTATCTTGTGATAAATAATCTTAGTTGTAGAACACACTTTCTGTTTTTTTGTGTATTTTCTTTTTTCTTTGTTTCTTTCAATATCTCTATCCGAGTATTAAAACAGATAAAGTATTTATTTAAGCTATCTAGCTTTTTTTTTATAAAAACGAAAACAATTTGTACTTTTTGAAGATTTCATGTCTGAAGCTAGTGGACTTTACATATCCAAAAGTCATCGACTCAATATTGTTCTGTTAATGAATATACTTATATTAAAAATGCCACTACACTTTTAATCATTATTATTTCTAATTTAGATTTTTTTAATAACTTATCGAAAACATTTTACTCTAAAAAAATCCCGTGACGCAGCACGCCATATGTGGATCTAGGGCTAGACTACAGTGTTCATATCTGTTTTTCTGACCGAAGGCTTTGTGTGCAAATCATGTTATTGGTCTGATTAGGTGGTCATCCTAAATCGAAATCCTCAGTGTTTGTTTCCTAAGTATGATTGTTACTCATTTTATCGAACTGCCGAAGGGATGAAAGGTTAAGTTGACCTCGGCCAACCCGAGGATCAAACCTCGAACCTGTGCCTTCGGATCACGAAGCGTTATCATTAAGCAACTGCATTTTTACATTACTTAAATTATAAAATTTACAAAAATTTTCTGATTTAAAGCTTTGCTTTAAAAATAAATTCATAGCATTCAGAAATGATAGGGTTATAAAATTTATTAACAGAAATATTTTATTAAAAATTTTAAAAACCATAGTTAAAATTAGATTATTAACTGCTAACAATTTTAAAAGCTCTAATATTTAATATTTTTTAAATGATTAGTGTTAAAAGCAATATTTTTTTATTTTTTCTGTTTTAATTTACAAATACTAAAAGCAATTATTCATAGTAACAGTTTCAATTGAAATTGACGCATTTTTCTTTGGTTTTGTTACAAAGCTCAAAATGATTTCATTTAAATACTTTTACTGTCATTTGCTGCTCTTAAATGGAAAACCTTCATGTAAGGATTAATTTTAAGTGATTTGATTAACAAACTTTTTTTTAACCATAAAAAATGAGATTTGAATATGATAACGTATTCCTGTTTTTAAATAAAGTAAAAAATGAATGTTCTTTCCTATAATTAAATGCTGCTATAAATTCACAATTGTTGCTAATGGTGCATCTAAAAAATCTAAAGAACTCAGAAATAGGAAGAGAATGCAAAAAAGATGCATCAATGAGTGATGATAGACAGCTGATTTGTATGACAATAACGAGCAGGGTAAATTCATGTAAACAATTAAGCATTTTCAAACTGCTTCATGCGTTTCATTATTTGCTTCATTACTACACTGACGTCTACTGGAATGCGTGGAAGAATTCAATTATAGTACATCCTCGTAATGCGACATGCGTGACTACAATGGACACATAAATGTATAGTCTGGTATGAAAATTTGCAATAAGATTTTTTGACTAATCCAATTTAATTTCTGGTACCATGATGGCTTCATTAATTTCAGATTGCAACGCAAGAATGCAGTTAACTTCTGGAGGGTCATTACTCAATGTCATCATTAATAAACATTCAAAATTTTGGGTCTAAGATGTAATTGCGTACAATGGACAATCTCATCTACAGCGAATTGTTGGTAAACTTAACAGGTACTTCAATAAAATTCAAGATTCTGAAATTGTTCCTCTCCTTCAAAGCATTCTATGTCGCTATCTTTTAACAGGATAATGTCCATTTATAAATTAGTACGAAAGTTAAGACATCTTCAACAGAATACACACAGTTTTTACTTGCCTATTGCTTATTTATGGTATTTTGTTTGTAAACAACTTGATCAAGATCCTTATCCATTTGATTCTGTGGATCAAATTTGGGTATCCATAAAAAAATAGGAAAGTTGCTTTCTCCAGAAGATATTTTAAATAGTTCTGACTCCATGCCGTATAGTACAGTAACACTTATTGCAGGGCACGATACTTGCGACAAAAAAAATAATTGCGAACTTTTGATATTTTTTACACTAAAAGTGTAATCACAACGTTTCTGTATGACAGTTTATTTAACACAGATGGTTTCTTCATGCTTTTTTTTAAATACAGATATATTTGTTTCAATCATTTCTTTATATTTAACTAATTATTTAATTGTTTGTAGAGTTCCTAACGTGATTCTAGTATAAGAAATATTTCTGCTTATTTGTTTCACATTGCTATTATTTATTTATTATTAATGAGTAATATTTATATCAAATCAGTGCAATTAAATCATTGATATAGTATTAAAATTTTTAAAAAGATTAAAATTTGGAGTATCATATGTTACCAAATTTTATTAAAATCAAAGTCATAAATAATAGGCATATAATACATAAAATTTATTTTAACATTAGAGTGAAGTATGTAAAATATTCCTCACAACTTGAATAATATAAGCATTTAAATTGGCTAATATTTCCTCATTATAAATTTAAATTTAATTATAAGGAGTTTCTAAGTAAAAGGAAATATTTTTCAGTGTTTCTTGCTTTTTGTAAGAATTGCTTAAAATACTAAAGAAAAATTCTTTATTTATACTATTTCTACAATATTTTTAACATAATATTCTTTTTATTAATATTTGTTTATGAAAAATTTTTGGTTTCATTATTTATAAGTGAAATTGACGAAATTGTTTTATTAAATGTCAAAGAAATAAACTTAAAATCTTAATTGATCTTTTTTGAAATATTCTAACTCATATTTTGTTGCTAGTTTTAAAAACGTAAAATAATTTTTTCCAGAATTCCCTTACTTGTACACAAATAAATGATTAATGTCGAAGATTAATTGATAGACAAAATTATTAGTAATAATTAACGATGTTAGTCCAAATTAATAATAAATTTTTATGTTAAGTTTTCACCATTTCTTTACTGAAATTTATTTTAATCATTCATTTTCCTATTTCAATAGTTATATTAAATCAGTATAATTGAACCTTTGATGTAGTACGTAAATTTAAAATCTGAAATGTCGTAAATTTAAAATCTAAAATGAACCTTTACTGCTGACAATCTAAAAGCGCAGACACAGATTACAGACATGTTTCAGAAAACCATACATAAAATATAATTTTGCCTTAATGTGAAATCTGTAAAATATTTTTGTAAACTAAATGATGGAAATATTTAAATTTCAAATTAAGGAACTGCACTTTAGTTTTTATAAAGGGAAAGCTATAACCAATTGCATAAACATTTTTTCAGTAAATTCATAAACACATAAGTAGAGACTAACATTTAAGATTTAGTTCGAAATTCAATCAAGATTACCTAAGTGAAACCTTATAGTTATTCCCATTTAAACAAGGAAAGATTCCCCTCACAATATCTTAGACATTTCCATGAATACCCTGGACAATTTAAAAAAGACAAATTTCAGAAAAATAAGTATATATCTGCATTTTAATATTATACTACACTTAAAAAAATATGTTAAACTTGATTTCGATATAAAATAACTTCACTTGACTCGCTATAAAATAGAGCGAAATTATAAACATCCAATTGTCACGTAAGCAAAGTAAACCTTCACGGAACTTGAAAGCAATTTTCAGTCTTAAAAGAATGAAACAAAACTGAGTATAAAATGAATTTTTCATGAAGAACAAATCCATCAAAGCCAATAGCTTCACCACTGCCCTTACTCACTCCGTAAAAGACTGTCTTTTATATAATATCGTATTTTTTTCCCTCTCACAAAGGCTACCGTTAAGATTTTTTAAAGTTTTTGATATTACCCTCGAGGTATGTGATGCAGCCGCAAAAGCAATTTGCACTTTTCGTACCACCTATACCAAGCCTGTACGTTCCTCTCTTGAAAAAATAAACTAAAAAAATCAAGATACAATGTAGAAAAAGAGAATAAGAGAACTCGAAATTTCATTGGAAGCTCAAGTTCTCTTATTCTTATTTTTCTCCATTGAAAAGTAAAATATTGTATATACCTCGGGCGAAATATTATCTTCTCATAAGGCAAAATCTGAAGCCGAATTATTCATTAGATGGTAGGGGTGTCGTCGTTTCCGCTCTCAACCAATATGCAAACTCCAATTAGCATAAATTCCGAAAACAATTTTTTCCACTAAACAAAAAATATCTTGCTTTTTTTTCAAGAAATTACTTGGGTGAGAAACGAACATACTCATATTTAAATTTTTGACTATTTTCCAATGCTACTAGAAATTTCTTTTCGAAGAATTTTACTAGGAACAGTATTAAAAATGGAATTACTCTATACATACATTAAATATTACTCGGTACATGCAAATTGACTTATTGCCTAAAGAATATATATACATAATTTTAAAAAAAAGTGTTTTTAGTCTACGGTAAAATTTACTTTAACGAAGCACGTATGGTGTGATTTGCAGTTAGGTAAATACGAATGTGATTGCAATAATTTTATACGTTTCTTAAATTTAAGCAAAAATATACCTGTACTAGATAAAATACCTAATATATTTTACACAAATCATAGTATTCAAACATCATTTAATTTAGTAATAGAAAATATTATTTCCTTACATCAATATATACCAATTAACAAAAAATTTATAAAGTTAATTTTAATTCATTGAAATCAAAATTTAAAACAAGTGACATTGAAAAGTAATGTTCCTGAAATATCAGAAATCTCATGTTATGATTACTCAATGAGTTTCAATAAAACCAAACAACTTATCAGATACAAAAAAAAAACTGAAAATATTTGTTTCCGAAAATATACTAAATCCGAAGTTAGTTTTTGTTGATAAGATGATTCTGCTTCAATCAATAATACCTTTAGGGAGTTAGCTAATTTTGCGTGCTGATTTTATCTGTAATTTATAAATAGTTATGGAGAAACATTTATTGATTATAATTTGGATTAATTTTTTGTAGGATTTGTTTTATCAATTTAATAACAGAGGGTACACATTGTTATTATTTCTATCATTAAATTCACAATAAGCTCTTTCACATAATTTTCACCTTAAGTTGATAAATTGCTCTTAAAAATAAATATAAAACAATATAATGAATAAAATATAAAAAATAATAAAATTTTATAAAATAAATAAGTTGCGTTGTCTTATTAAATAAATAAGTCTGTTAACATACTATATAGTTTCATGAAAAGGATACTTAATACTTTTTATTAATCATTTAAAAATAAATAACAATCGTAAGTCATTCAATAACTAATTTATTATTAAGTAGAATATATGTACTTATGTCAATGTTAAATATATAGTATATATTAAAAAAATTTTGTTAATAATTGCATAAAAGTTCATATTTTTATACGTTTTATTTAAAATAATGAATTGTGTCTTAAGATTTAATATTCGATTTTGAAAGTGTAAATTAAGTAAGATCTACAGTGTACGCAGTATGATTTAAATTAAATGCATTTATGTATTAATATTGATGTTACTGGTAAAATAAGTCAAACTGTATGAAATAATTGCTTAATATATTGTATATTTTAAGTAATATGTATATAAGCTGAAGGCATTATTTTAATTAAAAGATTAGAGAGTCACTTTACAAATGTACTCTCATTCCTAGATTTCCTGCTATCTCAAAACATTTCCTAAAGACTTTCAGATATTTAAATAATAAAAGTTAACGCAAATAAGCCATTAAATGTAAATTAATGAATACTTATTTAAGGGAAAATTAACATTGCAAGAATATAATCAAGAGCTGTTGAATTATGAACTTAATAGTTAGCAACCGTTATGTGGTTAGTTATATCGGAAGTTGAATTTTTGACTCTGCAGGTAAATATGAAATGCAGCAAACCTTAAAAATAACTTTGATAATAAAAGTGGAAAACTCATAAACAAAGACAAAGACATGGATTTTTTTAAATCATGTGATACAAAATTGGCAAATAGTTCAATTTTATGAGATTCATTCTTAAATGTATTCTTTGAAACATATTTTCCTGTATAATTTTCTTTAATACAAAATTCTATCACACCGAAATCGTAATTTATTTAAAAGACATAAATGTTTCGTTGTTGGTAGAAAATGTCATGTTTTTCTCCTATTATCGAAACTAAAATCGATTGTGGTATGCATATAATAAATGTCTGCAGATGTAAAGAACGCGTGTCAGTCTATTCCATATACTGAATAAATCTTTAAATAGTACATAACGGAATATATTATTGTATATCAGGCTTTCGTTTGAATTCTAGAAATCACGTTAATGTAATTCATTTTTAACCTTAAAGCGGTTGTTTCTATAACTCCAGTTGATATCATAATAATGTTACTTTTTTACAATTCTCATTGGTTTAAAATCTCCATGACGTCATATAACGTTCCTTCTTGGCCACACATAATTAATTACATCGTATTGAGACGGTGTCGTAAATCCAAATTGTCAATGAATTTGCTCCTGCATTCAAATCACATTTTCTCGGAACAGCAAACAAGGCAAAGGTCACCATCGAATGCCTGAGTTTTGTGGGCGATGAGAAAAAATCTATTCATGATTTTTACCCTAATAATAAAGCGATATTTTTTTATTATAATTTTTACGTTTGCCATCGTTTTCGAAATCATGAAAATTACCATGTTGTTCTGAATAATTAGTTTTGAAATTTTTAATGATATTGGTTCCGGTATTTCTTGAAACTGTTATGTTTTCTAATTTGTGTCTAATTTGGCCGATTCAAGTTTTCTTGCCTGGTTCTCCAGTTAACCAGCATCTCTTATGTCATTTTACGTTCATCTTGAAAATCCGTTAAAGTCTCTTTAATTCTCTTCTTTTGATTTTTAATTTTGATGAACATTTTGTGCATAAAACATTTATTGTTACAAGTATCTGAAACCATGATTCTGGAAAACGTTTTCTAATCACTTTGAGAAATATGTCCTTAACAATAATCAAATTAATTTAGACATGACACCCATATCGAGTAACGACTCTATGACTTCAACACTCATTGAAATTAAACTTAAAAATGCTTTATTTCTTAATAAAATTATTTCTTATATAAAGACCAAAGCATTGATTATAAATGCTGTTTTCCATTCATTCAAGCAATTAACACATTGACTATAGAATTAAAAAGGCAAGAAAATCATCCCCTTTATGGTTAGTTTATAAATCGGCAACGATATGTTTTTCTTAAAATTTTCCATTTTACAATTATCTTTTAAATGCAACTGATTCATATGTCCCTAACAAAAATTCTAGAAAAATTTGTTGATGAAAGTGTTATATTTGACAAAAAATGTATTTTTATTTCTACAGGTTTGACTTTTATTTAGCTATGCTGTTCTAATTTTCCCAGTGCGTATTTGCTTAGGAAATTACGTGAATAACTGAATCGTACAATACGTTTTTGTTGTGGTTCTCGGGAACTTGCAAATATAGTTCAAGCATCCAATTTTTATGATTCCTAACTTCTTTTATTATTATTGCATTAATTTACCCACAAGAAATGATTTATTATACTCTGCAGTATTATTTCAATAAAATATTCAAGCAGACATTCGATTAAGTTATTGAAATCACTCTAATGCAGTTCATATTTCTATATTCTATAATATCAACTGTGTTATTTACATATGTTAAATCTTTTTTATGATTTAATACGTAATGAATCACATCATTGTACAGCAGATTTCTCAGAATCCTACTAATATAATTCACGTATATCCTATTTCTACAGATTCAAATTTACTTTATCTACATTCCATTATTCTAATCACTGTGTAAGTAAGACATTAAATCATTGTATAGGAGATTTTTTTTGTTCCAGTTCTAGGATACTCTAGGCTGCAAATTTTTGTTCTAGTGCTACCTAAAATAATGAACTCTATCTATATCGGATTATATATTACTTACTGAAAATCTGATTAATAAACGTGAAAGCATAATCTGTAATTTTTTAGAAGCTTTAATACAATTTCTGTTAAAAACATATTCGAATATATTTCTTACATTTGATTATGTGTTTTTAAGTTTAAAAAAAGAAAAAGATCTTTTTACAACAATCTTGATAACAATACAAACGTGATAAGCTGCATATCTTCTCATTTCCATGCTGTCAATAGAATTGATAGTGCATGCTTAAGATCTAGGAGATGGTTTTATTATTTTTTCTTTCAGATGAAAAGAAATGAGAAAAAAATTTCAAATTGTGAAATATTGCAGAGTTATATACTTTCTAACTGGTATTTTACATAAATTTTAATTTCAACCTCCCATATATATATATATATATATATATATATATATATATATATATATATATATATATATATATATATATATATATATATATATATATATATATATATATGTATATATATATATATATATATATATATATATATATATATATATATATATATATATATATATATATATATATATATATATATATATATATATATATATATATATATATATATATATATATATATATATATATATATATATATATATATATATATATATATATATGCATGTGTATGTGCGTGTGTGTGCATGTGCGTTTATGAAGTAAGAACAAAAAAATTTGTTTAATTTCTACTTTCTAATCAATTCAAGCAGCTCTAGTGGTGCTAAAAACAATTCCTCATAATCTTTTTACATGCTGTATATTTTTTAACTAATCTTCCAATTTTACTTCAGCAATTCTTGAACACGCCAATAAACTCTTTCGTATTGCAACATTGGTAAAATCGATCTATGAAGGAATGTTATGTTTGACTGGTTGAAATAAATGCTCAGTTTTGGATTTATTAAACTTTATTCACAAGTTCTTTATATCCAGTAAATAAAAATTCTGCATCTATATAGAAATAATAATAAAAGATATATCCATAAAATATAATAAAAACATGCATCATTAATTCAAACAAGGGTAAGCAAAATTGTAGTAAACGACTATAATTACAAATGCAAATGAAATTCGATTTTGTTTCTCCGATTTGAAATATGCTTCACCAGACATTTTGTGTTTAAAATATATTTTCTAGTTTATCTAAACAATATTAAATTATACTTTAGTAGTTAGTTTAATCCATATAGATTGTAAAGTGTTGATTATTATGAAATAAAATTATACCATTACTACTAAAATTGTATTAAAATTTATATAACTATTGTTGAATCATTATTGTTAAAATTCGAATGCATCGATTTTTTTTCAATAAAGGTTCAAATGGAAAACATGAGAAGAAAAGAAGAAAAAATAATAATGTGTATGATAGTATTCATACAATAACAGGTTACGTCCGCTAAAATAATTGAAACCATCTTCTTTAATAAAAAAACATCTTCTTTACAGAAAATTATATAGTTGGTATGAATCATATTGTGTTTAAATCAAAAACACATATTTTCCACGCGTTGTAACACCGTATAAACATGATGAGTTTTGGAAAAAAGATTGGCTCTTTGATACTTCATTGTTGAGGGCTTAAGACAATTGTCTGGCATTGGAATATACATTGTATAATTTGTTTTATTAGACATCTTTTTTATAGATTGTGCCCCTTATTTACGTATCAGAAGGAAGGAAACTTGAAAAATTCCTAAATATCCACAGTGTGCATGAGAAAGAAAAGAGAAACATCCATTTTTCACTTTTCAACTATCTGGAATTGAACCCATAACCTATCTCTCTGAATAGTGTCAGCTCTTTGAGCTCATGGAGTTGATCTTAGAAAGATTACAACAGTTAACAAGTAATACTCTTCTGAAATTCAGAGCACTTGTAAGAGATGGCTGTCGATGGACTCATTGGCCAAGCATGTCCCATATAACTATTATAAATTCAAATAAGGTAGCAATGCAGTCAATTCCCAGAAGATTTCCTTAAATGAAAGATATTTCCTTACAAAATTTGCACTTGAGGATGAATGTTTTCATCTATATGCATAAATTATGTGCCCATTACACTCCTAAACAAGCGCACGTGTTATACCATAATGATGTTATTTACCTGTCATGGTTTCAATATCACAATAAAAATCTTTTCTGGAACACAGTATAACTACAACTACTCTGACGTAAAATTATTGTTCAATGTTGTTATTTTGGTGGCTTTGATGTTATCAATATGAAAACTTGAAGTTAATTAGATTACAAGCGAAACCTGGTTATGTCGTAAAACATCACACTCATCAATTGTATATAAATCCAAATTATAACATCTCAACTATCAAATTATAACATCTCATCTATTTTGTTTAGCAATTAATACCAAATATCGGTCACTTCTTGGGAATATTATATTATAAAAACATACAATTTTAAGTTATCCGTGATGCAACATGTATGGTCGTTTCCATCCTCTAGGAATTGTTACGAAAGCATAGTGATGACATTCTACGTGATTCAAAGTTCCTAAGATATGGACATCTCCATTACCACACTTCATGAGACCAATATTTGTATCATGAAAAAAAGTTAATCTATATGTGTCCTCTATGTCATAACTACACTCCTATTTTTTACACTCCTATAACTCCTATAGTAACTTTCTCTCTTATAATTTATTTTTCTTTCGCACTCTCTTCATCTTGACATAATATTCTTGAGATCTTTTTTAAGATGTAACACAATCATACTGTTTTCCAAGATATGGGTTATAAAATTCCAGTTGAAATTTTCACTTTAGCGAATGAATTCGTTGTTATCCTGAATTATCCACAATTTATAGCTATCAGTGTGATTAAATTGGTCTATTAGTGCTGTCTTTAGAAAGAAGTTTAAAGATATGAAATATAACTGCATAATGGTCAGCTTGATTTAAAAAAATAAGAGTGAACTCACCGCATTCTCCTCTATAAGCAAGTCTTATAGATTTTCTAATCAAGCAGCCTTGCTTTTTCATTTCGCACTCGTTGGTGTAGGTCTCTCCATCGGAACCACACACCAGACGAACGACTGGCTCGCACAGTTCGTCGCAATGGCACGTAGCTTTACCATGTCTGTCTATATCGCAAGACTGATACGGTCCACATTGAAGACTGTCACAGGGGTTAGCACCTAATTGCACATTTGAATTATTTACAACCATATTCAATAACATTTAATTAAATGTTTATTTTTTCTATTGCAATTATAAACATTTTTCGCTTTACATTTATATGTGTGGATGACTGCTTTAAAATTCTATAATAATTAATATGTAAAAGAAAATGCATTTCATTCCGTAAGGGAAGAACAGAATTATATTGGAAAACAATGTTCATTATAATGTCAGTAAATCTTTGAGTTATATATGTTAATTATATAAATTTAATTAACGTGACTAAAATAACTGAATTATTTGCTTAATGAACTTAAACACTGTACAGACCCTTAAATTTAATTAAATTATATTTTAGTCTTCTCTCTTGCGAATAAAACATTAATTATTCAAAACAACTGCACTAGTTACAATGAATTATATTTATATAGAACAATAGTTACAAGTAACTGACGCATCGATAATCCTAAAACAATTAAGACAAAAAAGTTAAAATATTTCATTTGATTAATTCAGACACCAACAGCACATTTTCTCTCTCTAAACTCTTATCTACAATTATATTTAATACAGAACTTTCTTAATATTTCGCAATCCTGACTCTGCTTTAAATAGAAGTTAGTGAAATTAAATTATCCTGGCGTTCTCATACATCTTTGTCTGTGTGCTTAATGAGAAATATTTCTTTATATTTATTTAATTATGCAATAGAAGTACCTATAAAGATTTCTTTAACTATTAGTCAGGCTAGATGTTAGATTTAATGATTAAGACGTTTCTTAAAGACTTAATTAAATTGGATATTAACATTTAAAACAGATAAAAAATCAGTGAAAGTATTTAAGTAAAATACTTACCGCTTGAACATTCTCCAGTGTAAATAATTCTGATATTTTTTCGCGACTTACAAGCTTCCACTCTTAAGGTGCACTCATTTGTATACGTTTTTCCGTCTGATCCACACACGGGTCGAAAATCTGGTGAGCAAACTGAATTACAGCGGCACATGGAGTTTCTGTTTTCATCCAGTTGACAGATTTGGGATGTTGGACACTCAACACCATCACAAGGATCTGTCAATAAGTATACATATATATATATATATATATATATATATATATATATATATATATATATATATATATATATATATATATATATATATATATATATATATATATATATATATATACATATATATATTCAAATAACATTTATTTAAAATATATATATATATATTCCACTTTTCCTTTCAAAATTGAAAAATTATTAAAATTTGCTAAATTCGATTATATATTCCCATGGTGATAAAGATCAACGGATAATACACAAGTAACTAAATTTCTAATAATTAATCATAATAAAATGCTTTACAAATTATTTCAATGACTGATACGTTAAGAAAATTATGGATTTTTATAACTTATTCAAAAAAAGGAAATAGCTAAATAATGGCAAGTTGACTTTAACATTTCGTTTAAAAAATCGTTTCTCTTATTTTGATGTCAAAAAAGATCGTGGTCAAAAAATGAAACAGCTATATAATGACAAACTGACTTAACTATTTCGTTTAAAAATGTTTCGCCTATTTTGGTGTTTAATTTAAAAACTTCATCAACAGGATAAGTTGCATATTTCTTTATTTCTGAATGCAATTGAACTTAGAGATGAAACACTCATTAATAACTAAAATGAAATAAAGTGCTTCATACTTGGTTTACCCCTTCTGAAAGCGTAATGTTTAAAAATATTTCAAGGCTAATGGGACATTTATTTAAACTGCACACAAAATGAAGTAATATTTTGAAGTAAATTGGTTTATTTTATTTTAATTCGATATGCTTTTTTATATTAATTTTGTAGATTACTTAAATACATTAATATTTAAAATGTCTAACAATCAATACAAATTTGATCAATACAAAGCTTTTAAATAATATTGTTTGCTGTATTTTTGTGCAATTATGTTGTAAATTCTAAATTGTTAAGCAAAAATTAAATTAAATTAATTTTTTTAACAAATAAATTAAATTACTTGTCTTGACACTTTGTAACATTTTCGTGTTCATGCAGATATATGTAGGTATGCTTGTTTTCTGCATATGTCACAGCATTTTCATAAAGTTTGATAAAAAGACTTACAATATATTCACTTTATTTTTATTTTATTTTATTTAATAATATACATTTTTTTACTTCTGACAGGCATTACATAACATTTTGTATTTATGAGTTTAAAAATGTGTTATTTTTACTATAAATAATTGTGAAATAAATTGAGACAAGATTAATAAACTATAAAAGATTTAACCAAATTAGAGTGTTAATAAATATAAACCTTAACAATTTTAGATTACTTTTTAAAGATATAAGTCAACTTATAATAGAATTTCATAGGAAAAATTACCCACCTATAGTGAAACCAATATTATTAAATGGAAATTAATACTTATATTTGTTTGAATTGTATACCTTTATAAAGAAACTTTATGTCTTACATTAAGCAGAGCAATATAAATTAAGACGCAACAATTGTTACGCTATTAAAAACAGCACATTACTATAAAGTTTGTCAAATAAAATAACATAAATCATACTTAAGATTTAAACTTAAATGATATAATATAAGAAAAAATACCACAAACTCCGTGGAACTTCACTTCTATAAGTCTCATTTCTCGACAAGATGCTCTTTTCAAATCACAGGGGTTCCGATAATTTTTCCCATCAGTTCCACACACAGGATCCTGCTCGTTTCTGGAAGAAATACAATTTTCTGGGCAAACACATCTTGCAGATTTTCCATCAAGTGACACTTTACACACGGAACCAAACTGACAGTCCTTGCGTTCGCACGGATCGCCTGTATCTGCAGGAGACACTAAATGTAAAATAATTCTGCAAAGACAGTATGTAAAAAAATGACCAGGATATACTTACCACAAGGTCCTTGTCTAACGACAAATATCCTTCTTTGTTGAGAGCAGGAAGACAAACGTAGTTGGCATTCGCTGGAATATGTTACACCATCGTCACCACAAACAGGTGCGAAGATATCGGAGCAAACTTCAGCACAACGGCAATAAGCTCGATTGGTTGACTCATCAACAAGGCATTGAGATCCAAGAACGCATAGCATTTTATCACAAGAATCTAAAGCAAATATGGGTTTTTAACACGTTTCTTAAACAGAGCTATTAAAACAGCAAACTTCCTAGGTCAATCTTTCTTAAATATTTAAATTAGTCTGAAAATATAAGCTCTATACTATTTAGCTGTAGTTGTAATATAAAATCTGTGCCATTTTTAAAAAACTATTATTTTTAAATTTAAAATTAAATTAACTGTTATAAAAATAATTTTTTTATTTTTATGATATATTAATAGTATAAATTTCTAATTTTGCAGAATATCAGGTAAAATAAAACTTCTTTGTGGACGTAACTGTGAATGTTATACCTCACCAACTTAAATAAAAATTTTCTTTTCAGTGGTGTTAAGTTTGGAAATAATTTATTATAAAGAAATATATTGCTTGCATACTAATGACAGTATTTTAACCATATTATTTAATATTTTCTATAATTAGTTAATGCATACATATTTATAAACATACATACATATATGTATGTATACATACATGTATACATGCATACATATACATGTGTATATTATGTGTATATGTTGCCATTAAATAATGCCCAGTTATTAGAACTTCTACCTTTCAGCACTACAAGAGGTGGATATGATGACATTTAAAACAGTAGGGTGCTAAGTAGGTGAGCCGTAAGGACCACGAATTTGTTATCACTTCACGTGGAGGACATTGCGACTGCAATCACTTTTACGTATTTCAGCCGTTATTAGCTAACATTGAATATTTCTGATAATTTCACATTTCTGATAATGAAAAAGAATGTTATATATATATATATATATATATATATATATATATATATATATATATATATATATATATATATATATATATATATATATATATATATATATATTGTAAGTTCATAAATTCTCAATAAAGTAAATCTAAATTTTCTATGAAAGTTAACAAATAATTGACGACATTTCTTTAATATATCGATAATACACATTTTATCATTTACATTATATTTTGTTTACTTTAAAATTGAGCATAAACAAACTTCACAGTAATTTGCTTATTTTCCACAAAAAAAAGTGCTCGATATTTTAAAATTTAAACACTTGAAAGATATAAAAATTGTTATGGGATAATTTTGCTGCCAAAAAATGCTCAATTTAAATTTATTTATTAATTTATTTTCTGTAAGTGTTTTATAATATTTTTTCTAAGCTTTTATTACATATATCAATCAAAACTGACAAATGGTTTTTTCAAGTTTTGATGACTTCAATATTAAATATGATTGATGTTATTTTTCAAAATAATGATATTTTTTCATTTTCCATAACATTACTATATATTATATATTTTCTTAATATGTCTGTAAAAATTTAAAATTGAAATAACACATTTCTAAATGTGCTTAGAAACTTATGTTTTAATAGGGTAAATATATTGGATATTTTTTCTTAAATTTTCCAATATTTTTGTTGTTTTAGAACAAATAAATTATTCTATAACTATTAAAATAGGATTTATTTTGATGAATAAAACCAAGAATAATCTTCTTTGAATTTTAGTCTTTGGGAAATACACGTAGATTTAAACTTCTTTTTATTGTCTTTAAACTTTATGAACGTTTTAAACTTGATATATTTGTCTTGATATAAACTTGATTTATTTTTCTTAGAAATTTTATAGGAAAGTTTTAATCCAAAATTCTAATTTTTATATAAAGAATAATATTATACATTTTGGATTTTTTTTTATTTCTTACGTTTTAAGAATTTCCTACTTCAAACTTATTTCAGGCAAATTCTTTCAAATGTTTTTACGTTGGTATATGTTAAAAATTTCCCACATTTCAAATATTTGTAAGTTACCTCAAAAATAATTATTTTGTCTGATTATTTTCTTAGTAAAATTTTAAAAAATTGGAAATAGTGTTTTATAACTAGGTTTTATTTATAATTTACATACATTAATTAAAAATGTGTTTTAAAAAGTTTAAATGTACGTAAAAATTAAAACAAATTTGATATCCTCTTTAATTATTTGTAAAAATTAAAAAATAAAGTTTTAATCATTTAAATATATTTCTTAAGACTCTTTTATTTAATGTCTTTATGCATTAGAACTTTTACATTTTAAATGGAAATTAAAACTTACATGTTTTTTACATTTATTCATCAAATAACAAAGCAAAAAAATGAAACATGTTAAAATTTGAAGTTTATCCTTTAAATGTTATTTTATTTGAAGATGCCAGTTATCTTGAATATCAATAAATATTGCTTATTTATCAAAATTCGTTTATGAGTTAAAATTCTAGTCATCATTAATTGGAAAGCTTCTGGTAATAATTAAGATTGGCTAAATAAATAAAGAAATGTTTTCTCGGTTCTTTCTCTGTTAAATGCAATTAAAAATTATAGGCTTCCTCCTATTTTACTGATTTTTTTACCACTTCTTGTGAATACATTAATATGTTCATTAAAAGTTAGTTAAATTATGTGTATGCCAAATGGTGGAAGTACAATAATATTATTTTCTTATAGATAAAAATATGTTCCTCAATTAACTTTTTTATTTTGTGTTTGGGATTTTGCAAACATTTGAACAGAAAGAAATATCATTAGCCTAAAATATAATTAATAAAAGATTTATTTTACAAGAATTGATTCTTAATTCGACTATATTGTAAATAATAAAGATTTAAAGATTATTTTAGATGAGATACAGGTTTTTAAATAAAGTTAAAAAAATTATGAACTAAAATAATTACCTTATTATTCATAATATATTGCCCTTTGTATGTAGAAAATAATTTTTTTTAAGAAATAAATATAATTTTATGCTTTACATTGGTTTTTTCTTCTTCTTTTATTTATAACAAGGAAGAATTCATCATACTTCTTCGAAAATAGACAGGAGTTGTTGAAGGTATCTTGTAAAATTTCTTCAAAATATTTTATTAACTTTTGAAGGAGAGATTACATAGCTATGTTGTCAAGGAAACGAAAATAGATGAATTCTATATAATGGGAAAATAGGTTTCTGTATAATATTATAATAATTTTTTTTTCAGAGTAAAGAGCTTTATTAAGCTACTCGCAATATCTTAGAAATAAAAATCCGTGTTTTTATTTTTTTACTCAAAATGCAACCATTCTTTGAGAAGGAAAAATTACTACACTCAACAGCAATTGATTTTTGTAAATAAAAGTTAATTAAATTCATACTGTAGGTTTTAATTTACTTGGTGTAAACATTTCGTTTCATGCTATGGATTAATTCTTCGTAATTAGAACAGAACAGTTCATACCGAATATTTTGTTTCAATTAGGAAAAAAAGTCATACTAAAAGTTTATTAGTTAAAATAAACTAAAGCTTATAAAGTAATAAAAAATAATGTTACGTGCATTATCAAGAACTATATATCATAAATAAAAGTATGGTGATCATAATTAAAAGTATGGTGATCATAACTAAAGTACGGTGATCATAATGAAAGTATGACGATCATAATTATAGTATGGCGATCATAATTAAAGTATGGTAATCATAATTAAAGTATGGTGATAATAACTATAATGTGGTGATTATAATTAAAGTGTGATGATCATAATTAAAAGTATGGTGATCATAATTAAAGTATGGTGATCATAATTCAAGTATGGTAATCATAATTGGAGAATGGTGATCATAAATTAAGTGAGGTGTTTAAAATCATTAGAGAGTAATGTATTTGCCAAAATGCAACATAATTTACACATCACACTCAGAAAGACTATATAAATATACATACTTGACATTTTGACGCTTCGAAGCGAAATTAATTCTAAACGCCAAATCCAAAGGATATTTTGACGTTACGAATTACGTCTACAATAATGTGATTGATGAATAAACAACTGTTATATGAAATCATAAACAATTATTTAGTTAATAATAAAAATGAATTTCAAAATGCAGAAATATCAACTTGGGTGAACGATATTTTGCCTTTTTATCAAAATTTGTTCATCAATTGAAATCACGTGTTCTACTCTCAATAGTCACCAAATGTTTTTGAGCTTTGTTACTTAGATTAGGCACAATAGATACAAAAAATTGGATATATTTTTATCATCTTTACAATATTGCAATTTTTTGAAAATAGGTTTAACAACGTATGAAGTAAAACTACAAATATTATACTTTAAAATAAATGCATAAAATAATTCAGGGTATATTTTTAGTTCAATAATTGCGTTAAGAATGCACTATGAATGGCAAAAGTAAAACTACAAATATTATACTTTAAAATAAATGCATAAAATAATTCAGGGTATATTTTTAGTTCAATAATTGCGTTAAGAATGCACTATGAATGGCAAAAACTAAAAGCATATTTAATCAAGCGATGAAAATAAAAATGTAATCATTTTTATAGATAATAATATCAGTAGTTGTGAATTAAGCAAATTATTGAAATTTTCGATGAATCATAATAATAATTTTGTTCTTGAATGAAGTCAAAAGGGTTGATAAATTGTGTTTTAATGCATACATTAATATAAATGTGGAGATGAAATTGAAAAGAACATTTTTTTTTCAAATTCAAATTTAATATTAAAAATAAATTTATAATTTACTTTTTGTTGCATGAGATTTTATAACTGAGATCTTCTATAATTTTTATAAATAAAAATGAATGTTTCTAGCAATTTTAACAAAAGTTTTATGAAGTTTTTAAGATAAACTTCACGTGTACAATTTTGCATTCATTACTAATAAATTATTTCTTAATATATATTTTAGTAATCTAATAATGCAGGCTAATTTCAATGATAAATTGTATTATGTATCATATTTTCATAATTAAAGTTTCTTAAATACTTTTACATATATTTTTAAAATTATAGATTTATTAAAAATTATTGATTTTAATAAAATATAATTACAAAACCTATTAAATAAATTTTTATAAACTAAAATTTCCTTGAATATACAGAAGTATTCAGAATTCTAATCATGAAATCTAAAGACTTAGATTCATTCTATATTTCTTTGAAAATTCGGATGAAAGTTTATTTTCTCAAAATGATTTGTATGAAAACCATGAATTTGTTATGACAACTTTCTAAGCTATATGCAATCCCTACATTATCTAAACAGGAAATTTACATAATAAGATTATGTTTAATTATTGTTTAAATATAAAAAATAAATACAGAGATTCTCAAAAGGTGTTTTTATGAAAATGGTATAAAAAATAAAGTTTATAACATTAATAAAAATATATCTCTTATAAATGTTTTAACTTTCAAGAAAAAAATAGAAAGGAATGACATGAAATATTACAATATATTTTATAAATGTACATCATCATATATTAATGTAGTTTCTCATCTCATATATGAATCACTGCAAAATAAATATTTATTAAATGGGAAACAGATACATTTGAAATTTTCAAAAACTGAAAATACATAATTTGAAGTTGTTTTCTAGTAATAAAAGCTAATAATATATTAGACTACTCAACTTAAAATAAATATAAATTGATTGAAATAAATGAAAAATAAATATTTGAGATTTATGTTATTTATGAAAATGAAAGGATAACAAGAATTTCTTACTTTCAAAGAGAGCAGATTTTTTGTCTTGAGGAATATCTGCAAAAAGAAAGAATGTATGAAATAAAATTTTAAATTAATGTTTTTATAAAAATATGATTCAAAATATTATAAATTTGTAAACTATTTACTGTTATAATAATTGCCAATTTAAATTTAGGCATTTTAAATTAGTTCAGAATAAAATCTGACAACTAACCAAATTATAAATTTCACTTTTAATTTCATAAATCTGGAATAAAATAACTTTAATTTTGAAATGTAATATCGTAATACTATAATTTTATTAAATATAATGAAACTGAGTGAATCATTAAAGGTAAATCAACTGAGATTCAAATAAGTTTCATTTGTTTCTTTTTTTAATTTGTGAGCAGCGCAAAGCAACAAGAAAAAATAAAATGAATAGAAGATTTTCTTAAGTACTGGGAATCAAGAAAAATGGTTTTGTGTACTCATAATGATAATTCTAGTTTTCATTATCAATGCAAGAAATAATTACATGAAAAATAAAATAAAAAATAATTAAATTATTACATGAATTTATGAAATGAAATTTAATTGAAATTTAAAATGAAATTTAAAATAAAATTTAAAAGAAATCTAAATATATTTTGTTACAATGTTTAAAATGTTTTTCAGGTTATATTTTATAAATTTATCTTTTTATAAAAAAGATATTTCAAATATGAATTCAGTTATGTTTAGATTAATTTACAATGTGAAAAATCACTCAAACTTCAAATTAAGCATTTTAAATTTAAATGTGATAAAAAAATTCTATTAACAATACGTTTTGTCGATTTCACGGCATCTATTTTTCACGTTTCAAAAGTCATAAAGCGAAATTTTATGCATTTAGATCTAATTAACATCGTAAAATGTAGTTTACCGCTTAATTTATCATAGTCATCAAAATCTTCGTTACTGGTATCTTAGTAATTACTGTGTCCTCCATTAAGCATACGCATCATTTTAATCTCTTTGATACATGTAGTATTAAATTGTAATTTTAAGGAAATAAATTTTATACTTATATGAAAATTAAATCAATCTTAACATTTTATTATAAACAAATCAAAAAAAACAATTTATTTTAATATAAAATTCATATACATTTAATTTATAATATTTTTACTAGAATTTCAATCTTAAATTTTCGATTTTAGTGATTTGAATGTTTAATTTATATGATAGAAATATCGTACCATATTTATCAAAATAAACAGCATTCACACTTTCCTTGAAAATGCATTTTGATGGACATTCTTAATAAGGTAAATATCAAGCTTCCATCAATAATAAAAAAAGTTTTGATACATTTTTATTTAAAAATCTTTATAGGATAATCATTCAGTTGAGATGACTGAGACAAAATAAAGACGTGACAAAAGAGATATGTATATTTTACTTATTTTCATTCTAATCAGTGTGAAATAATACTTACCCCTAAACACAATTTATTTTCCTTTTTCGAAAATATTCCTTTTAATAAGTTTATTATTGAACAGATTAAAAAAAATAAAATAAACTAGTGTAAAAGAAAATGTAGTTGGTTGTTTAGTTATTACAGATATTAAAAATTTTGCCAATATATATATATATATATATATATATATATATATATATATATATATATATATATATTATATATTATATATTATATATACACTGGTGTGCAAAAGTTAAGGACGAAATGGAAGAATTAGCATAACAGCGGAACAAACAGGTAGATCGGACCGAAAGACCAATCAGAAGCTCGACTATGGTCAGGTACGCATGGCCATACTTAAATTACGCAACATGACTTAAAGGGGGAATGTCGGAGGACTATAAAGCAGGCTGGGGGTGTATGCTATGCGTTTCTGTGAAAGCTATTGCACGGCGTATATCAGTTTAAACGACGTAGAGCTGCTTAATCAGTGGGAAATAATGAACAGGTAACCTCATAGACAACATCTAGATGATCTTACGTGAGGTCGAATCATTGGGAAGATTGAGGAAGGTCGAAGTGTGACAAGTGTGGCTGCAAAGTTTGGAATCGCTCGCAGCATCGTTTCAGGAATCTGGAGAGCATTTCAAACTACAGGAACAGCTGTCCGAAGGTTCAGCAGTGGTCGTCCACAAGCAACCACAGCAATCGACGACCGGTATATGGTCCTACAAGCAAGAAGGAACAGGTGGCAGACGACTGGAGAAATCGCGAGACACCTCCAACAGACGATTGGATGATCGATATCACGGTTTACAGTCGCCATGAGGCTGCACAATGGTGGTCTATTCGCACGACGACCTGTACGTTGTGTACCATTAACGTCTGCCCACCGGAGAAGAAGTTTTGTGTGGTGCTTGGAACACCAGAACTGGACGTATCAGCAATAGGGTAGAGTACTCTTTACGGACGAGAGCATATTTTGTCTGACTACCGATTCTGGACGCATACGCATCTGGAGAGAGCGGATTTAGTCTGATTACCGATTCTGGACCCATACACACTTGGTGAGAGACGGGAACACGCAATAAACCCTCCAACATCGTTGAAAGGAACCAAGGTAGCGGTGTTCTCGTTTGGGGAGGCATCATGCTTGGTACCCGTACTGAACTTTATGTCGTCCAAGGAGGTTCAATCACCTAGTCCTGTTATTGTAATGAAATTCTCCTTCCTCATGTGCATCTTTTAGAGGTGCTATTGATCCCCTGTTCTTCTTCATTGACGACAATGCTCCAGATTATCGTACAGAGGTTGTCGAAGAGCTGTTAGAAAGTGAGGATATTGAACCCATGGATAGGCCGGCAAGGTCCTCGGATCTAAATCCAATCTAACACGTGTTGGACTTTCTAGGGAGACGCTTGGCGGCACGTAACCAACCGCCAGTAACGATTCCGGAGTTGCGATTGGCACTACAAGAAGGATGGGCAGCAGTACCTCTACAACTTATTGACAACCTCATACTCAGTATAGACCGACGATGTCAATTCTGCACAGCAGTCAGGTGAGATCTTATCCCCTACTAAAAGCTGGATGTTTCTTACTCGAGAGCTGTCACATGGATATTTTTGCCGTCTCTGTGATTCTGCTGCCATGCTCATTTTTCAATAAAATACCTTTTTAATCATTTGAAATTTTTTTGAACTTTTTCCATATTCTTAAATCTTTAGGATGTTCTAGTACGATTTTTGTCGATTTGGAACACTGCTGAGCGACACTGCACTAGAAAAGCCGTTTCGTCCTTAATTTTTGCTCACCAGTGTATATTACCTTTTAAAGTTTGAGGGTCAAATAATTGGGAAAGTTAAAAGTATGTTTTCCCATACGAAACTGGCACTTGAATTTGTAAATACCTTATTTTTAGAATATTAAAATTACCAATAAATTTCCTATCAAATTAGAGTAGGTCACATAATGTACAAAAGTTTATTAGATTCAGTAATTCGGACTGTTTCATTTTTTAAATGAGTTTACAGCCTTTAGTCTCAGTGTTGCATTTTATTTCAAGGAATATAAATTAATAGGAACATAAATATAGGTTCAAACTATGAATAGTTTTCATTTAATTATTATAATGAACAGGATACATTCTCTATAGTAAATAGCACTTACATTGACATGCGTTACTCACAATGTATATCAAACATATGTCTCCATAAATTAAAAAATAAAGCAAATGTTTATCCTTTTTTTACATAATGTCACGAATATGTAATATCATTAAATTATGTGTTAATTATGTTTAACAGAAATAATCTCATTTACTAATTAACCAACTATCGATTTTTGCTCTCCATTATATCCTTTTTGGTAAAAAGTAAACTTTGATTTGCATTATAAAAGTATTATATTTATATTTATAGTATTATCAATAAAATTTTACTCATATTATATTTATTATAAATATTAACTAAAATCACATTTAGGAATTATGTTTGCATAAAAAATATTATTCTGTCATTATAGAAAGATTCATGCAGTATTCAAGAACATCTTTTATTGTATGAAGGCTAATTTGTATTGGGCTTCTAGAAGGAAAATGGCCAATGCGGCCAATTCCTGACGTAGGAAAAAAAGGTATTCAAGAACATTCTTTTATTTTTAAGAATTCTTAATTAGGATATAAGAAATTAAAATAAATATGAAATATGTTTTCTATGTTTAATTATAGTAAGGAAACTTTTCCTTAGCCTAAACTATTTTTCTATTATGTGTTCCTTTTTGTTGTAATCTATGTGAGTGTTTTTAGTACACTCACGTAATAAAAAACTGAAATTTGATGCAATATTTATAATTCCAGTAAATGTGCTATTAGTGATAATTTAATACCAGAAGCTGTATGAACTGCATTTATTTACTACAAGCAAGCAATTAATTAGTATTCTTTCTTACTTAACCTGAAGCTATTTTAAGTTGAAATTATTTTAATCTGTTATCAAAATAATTTCTTTCTTTCACGGAAAACAAGTGTAACGATAGTAAATATGTTTGAGACTATGTGATTGCTCAATGGTGGTAATCTGAATTATTGTAAATATTGTCATACTTGCAAAAAATGATTGAATTTCCAAGAAGATAATTATTCAGTAAAATAAAATCTGCGAAATATATAAGCTTGTTTATGCTAAAAATTCATTTAACATATAAAGTTAATTGATAAGTAATTACTTTTAACATCAAATTCTTAATTAATTTCATTTTCATAATGGATAAGATGGTTTACACACCATATTTTATGTTTTCATTAATATAATGTATACACAATTTCATTTGCATTAAATCTATTCCATTTTAGTTTATATTAAAAGATATATAATATTATATTTATATTAGTTTATTACTTATTAAACAATAATAACACTGGGGGAATATATATATATCACATAACCATTTTGGGATAATTTTTTAACATATTTAAATTGTAAAAAACGTTAAATTAATAAAAAGTATAAAATATTTTAAATGTTTATTTAAATAATGGATTTATAAATAATGGATATTAAATAATAAATAAAAAACACTGCATTACAAATATTCTGATTTAGAAATATTTAAATTATAATATTACATTTTTTAAAAAAAATTATGTTTTGAAAATTTTCTTACATTTACATAATGACATTAATAAAGATGTTTAGCATTTACAAATCATATCATATGTTTAGCATTTATTACAATAATTTCCGATATAAATCATTAAAACTAGTAACCTTATAAGATTCAGTTTGAGTTTCATACACGACTATGTGTGTTCAATGAGTTTTAGCAAATCACATTTACCAAGTAATTTAAGCAGGTTCAATGCTATTTATCTGCGCCCGTTGCCTAACGCATCCGATAGAGCCGATATCTTTGACTTCCAGGTTCTTATTCTGTCATTTCCCTTCTGCAACTCCTGCCCAGCAGAGGAATTCAACGTCATTGGATACTCTGAATACTTATCGCACATATACAGCCTGTATCTTGAGAGTCTCACATTGGAACTTTAATGCGTCTTTAAACAACTGAGCTCCAATTGTTAAATTCCTTCTAGCTAAGCGATTTGACGAATGATATTTCAACTATTTGTCATAACACTTGAAGCATCCCCTCAAAGTATTTTAAGAGAATAACTAGATTAAAATTAATATAATTCCTTAACAAATAACTTAATCAAAAGAAAAGTTAATTCCTTGACGTATATCATGAGCAAATTTATTAAAAGAGAGCCTTGATTTTCTCCATTATTATTCGTTTTTTCTGTAAAATTAATTCATAAATTTGCATTAATAAATTTATAGATATAAGAATAAAGGAAATAAAACTGACATTTATAAATTAGCAAATATTGGATTATTTACAATTCAGAATTTATAATGAACTGTTTGAATTTTAAAGTTTGTTTAATAGTGTGGCGTAATATATTGAAAAGTGGTAAATTTGTGCTATCAGAATTTTCTTCATTCAAACGTAAATTTTCAATGTTTGAATCAAAGCTAAGTTTCAAAATTTTAATAGCAAATTATAAATTTTAAAAAACTATTTTTAAAGATAAATTTATGCATAAAAACTTTTCGGGGTGACTTATACTTTCAAATGCCCCTCAGATTCTCACCCGATTTGTCACCATGGTAGTGATGCTGGTTCATTTTTGGCAACCTTAATATGTGTGGCACCATCTTGTTTCTTCAAACATCCATGAAAACAAGCTTGGCGATATAAAATAAGCAATTTTCGCTAAGGAACACCGTAAAGAATATTTTCCCCAGATTTTTCTTGTTTAAACTGTTGAGTTGTAACAGATTTTTCACAAACACTATATTTATCTTATACATATAAATACTTAACAGAATTACCCAAAATAATCCTTTAAAAAGTAGATGAGTAACAAATAGATTATTGTTAAAGTTGGTTGGTTAGGTTTTATGGCGCAAGGTCAAAAAATGGACATGCTGTGCCAAAAATAAAGTTTTCGAAGAATACATTTTATATTATTTTATTTACTTATTATTTTTTTAAATATATTTCTTTTGAAAACCCAAGCAATATTAAAATTTTGAAAAACAAAATTTAGTGTATAAATTATTTTAAAATCCATACATAATAGTAGAATATAAAATAAAATAAATCAAATATATATAAATTTTAAAATGTATATATTTAAATTATACAAAATTTAAAAAATCTATTGCTCTCAAATAAGCAAATAGGTTTCTGTGGGGTGGTTCCCCCAGCAAATCAAACATAGTTAAAAGGTTAGTTTTGAAAAATTTAAAACGGTAGATGTTAAAAGTAGAACTAAAATATGATAAACAGTATAAGGTTCATCACACGTTTCACACCAAGTAACAAATGTCTCACTCAATAACAAATGTCTGTGGGTGAAATGTGTGTGTCCGATACGAAGGCGAGTCAATCTAACATCTGCACTTCGTAACGGTAAAATTGATAATGAGGTGAGGGATGAAAAAATGCTATGGAGTTTGTTTCCGACCTGTAAGTTCCATGATTCTTCCCAAAGGGAACAGATAAATCTTTTTATACTCTTTCTCACGTCTGAGAGCGGAACCGATGGTAAAATTGGATCTTCAGCAGCCTTTGCAGCTGCATCCGCTCTCTCGTTTCCATCAAGACCTACATGACTTGGTATCCAACAAAATACAATTTCTTTTCCCTTGCCAGCAAGGGAATCCAATGCTTTGAAAATTCTCGACACAACAGGATGACAGGTAACACTATTGTTTTTCAAGGCTTCACTAATACTCATGCTGTCAGTATATATGCAATATTGATGATAGTTGCCTGTATTCACATGCTGAAGCGCATAGTAAATGGCAGTTGCTTCAGCAGTAAAGACGGAGCAGGATGTATGTAGGCTGTAACTAAAAGCTGTATTATTGATAAAAACTCCACAGCCCACATGTCCTGCTGTTTTAGAACCACCTGTGAATACAGGTTTGTATGTTTGATACTGACAGCGATGAGAAGAATATAGCTGTTGAAAAACAATAGGTGTTGTGTCCGATTTTCGATACTGAGCAAAGGTATTAATAAATGTAATTGTTGGGTTATACCAAGGCGGATGAGCATATTGGTCAATAGGCTCAATCCGAATGTCACATAGGTCTGTGAGCCACAGATGTAATTTGGCCCGTGTGAGAAAAGGTGGGATGCTCATTGGACGAGCATCTTAAAGTCTCTTAAGAGAGGCATTCAGAACCATGGAACGTAGTGGATGATGAGGGTTTGATATTATCTTAGCATAATAACTGAGAGACTGCTGCATTCATTTCAGGTCTAACGGTAATTGATGACATATCACGAATAGACTCTGGACAGGGGATGTGCAGAATGCCCCAGAGCATATCCTCAAAACAGAGTGATGAACTGTGTCCAGTGTTCGTAAAATAGAAGATCTAGCTGATCCATGAACAACACATCCGTCAATCAAATCCGTAATCAATACGGGATAAATTCAATGACTGATAAATTCGAAGTAGTGATGTGCGATCTGCACCGCAAGATGTATTTGATAACACCTTGAGAATATTAAGCGATCGCTCACACTTCTTCCGCAAATGTATAATATGATTATTGTTAAGGGATTATTGTTAAAGAAAAAGCTAAAGAGCATTAAGGAAAAAACAATCAATTCTTAGTAAAAAAGAAATATAATTTCATGAAAATTAAATTTTTAATGCAAATATATTCTAATTCAGTAATGTTCCACAAGATCGTAAAATTTATAAGCAAATTTATTTATAGTTTATCAGAATAATTGGTATTTTATAATAACGTAATTATGCACATTCAAGAATCACTGAATATTGTAAATTAAAATTATTACTACATTTTAGCATTATGATTAAAAATATATGTTGTTTGTAAATTCAAATATTATTCGTATATATAAATCGTTTATTCAAATATATAAATCGCTTACATTAAAGCGACATGATATATATATATGTGTGTGTGTGTGTGTGTGTGTGTGTGTGTGTGTGTGTGTGTGTGTGTGTGTGTGTGTGTGTGTGTGTGTTTGTTTATTTGTTTGTTTATAACTTTCTCCTAAATGTTAATTTTAAAATAATTTGCCATCAAAAATTAAGTTAAAGTTTAATTCTCAAGCGATTATTTTCTTGAAAGTGCATATTTTTATTCATAATTCTTATCAAAAATTTATTATCTTATTTGGAAAAAAATTATATCTTCTATTTAAGGAATGATTCTCGATGCTTTATTATAGATGAAATACCAAATTTTAGTTGATTAAATTATGAAGAGATTTTATATTGTAGAAGATTTCATACTAAGTTGAATGAAATTGAACTTGAAAGCATAATTCGGAAAATTTCAAAAGCAGATAAAAAAAATTATTTCGGTATATTTTTTCTTTAATTATAATAGATTTTTTGAATATTTCTAAACAACTGTTTCAAATCTAGAATAATTGTTTTTTAAACAAGAAGTTTTAAGATTATAATAATTATATTTTATTGCAGAGAAGTAGTTATTTTTCTTACTTTATCAGTGTATGCGTGTTTATTCTAGCTTTCTTGGTATTTTTTATAACGTTTTTGACAAAAGCCTGTAATATTATTTCTAAATAAATATAATTCAATAATAACATAAGCTTATTAAATCTTAATATGCTTAATTTAAAAATACTTCATTTTCATCTTTTTCTGGAAATATTAATATATTTTGCTTACATATTTTTAATTATGAAAGAAAATCTCATTCGTGACAATTTTAAATATAATTTCTTAATAATTACCTAAGTACAATCAAAAGTTCATCTTGCATGTATTTCATTTGAAAGATGCTTATTTGATAGCGCTTTGTCTTTTTGGTCTGAAAAACTATAAAAATGAACTTTTGAGGCAGTAAAAATAACTGATAGTCATTTTACATATCGATAATATGCAGCTTCACACTCGTAAAAAATACTTCCTAAGTTTTTGTCGTTAACCAATTACTGATCTTTTTCGTATAGATATTTTGCATAGCATATTTTCCATATCCTATATTAAACAATATTTATTCTAACATCACGCACTCCAAGACTTATAGCATAACAATTTTTATTTCATAAAATTATTTTTTCTTAAGCTTCTAGGATTTATTTAATCATTTCGTTTTCAGTTAATTAATTGGGAAAAATATACTTTAGGGTGTCCTTTGGCGTAAATTGGTGATTTTTTTTTCATAAAGCTTATTTTCGTGCATATTTGAAATAACAAGATGGCGCTGAAAACACGATAGATAAACCACCACATTGCTAACACTATGGTGCCAACCCCCCCCCCAATTAGTTAAATGTAAACAATTTTTCTTTTTATGCTGACGTGAACGAAATTTTATCTGTATCATATATGATCTGCAATTTTAATGAAGCAATCCTAATATGTTTTGTAAATAAAAATGCTCAATAAAATTTGAAACACTGGAAATTTATCGGGCAATGAAACGATTAAAGGTTAAAATATTCCTCATTTTAAATTTCTTTGCACATATTTTATTTTTCCTATTTTGTCCAATATATTGCTATAGTTACCGCTATTTTAAATTAATGCTATATTTCAAATTCTTTCATCTATACAAAATATTAATTTTCTTTTAATTTTTACAATATAGGCAATTTATATAATTCAGATCATTTTCTATTTATTACTTGACATTTAATTAAACTTAATTCAATAAAATTGAGCTCATATAATCCTCTACGTTTTTGACTTATCAAAAGTATTTACTTCGTGCATATTTAATGGGAGTACAGAAATCTTTTATTAGTACATTCTGATTCCAAGATTTCTTTCGAATAATTTCTCTTCAAGTCAGCATGACCTTGTTTTCATGGCCATGAAGGAATTAAGTGGTCCGTTACTCTCTGCGTCACGGTTCATTACTCCAGCTTTTAACGCACACCCACCCTCCTTCTCCCGGGGGGGTCGCTTCCCTCGTGGCCGAACGGTAATTGTAGTCGCTTTACTTCACTCCCTGGGGACTTGTGGGCTTGACTTCGACGTGACTGCAGCTCGTTGACTCGGAACACACTCGGATGCAGCTTTTTTACTTGTTCGGTCCACGTAAGAACAGAAAATGTTTATTCTTTTTCTCATTGGGTGGGACTTATGTATTTTGGCGGTTTCCTTTCTTTTCCTCCCCATATTCTTTATTTTAAATTGCTTTATTATTTTACATTTTTAAGTCTACGGGAAAATATCACTCAGAAAAAAAAATTGTTATGCTGCTCGTGTTTGGGCTCCATGATAATTGATACATGATATGTAAGCATAATTGCATATAGGTATGTAAATACAACAGTGAAAAATGTTAGGATTCATCTAATCATAATAATTAATACAAGATATTTAAACATAGCCACATACAGGTATGTAAATATTATGAAAAATATTCAACTTCATGGGTTGGCTTAATTTTGCCTCATTTTGTTTTAAGAATGCAAATAAATATAATATTTAATTTATTTACAGTTAATTATATCAAAAGTTGGGTTATTGGTTGATTACTGGTTTATTGCTCTTTATGACTAAATTCTTTTATATTATTTATTTCAGTGACACAAATTGTAAAGGAAAACATTCTTAGCTTTAGAACTGACCAATTTATTAGGTAAATTAATACAGATCTCTGCATATATAAATTTTAATATGCTTGCGACAAAAGTTTTTTAAACCTGTTTACGAATCTGGAAAAGGAAATAACTTTAAGTTTAGCATATTAAATGTATACAAATATCGTAAAATATAACATTAATAATAGCAACAAAATTAGCCCCTAGAACTCATAAATAGATAAGTAAAAATGCACACTATGTACATACGACCATCTGAAATTCATTTTAAAGCACAATAAATTTACCTTTTAACATACTGCTAATGAAAAGAGAGATATGTATGAATTGAATGTGGACACAAGAGTGTTCTCCATTCCTCATTTATAGCAAAATTGGTTACATTGGACAATTTATTGTACAATTATAAAACTCTTCTTATAACTAACATATCGATTTGAAAGCTTTAATCTTAATCTTTTTGCTTTGAGCATTTATTTTCTATTTATTTTAACCAACATTTCAAGGAAGACTGAAATTGGAATTGTCTTTTATTGAAAAATTGCACAATTCATCCAAGATATGAATTGAAATGTTGATTTAATATAAAGATAACACTATCTCTACGTTTCGCATTTTCAACCCCGGTGAATAAAACTGGTACGGTGAATAGAATCACTAGACAGTAATAAATACACTTATATTCTCATAATTTTTTACTATGTCGAATCGGAAAGCAAAAATAATCATTACCCATGATTAAAATACAAAAAATATAGATAAAATCCCAAGTATACATTTCATTTGATTGATAAAGGATTTCCATACAAATCAGAATACACAATTAAATTAAATAAACTACACAACTACACTAAAATTGAGGGAGTAGATCCTCTGGTCCTGCCATCTATCTGTGGATTTGAAGAGCAAAAATCGTACTTTCACCTTCATGGTGCTCTGAATAAACGAATGACGTTCCCAATAGACTTAAATTCGCATAGCCAAGGCATAGCGAGCTTGGCTTGTCCAAGTGCCATTAGTAACAACAACAACACATGAGTAATAGAGCATTTTTAATGTTGTTTACACACGCAATTTTCAAAGATATTCATTATTCTGTTTATCTGTTTATTTACTTATAAGCATTATTAAAAGTATTTTTCAAATAAATATGTGAATATTACAATAAATTAGACCTAATATATTAGACCAAGTTAAATTATGACCTATTAGACCATATATATATATAGACCTATATAGATATCCTATATATATATATATATATATATATATATATATATATATATATATATATATATATATATATATATATATATATATATATATATATATATATATATATATATATATATATATATATATATATATATATATATATAAAGAAGTTTTTAAAAAATATCAATAACTTGAATTGCTATTGATACAATAAAAAAATATTTTTTTTAAATTTTATTTTCATGATATTTTTGGATTTATTTATATAAATCAATCACAAAATATCCTATAATTGATATGGAATTACAACAAAGATTTGATTTTTTTCTAGAGTAACTGATTTTAATTTTACCGAAGTTAAATATGAAATGTTAGAGTTTATCTGATATTAAATTAATAACAAAAAGAAAATGTATGCTAACTCTTTTACGGTTTTTAAATAATTATTTCCGACTGAGAAATCCTATTTCCTTCAAAAATATCAGTAAAAATCATTAGGTTGACTTTTCATGCGTCGATCTTGTTTTCAAACAATGTATTGCATTACTTCTTAGATGAATAGACATTTTTCTGTTCACTCTCTACACTTATCTAACTTATAAATACTTAAATCTGATTTTATATTGTATTTTGGAAGAAATTTCACTTTAATAGTTGTTATACATTTGTCCCATAGAAAAATTAGAAAACTTACAATTTGCAACCTTCCCGATTAACAAGAAAAAAATATAGAATAAAAGATTGATTTCACCTGTTTAGCAATTATTACAATAATGAAATATGGTTAACAATTATTGAAAGCAATAAAGGCGATACTTATATTCTTCATAAAATATGGATGGATACTAAATATATATTATGAACTATTCAGGTAAAATATTTAAAACAAAGATTTGAATCAAAACGTCGACAGTCTAATATTTTTAACTAAATATATATTATGAACTATTCAGGTAAAATTTTTAAAACAAAGATTTGAATCAAAACGTCGACAGTCAAATATTTTTAAGCTAAAAAATTTGAGATTATTACAAAAAAAATATTTAATATTTTATTTACAAGTGTTCATTTTAGTAAATTATTATTGGAATCAGTATTTATTAAAATGTCAAAATTGTCGAAATCAAGAAGAATCAAGTTGTTCACAATATTCTCTGTTTCTGTAAATTAAATTAAAGAAGTTTTAATTTTCATCTTCAGAACTAAGAGAATATGTGCAGAAACGAATAAATAATTTGGTAATTTCGTCAATATAACAAAATTATTTTATTCAAATTACGAATGAATATTAGATTATAATGATGTATAAAAATATTAGATTCCGATTCATATGCTTAATCATGTAATTTTTATATGATTTTATTTGTAAAAATTGATAAATTTATAAGATAATAGTTTTAGGTTTTAGCAATTTAACATTTTTCTTACATCACCATTATTTAAAAAGTCATAATCAACGATTACGTAATTATGAATTTTCAGATAATCTTATCATTTTCATAATACAAATTTAAAAATAGAATTTTTCCTAATCGTTATCCATACAAAATAAAATACTTTATTGTTATAATATTAATATAATGTAATTCAAATGTGTATAAAATTTGAAAGAAAGAACAATTTAAAAAGAAATTAAATATTAGTATTCCCAAGATAAATTCAACATCGTATTTAGTATTCATTTTTATTTTACTTGTTTGGAAGCATACACATTTTGTCACAAAGGATATTTTAGACATCTAACGAAATGAATTATTCAAATTATATTTAAAGCAAATCATTTTAATCTTTTTCAACAATCTTACTTTAATATTACGACTTTTAAATGCAATTGCAATATTCTTCTGAGCTTGCAGTTTAGTAATTCCATTAAAATTTGGTGCCGTGAAAAATTCAATTATATACGTATTTTTAAAGATAATAGATATATAATATTAGGCATTATCTTTGAATATATAAAATTTTTTAATTAATATACAAAACTTAATTAAATCATTTGAGATTCTTAAAAATGCTTTAATAGAAGCTAATAGATTAAATTTGAGGAAATATAAGCAGTTAATAGAATTTTAATACTCAAAGGACTACATAGAATTAAATAATTTATTGATTCTTGCACAAAATTTCTCTAGATGGATTTCTTCATGCATTTAATTTTCATGAATAAATTGGATAAATACGTTTAAAGGTTTAGTTACGATTTGGAGGCTTGACTTTCCCTTTATTGTTATCTGTTGCTGTACTGAAGTTAATTGGATTTGAAATTACAGCACAACAAAGACAAATAATCACTACAAATATCAAAGTCCGAAGTGCGAATCGAACCCATGATCAGTTGAACTAAAAAGCTGGATGCAAACTATTCTGTTTCTTTCTCGATAAACAGTTATAGAAATCAAAAGCTTAGCGTAAGGTAAGTTACAATTTACCAACATATTTATAATAAATTATTATAATATAAATATGGTAGCAAAATAATGTGTGTAAATTGGATATTAAGAAACAGTCATTTATAGAAAAATATTTCCATGTAAACTGAATTGTATTTATCAATTAAATAAGGAAAGTACTTTATATTAGAAAAAAACAACTTTCCTATAACTTTTTAATTTGTTTTCTGCTTCTGTCATATAATATTCAAAAATAGCAGTTTATGAAAAAAGGTAAATATCTGAAATGAAATTTCTAATTTAATACGTTAAAGAAATCAATAGAAAACCAATATTTCCGAATGTTAAAAAATGAAAATAAATACATTCCTAAGAAAATAAGAATATTAAAATAGAAAAATAGCATTATTTTAATTCAAATAATATTTAAAGTAAATAATGCATAATAATTGAATATCCTCTTATAACGGTGAAAGTATTCGTAAAAAAATCTTTGTTGTGAAAAACTCTTGAAAAATTCTTTATTATAAGTGCAGAGTTTTATGAAAAATATGTGATACATTATTCTAAGAATTATAGGGTGAATAAAATTATGAATTTAAAAATATATTTGTCAGTCTGTTCTATACAAGCATAGAATAATTAAATATTTTGAAGAAATATGGATTTGCTTAATATCATGTAAGTTAATGAAATGTATTTTATGATGTATTTTTGTAAAAAATATTTAGTAAATATAACATTTAGAACTAATCTAATTTTATTATATTAAAATGTGTTTATAAATAGATTAACAATTACAATTAATTACATTACATTAACATTTATGAATGAATAATAGTTTTTAAAAACCTCCGTAGAAATTAAAGTTAACATAATTTTTTTTATAAAACGAAAAATATATGAATAAAAATAGATTTCTTGGAAGCTTATTTCCCTGATTCATTCATCATTTAGATTTTTGAAAGAGAAATGAGAAAAAAAATCTCTCACTAAGAAATGTTATTTAATGACGAACAGAAAATATTTCTTAACTTATTTATATGGATTATAAACATACATAAAAGGAATATACAAAGGTCACCTACATATGTTTTGCAATACAGCTTTATTTATTTATTGAATTGTTTTAAAGTACTTTCATACACATTCGATACACTTCTTCATGCCCGAAAACCAATCCCTAAACCAAATTTGCAAGTGAGTCTGCAAATAAAGTTTCATCTGCAAGTGAGATGCACTCCTTATCCTTACAGAATCTTCGTGCCAGTCTCAAATCATTTTTTTAGCTTTATTTTCACGTACCAAATCAATATGAAGTCTAACAGAGTGAGCTAAAACATTTTCATGATGGACAAAATATGTGTCACTTCTTGATTTTGGAGGTAGTATTTTCTCGTGCTGCATGACTTTAGGCAGGCACTATTCAATATACCATTTAATCGTGACTTTTTTGTGTTTACAAAACGACATGCTCTATAATTCTACATGGTTTGAAAAATATTGCTAACACGCTTTTCTCAGCAAATTGACATTTTCTAACACCTTCCAATGTATCCTCCTCATCAAACACCCAAACTTTGTTTTGAGGTTTGGTTGGCACACCGCAACAGTACAGCCAAATCATTTTACTTATAGACTCTTGCTTTTAAATTGAAATTGTTCGTTATCAAACATTTTCACCATTTTTCGATCTGACAAGCCATCTGCACTTTCGTCAGATTAAATCTCAACCAGAGAAAACAAAGTTTATTTACATGCAAATGATTACTCAGAATTGCTTGAAATTGTACAGTCTCTTCTATCTGCTGATATGTAACTCGTTAGACATTTTCTTAATATCACAACTGTTTTTTTTCTGAGACTGACGTATGCGACTCTTCTTTTCCATAGCATTCTACAGATACAAATACAGCTTTTGAATTATCTGTATCACTTGAATACATTCTTAAGATGTAGACCATCATAATTTAAGGCAAATGTCTTTTCTTCTATGCACTAATTTTGGTGAAACCATGCAAATAAGTTATACATAAAAACTACCATTGTCTCACTATTTGACCACAATGCCATTATTCGCACATTAAACTACCACTGCTAAATAAGCAACTGAATCCACAGAGTTAATGGGAGGGTTATTACGCAAGTTTGGACATGTCTGAACACTCTATAACCTGCAGTTTTCGGAGGTTTTATTTTTTAGTCATGTTACAAAAATTTTAATGCGCTTTATTGCGTTTTGAAATAAATTTGCCAAATAATTTAGACGATTATATTTTCACATCTGATTTATAATAATTTCCCATCGAACTGACAAATTGAAATTTTCTGTCGGATAAATATAAAATTTAAAAGTGAAAATATTATATTATTTTTAGATTTGAAAAATTATGTACAAAATATTGTAGTTATGTTGCCGTCACTTATGCTTAGATGTATAAGAATCAATTTTCAAAGATTCTGACATTTCATTTACTCTGTTAGAGAATTCTATAAATAAAATTTAATCCTTCATTATTTATTATATATTTTTATAATATCCATGTGCAGAAATATGTTGTTTTGGAATTAGGGAATTTTTTTAAAGCTTCAAAGTTCGTGAATTCTGAAAATATTGAATAATATTCTATTTTTGTAACCTTAGATTACACGACATCGTAGAACAATTTAGAATACTTCGCTTAGATTATTAATTTTCATTAAAATTCTTGTGGAGTTAAATTTGTAAGGATGTTTTTTTTTAAAAAATTCCAATATTTAAAATTTTATTTACATTTTTTATTATTAATTGGATATAAATTAGATATAAGCTATAAGGTAACAAATTACGTCGACTTAACAATAATTTTTATCGCCAAATGTTCAAAATTACCCAAAAAATTGCTGACAATTGTGTCATATATATTTGTAAAGCTGTGAAACATTTTGCTTACATTAATTACTATATTTCTTTTATTCAGCAACTTCAGAATATACATATAAAAATATTTATATGTATATTCTGAAATTTCACAAAACATATTCGCAAATGAGTAAAAGTATCAGTCTAAGTGAAGAATCTGAAAAAAAAATGTGAACTTTCGTAATTCCTTAATAAACATAATTAGATAATCTTAAAGATAAAGTTTCATAATTTTAGCTGAAAACATGAAATCATTTAATGTGAGTAATGTGCAATGAAATAAAGAAAAAGTCTATTTTTAACCTTTTATTTTTTAAATTTTCATTTAGCTCATAATATATCGAATATATTTAAAAGCGAGAATAACTTTGATATATTCTGATGATTTAGACACTTTTATATCGTCTTACGATATTTTGTTTCGTATAAAAAGTAAATAAACAGTCAAAACTTCTGCATTTAGCCATAAAAAATGTATTGAAAATTATTTATTTATAACTGCACAAACGAAGAATAAAAAACTGTTTTCGAAAGTTATTAAAATATTTTCGAATATTGAACAACTAATAAAAATACCTTACTAGAAGAGCAATATCAAATCAGATTATTGCAAAGGAAAAACCATAAACATGGTACAAAAGCGTACTTTTAATTCATGTTTTTCTTACCCAGTCGTTTTAGAAAAAGGAAATTTTGATGAGGACTAAAATTGAATTTCTACAAATAACGCAATGTTAATCAAAGCATCTGCAAATCCCAGAATTCAATCTTGAAACATGAGTGATGCACTATAGAATTGGGGGAAAGTAATCTGAGAAAGAATCTAGTCTCATTTGTGAAGTATTTTTACATTAAATGCATAATCATATTTCTTGGAAAAAATAAAAAAAAATGTTCAATTAATTTTTTATTTGATATAAAGCTAGAGGAAATACAAAATTTAAAAGCAATTGAATAAAAATTTAATTCAGTTTCAATCAATTTCTAAACATAAAAATAATATTTTGATATGTTTTATTTTTTAGAATTTGTGTGTCATAAAATAAAGTAAAGTAAATCTTTATATTCCTTGATATTTGATTGCATTAAAAATAGATTTTAAATTATGAAGGTATTCTTTCTCTTTTAGAAATTAAATCAAATATGTAAGAGTAATTTACGCGTAAAATATATCCAACTTCATTTTTTAAAAGTTTTCATAAATCTTTTTGGTCTTAACTTTATTTTATAAATTAAAATTAAAAATAATCTCAAAGAATTCACAAAAATTTCTAAAATTTTAAAATATTTTCTGATATGTGTTGCGTTTCTGCGTACAAATACAAGTCTATCAATAGGAAAACTCTTATCCTATGAAATTAAAAAAGTACTTTTGTCTATAAGTCCCATTTAAACATGTCAATAATAAAAAAATACATGTCTATAGTTATTTGTTTACACACCTAAGGTTAACAGATTATGTAAATGGATAATGCACATTGTCTGATCTTTCATAATCTCGCAATCAGTTAACATACCCCATTCCTTTCTTCTAAGCATAAAACTTAAATGTGACATATAACGTGTTGTTGATAGTTTACCAACGAGAACATATCAAATGTTCATACTTTTCAGAACTATTATAAATTTACTTACACGTTAGATGGAACTGATTTATTATTTTGCAGTTTACTTTTTATTAATTTTCCAACGTTTTTTATTATTTATTTCCTGATATTTTATAGGTATTATTTATTAAAAAAAATTATTAAATAAATTATTACTAAACAGTGATTCAATTTACTAATAATAGTGTGCTGTAAGCTTTCAAATAGCACCAGATTGGTAAATATTTTGTCTGTTATATGAGTTGTTTTAGTGTTGGTATGGTGAGAGAGAGGTTAAGATATCCCTGATAGAGTTATTGAAGTTATATTCTAAATAAAAGATGAAATGTAACCTGTTAACCTTCTGGTATAGTTCAGGATTTCTTAGATTGCCTTTTGCCTTGCCTTGTAAGTCAGAAAACGGACAAACAGGCAAGGCAAAATGTCCTTATCAACTACGATATCCTGATTTTCTCAATCCGATCAAAATATCCCAGTCTATTGAAAAGGGCTCAAATTTTCGTTGTCTTGCCATTTTCAGTACTGAACATCAGTTAAACAAATATGAAATAGGTGAATTCACAAAATGCAAATGATGTATGGGGTAATTAAATATCCATAACGCATTTCCAACATGATGTTTTATTCCTATTAGACTATTTTAAAAGAATAGAAATTGAAATATTCTAAACATTTACACCCGAAGAAAAAAAACTATCATGAGGAGAATTTCTTATATTTCTACAATAGTTTGGATTGAACTCAAAAATCTGTACTCTGTACATAAATTTTTCGATCACGTATACCGCACTGTAAACAAGATGGAAGGTATAAACGACGGGTTCAAATACAAACGTTTCTTCACATTAGTATATTTAAAGATAAACTTTTCTATAGTTTTTAAATTTTGTAGAAATCATAAAGAAATCAATTAGAAGTGGGATCACTGTGGCATAATGGCTGGATACCGCTTTGCGGAACATAAATACTCGGGTTCGATCTCAGTCACTATTGATTGGACAAAGGAAAATAGATGTTTAGCTTCTGCCTAAAGCAAGCTCGTTTCTCGGTGTGGGTATTTAGATATTTCCTTTCTAGTAACATGTGAATGTGTCCCACTACCAATGAAAAGTTTTCTCAAAAAGCAGTAACTGGATATGAAAGGGCCATACGGTAGCCATAAAGAGTTTTAGGCTGTCCACTACGTGAAGTTTAAATTTAGTGAGAGAAAATTCATTATGCAAAACCGTAGCTTTCGATTGATATTTCTAAGTTGGAATGTCAAAGACTTCACCATTTATAAATTACATTAGCCTCCAAAAGTTAAAGAAATATATTTCAAAGCTCACCATAAAAATATGGCACCAAACCCCTAAAATTTATAGTTTATATAAAGATAATAACGAACTTTATTAAATTTATGCAAAAATTGCAAACTATCACATATTTTGATAGTAAACAACAGGTATATATATACGCGAAAGAAAAGTGTGAAAATATCAGACATCTGTAATGACCCGTGTAGCTTGTGTTAGATTCCATGACTAGAGTCAGTGGGATTCCACTGTCTGAGAAAAGCTGTTCGCTCTATTCTTTAAGTTGGTTGGATGGATGGAAAAGGGAATGTCACTGCCTGATGTTGCTAGGAGTCTTAAAGGGACTCATCATATGATATACTATCTCTAGAATCAATATCAAGCTGAAACTTCTGTGTCCAGAAGGCATGTTCCATGCTGGTCTTGAGCTATAAAACTATCAATGGATCAGACTACTATCAACCGATGAGAGAAAAGAGCGCGCTTATCTTCTGTAGTTCTTAAGGAATATCTTGTGGGTTTTGGTTTTGAGCGAATGTGTGTGTGTGTGAGTGAAATGACCAAATCTACCTCCAGTCATAAATCTTACACATCATCTGTGGGACTATCTTGGTAGACAAATTGTTGATTGAAGTCCTCCACCAAGGCTTGTGGGAAAGCTGGAAAACATCTTATTCCGTAATTGGTCTTCATTTCCCATTTCGGTAACTGACAACTTAATTAACATCAGGAAAAGTCAGTGCTAACGATACATTCAAGCTAGGAGCAGCCATATCAGTTATTAAAACTTCTTTCTGTTATGTTTCTATGGCATTTTAAAACATAAAACTGTTTTTATTCTTTTCTTAGAAAATGGACTTTTCGAGCGAGGTTGCTTTTCTTATTGTAAATCATTTATGTGTTCTTCTAATTTAAACTTCTATAATGCAATCAATACATTCCTGTTTGGTGCACATATCATCCAAATATTGTGTTTCTACTTTTATGTGTTTGCAAATTAAGTGCAAAAAACCGGTTGTTCCTTAATTTTTGGAGGCAAGTTTATATCTTTCAGAATTTTTGAATTTTCATTTTGTTTACTTGTGCTTTTAAAGTTTTTAAAAGCAAACAGAAATTTTCATTTTTGAATAATCCCTTGACAAGAAAGCTGTATAAAGATTATATTTAGAAACAAAAAATATAATGTTGCTGCCAAAAGGGATTACAGGTGCAGATGAAGCGTCTCTGTTACAAAAAGAAGCGAAAATTTTGAGAATATGCTCCATTTGAAAAATCAATCCTTACAGTCGAATTAGAAAATGGAGAAGTACTTGAATTTTCGTTCTTTCAAGTAAATATTCCTATTTCATTGACATGCAAAATTTTTTTTAATCTGTAATCCATTTAATGTTTTAGTTTTGGTAGGTTTCGTAACTTAGAATATTATCTATGCAAGGGTTAATATGTTGGGATATCATTGTATAAATGAAAGAAATATAATGAAAATTTTTAAAAAATTTGTTTTATTTTAAAATTGAATTTTATTGAAAAAGATAAATTATTATAATGATGAGTGCTTATAACATACAGTAACGTTAGCAATAAAGTACTGATGATGGAAGTTTAGATTCGCAAAATAAAAAAAAATGTAGGTAATAATAAAAAGACAAATGATGTAATATGAAATAAGTCAAAAATTGTAAAATGAATCTTCTTAAACGATGCAATCTTTATTCCAATGAGATAAATAATCAACCAACTGAAAAATTTCCATGTGTTCACTGTAAGAGAAAGTATCATTCAAAAATAAAAAATAAAAATAAAGTAATATGAAAACAAATGTTAAATACGTCTATAGATGCATAAACGTTCATATACATGTCTTTAGGCTGGAAAATTTTCTTTTTATGTTTTATTTCTACTGGTGGTGAAAGCAAATAAATACAACGAAGAAGGATAAAATACAAATGTTAAAAAGGGACATTTGTAAGTAAGTTGGAAAGAGGTAGTTAAAGCAACGGCGAATATATAATTGATTAACTTATTAATATAATTATTGTTTTTTGTTTAAATAAAAGTCTTCAGTAAAAACGTTACGATTTTATTCCACAACCTAATATTTAACAGTCCCGTAGTGTGTACTACAACGATGGAGATAGTTACGATTCATGGATTATTTAGAACCCCATAATCGACAAACAGGATGGTTGTATCACATTCCGAAGTTGTAGACCATTCTGGAAGACATGACTCAGCCTTTCATCCTTTCAGTTGGTCAATAAAACTGAATTCTAAGCTTGCATGGGAACTAAAGTAAGAGTTTTTTGTTTTTTTTAGCACAAAGCATGCTTTAAAACTAAACACTGGGGGTTTCACGTTAAACTGACCATCTATTCGGGATATATTATTCACAGTCCATGAACCTTGTTCACGAAAACACATGTGAGCACTGTAGATATTAGTACCATTGGGCTATCGTGCCACGGAGTTTAGATAAACTTGATCATATATATATATATATATATATATATATATATATATATATATATATATATATATATATATATATATATATATATATATATATATATATATATATAAACCGATTTTGGAAATTTTAGTAATTCATACTGTTAGCAATTACTTTTTGACTTTCACACTTTTACAATTAAAGATGAGCTCCAGTGGCTCAGTAGCTTCACGCCGCTTCCCGTAAACTTAGCAAAGTGAAGCATCATTTGCCGCGGGTAGTGGTTGGGAGGGTGACCACGGTGTACTCTCCTTCATTGGGTTGCTGGAACTCCGTGGGTTGGGGACGTGTCCACGTTAATCTGTGATGTCCGAAGTCCTTCCACTGGTGTCGCGTGAATGTGGAGAGGAGGGTGCCAGCTCAGGTGTGGCCTCGTCACCTGACCGTGGTACCAAAATTACGAGGCACCTTAATAGAGTAAAGTCGTACTTTCACCTTCGTGGTGCTCTGATCCGAAACGAAAGACGCTCTCTATTGATTTAAATTCGCATAGCCAACGGCATAGCGAGTTTGGCTTGTCCAAGTGTCATAAGCAATAACAACAAAAACACAATTAAAGATTTTTAAACAAATACATGAAAAATAATTCAGAAAATGCATTATCTTATAAACACTCTATCCTAATGATTTTAGTAGACTGTTTAATTATTCTATATCTACAACCTGTTTGATGATAAAATTTTTAAATCATTGAAATAATTTATAAGATAATTCATAAAATGAAAAATAGTAAAATTGGGGATCAATACCTTCTAAAGACTGCAATAAAAGATTATCTTTCGTTTTCTTAAGTAATGAATTAAAATTTCAAATATTAGTTGAACCAAGTGCTGAAGTATTGATGATTGTTTTAAGTACTCTAACTCTGCAAATGAATGGAAGATTATGCATATAACTGAATGTTATAGAATTTAATTTGAAAATTAGAAGAATATTCAGTTGTGTTTTGTTCGTAATATATGTAAATAAGCTTAATTTTACAAAGATCCCATTTAATTTTCCTATAGGTTCAAAAGAACTTTAGAAATTTATGCTATATATTTTAATATGATATTCTTAAATGTAAGGAGATATAAATTAGAATACTTTGTTCTTAAAAATCTTCAGAATCAACATAGGAAACTCAATGAGCGGTTAAAGATGTAATAAAGGCAAACATAAAAAAAACCAAAATACCAATTCTTAATGTAATGTACCTTTTTCAGAACAAAATAAGGTGTTTGTCAGTGGTAGAGGAAAATGCTTGGAGAAAAATTGAAAACTATACAATATTCATTTTTATGTTAGTGAAAGGTTGACAGATAATTCAAAATAATTGTTGAATATAATTAAATAAGTATGAAAACGGGAGGTTCACAGTAAATATATTCATTCTTTCTGGCTCATTATAGGTATATTTTTAAGACGTAACTAAATATCACTAATAAATTAAATCAGTGAAGCAAGTTTTTAAAAATTATAATTATATTAATACAACCTAAAGTAAAATCCTATATTTGATTATGGTAATAGTAATGTTTAACATCAATATCGTACTAGGAAATTTAGACAACTGTTCCTTAGGAACATTCGAATTGTTTTTTTGATGAAAATATAAAAAAAACTCTGTTATTCTGATGAATTTGTTATTAATCATGTCGAAGAAGCCTCACTACTATTAGGTAAATATAGACTACATCAATATTTCTAAAAGCGTCACTGGCAGAAAAATATATATTTGTCGAACACGACAAGAAACATTTAAATGAACAATGTTTCTACTGTTAAAAAAGTGACATAAATTACAAATTTTTATAGTCGAAACATTTCACAAGCTAATACATACAGGGAATGTGAATTTTCGTCCTAATTTGTTCGAGGAAGAGGTGTAAAGTATGGTCATTAGTTTTCTTCTTTAAATGGTAAAAACACAACAAGAGATACATACAGAAACATACAGTGTTTGGAATGGAAATGTTTATAAGAAGTTGTTGTGACCACTGAAGTATTCAGCCAAGTTCTCATATTAATTTATCTCAATCAGTATTAATCAATCACTTTTATTAAGGATGCCAGATAATATAGTGAGGTTGATGTTAAAAGAAAATTTGAGCTACATTCCCGATTATTAATGCTCAGATTAAAAGGCAGTGATTACAAACAAGGACTTCCTTTTTCTTTTACTAAAATGAGAAATATTTAGATAGTAAGGTCATAGTTTTCAAATTTCAAAATGCTTTCCTTATTTTCTTTCGAACAAATTTCAAACTAAGTATCGTCAAAACAGACAAAACAGCTATATATATATACATATATATACATATATATATATACATATCTATATATATAAAAATTTCGTGTTCCCAATAAACTCCGAAACTACTGAACAGATTTTGATAAAATTTTGTAATCATTTATAATATGGCCCAACTTAAAAGATAGAATAGTTTTTATCTCTTAATTATATTGATCTCAATATTTATTATACGACATTAGTGTTTATTTATTGGTTAGTTCTGTAAGTTCCTAATAGGTGGCGGTTTAGTATCTAAGTTGCACAGGTATTCGGCAGATGGCGACGTGTTTATTTTTCTAGATTATACCATCTTCGAGAATATTAACGTGCGCGCGCGAGCACGTGGTTAAATATAGAATTTACATATATTTTCATGATGTATAATCATACTATAACAATTTTTCGTGAATCATTTTCATAATTATACTTTGTATTGTGTTATTATTGTGCAGTGTTCTACAGTTTGAATATTTTTAATATTATAAATAGTAAAATAAAATTTTATTTATTACTGTTTTTCTCTACTAATTTTCATACCACCTCGAAAACATGTAAGTATTTCTCCATAGTCTTTTATTTATTTTTATTTTATAATTTGGAAATTATTAATTTATTCAGCAGTACATTTTGATCTAATTTATTTATTCAAATGATAAATTCTTTTAATTTTTTTTATTTCAGTATAATGCCGCGGAAAAAATTTTTAGTTTTAATAATTTAAAATTGAAAAAATAATAGTTCTATGTTAATGTTATCTACCTCATTTATAACAATTTATTTTTAGATGTTTTTAATTTATATAGTATTTTTTATAAGAGTAAGTCACTGATTACAAACTATAATTTAATATAAGATGAATAAAATGTAAAGTCAGAAAGTATATGTTGATTTGTGCTTAATTTCAAAATTTCGATACTTTACCTATTACTTTTAAATTTTGGTGAAACGTTTTATTTTTAATCTCATAAGAATGAACCTATTTTAAATTTTTTAGAAAATATTAATTTGATTGTACCAAAGAGTTAGTAAAAAATTCATTCAATGTATTATAATTACTCAGCCACAGCAAAGCGTGGCTGGGTCAGCAATTCTATATACATAAAAATTTCGTGTGTCATGATGTATGTTCGCGATAAACTCCGAAACTACTGAACCGACTTTGATAAAATTTTGTAATCATTTATAATATAGCCCAACTTAAAAGATAGAATAGTTTTTATCTCTTAATTATTGATCTCAATATTTATTATACGATATTAGTGTTTATTTATCAGTTAGTTCTGTCAATTCCAAATAGTTGGTGATTTAGCATCTAAGTTGCACAGGTATTCGGCAGATGGCGACGTGTTTATTTTTCTAGATTATAGTATCGCCCAGAGTAAATTAGCGTGCGAGCGCAAGCGCGTGGTTGAATATAGAATTTACATATATTTTCATGATGTATAATCATACTGTAACAATTTTTCGTGAATCATTTTTATAATTATACTTTGTATTGTGTTATTATTGTGTAGTGTTCAATTTGAATATTTTTAATATTATAAATAGTAAAATAAAATTTTATTTATTACTGATTTTCTCTACTAATTTTCATACCACCTCGAAAACATGTAAGTATTTCTTTATAGACTTTTATTTTTTTATTTTTCTTTTATAATTTGATAATTGGCTCTGTAATCGTGCTATTTTGGCAGCAAGAAACTTTGATGCGAACGAAATTATAACTTCCATATACAACAGATGTTGCCCGGTGATTTGATGTCTCTTAAATCAATCGACACAGTTATTGATGAAAACGAAGCAGTAAACTTTCCAACTGAATTTTTGAATTCTCTGGATATGCCAGGAATGCCACCACATAATCTTCAATTGAAAATTGGTTCACCAATTATTCTTCTACGTAATTTAAACCCACCTCAATTATGTAACGGTACACGCTTAGTCATAAAAGAAATGACAGAAAATATTTTCTAAGCAACAATTTTGACGGAAAAATTTAAAGGAGATATCGTCCTGTTTCCACGTATTCCACTGATAGCGTCAGAATCTCCAATACCGTTTAAAAGGCTCCAATTTCCGATTTGTTTAGCTTTTGCGATGACCATAAATAAATCTCAAGGCCAAACAATGTCTATTTGTGGTTTGGATTTGGAAAACACATGTTTCTCACATGGACAGCTATATGTTGCCTGCTCACGTGTAGGAAAACCATCAACCTCTCGTGTTAGCGAAAGACAGGTTAACCAGGAATGTTGTACACAAAGTAGTACTTAGATAATTTTAATTTTAATAATTTAAAATTGAAAAAATAATAGTTCGATGTCAATGTTATCTACCTCATTTATAGCAATTTATTTTTAGATGTTTTTAATTTATATAGTATATTTTATAAGAGTTAAGTCACTGATTACAAACTATAATTTAATATAAGATGAATAAAATGTAAATTCAGAAAGTATATGTTGGTTTGTACTTAATTTCAAAATTTCGATACTTTACCTATTACTTTTAAATTTTTGCGAAACGTTTTATTTTTAATCTCATATGAATGAACCTATAAATTTTTTTAGAAAATATTAATTTGATTATACCCAAGAATTAGTAAAAAATTGATTCAATGTATTATAAAAACTCAGCCACTGCAACGCGTGGCTGGGTCAGTTTATATATATATATATATATATATATATATATATATATATATATATATATATATATATATATATATATATATATATCTTTTGCAGATTAAAAATAAAGCTTAATAATGTAATATTTTTAAATATATTCTTCAACCGTAACTACTGCATGAGAGTAAAATTCAATTTTATTCGAAGAAGATTACACATTATGAATAAATTTATTATTTTTGACTGAGGTATTGTAAATATGAATAACAACAATTTTGCTAACACACTGCATAACTACGAATATATTATAATACATTTGCATAAAGATTTTAACATGTATTTAGTAATAATAATATTTAAACTTAATAATGCCAAAAAATTCTAGCATAAGAAGTTAAGATATAATTAAATTAAAAAAAACAAAAAAAAATTATAATAGTGTACTTTATACTGTGAAATTTGCAGCATACCTTTTAAGATCTCAAAACAAAAGTAAAAGAGTCACGCAATGCTGACGTCTTGGGCTAACATTCAATCATCCGAACTGAAATCGGAAATTCGCCGCCCGGCGCAAGAACTCGAGGACTGCTTTGTGCTCCATGCTTTTCTTTTCAACTTACACAATGCATTAGTCTACTTATACAGTCAGCAACTTCTTTGAACTATTCCTCTTCATAGTATTGGACAATGAATGACCAGTGGTCTTTTTTTTAAATAGTCCATTGAAAACTTCGAAACACAAATTCCAAAAATATATTTGAATTAATTTATATATAAATTTTACTGGTTTATTTCCATTGTGTAATGCACTATAAACTATTATTATATAATATGGCTATTTATAAGGAAAGTTATGGTGTTTTACACATTTTATCTTTCATTCAATTTAATAACATTTCTGTATAAAAGCAAATGTGGTGATGGAAATATGTATTAATATGATCATGAAATTTACTTTTTACAGAAATTATCGTAATAAAATAATTACTATTAAAACTGAAAATTTTAAAGTTACTCTAAGGGATAGAACTAAAATAAAAAATACTAAAAATAACTCAAAAAGAGTTAGGGTGACAAGTTTTCTTATATTGCGCTTCTTAATTCTTGTTATTCAATACCTTAACAGATTAACAACAGCAAGAATATAGCTTCAGTAAATATGATGCTAAATTTTGAAGAATATTTAGTAAACAATACATAATTTTTGCTCAGGTATATCAGATGAAAAATTTAAAAAACTAAATTATGTCTAAGAACACATTATGTGTCTAAAGTAATTGAATATATTACATTAAAATTTTAGATTATTTTTTAAATTATATTGTTTCAGAGAAGAAGACAATTTGATACTTAAAATTGTCTAAACTATTAGTATGAAGCCTTAAAATTTCTTACAAAAATAATTTTCTAATAAAAACAAATACATCTGCGCATTTTTCACTGATTAATAAAATTAATAATATACAATAATTACATTTAAAATTATTATTAAAACACTTTAGCATTTTAATTCATGTTTTCAAGATAAACTCAAAATTTTACGAAATAACTTTTAATCCAATCAAGAAGTTCTAACTATTGTAATAATATAACAAATAAATTTGCAGAAGCATTAAATATATAATAAAAATTCAAACTCAAATTATATATTCTTTATGAAATTCTATAAAAAAATTGCAATGCTACAAAATTTATTTGATGCTCTTTTTCTTATAAGTAAATTATAAATCCCTATATTTTCTTATTAATTTGTTTTATCAAGATTGATATAGGATTTATATACCAACAATAAACAATAAAATTGAAATGTTTTAGTTGAATCAAGACAATAATTCACTAAGAAAATTCTCAAAGGAAACTAATTATTTTATCGAAAATAATCTTTAAACATTAGAGCATGGTATTTTATTCAAAATTAAACATAAACTAATTTTGGATTATTTATTAAGTGATATGAAAAATTAATCATAAATTTTATTTATATAATTAAAAGGAATTTTAGATAAATATAGTGCATAAAAAATTTCACTTATTTACAAAGTTAATAATGACTTTAATAAGTCATTAATATTAAAGCAATAAATTTTATTCATGTAGGAACCATAGTTTTACCTATTTCTATGTGAATCTTAAGAAAATTCATATATTAAATTTTAAAATAAAAAATAAAATCTCTATGTAAAACGAGTGATATAGTCAATTAATAATTCAGAAATAACTCTAGAATTAATTTATATATTCAAATAAGACTAATTAGTTTCCCAAAAATAACCCATCAATTTTCAATTATAATGCATTGTTATAATCTATAAAATTTCTTTAATACATATTTAATTTACTCAGAAAATTAACTACTATAAGTATTTAATTTATATTAAAACATTGAAGATAACTAAATATTAAATTTTATACTAAATGGTAAACCTTATTCATAGAATTAAGCTATACTTATGGGTATATTATATTCATATTTCAATAATAAACAAATTATATTGAAGTATATAATAAATTAATTATTAAAATATTAATGTTCAACATTATGAGAATATTTATTATTAAAGCTAATGAAATTCATTAAAATTTAAAAGTAATTATGTGCCCATAATTAAAATAATTTATTAAAAACTAAAACGAATATTTTATTCAGCCATATATTATGCATAATCATTTGAATTTATTTAAAAAGTAACAGAGAGAGAGAGCTTTAAGTTTTTTTATTTTAATAATCCTATAAATTGAGGTATCACTTTGATATATTTGCCAACTTCAATAAATGTCTTTCGTTAAAAATTAGAATATAATATTGAATATTTTGAAACAGATAGGATTAGTATATTTCAAGAAGAAAATAATTTCCGACAGGTATAGTATTCATTCAAAACATATTGATATAGTTATTTATCACACTCACGCCATCATATGCAAACTAATATAAATCGAATATTCCGCCTGTCCTTTTGTTTTGCATGTAACCTCGCCATTAGTCATTTCAATGCCATTAAAAGTTAGCTTCGGAACATTTTTATACGGAATTCAGGCATAACAAAACAATTTGTCTGATACAAAATGTTTAGCGCAAAAGCATTGAAAGTGTTATTATTTCTTTTCTCTTTTTTTTCATATAGCATTACTTTCAATCAATAACTTCCTTTACCCTCTGGTGTTGAGTGTTATATAGATATATGAACCATTCATCCCTCTGATTTATTCTTAGAAAATCCAATTTGCTGAACCTGCTTCAGTCAATTTTCCCTCCAATTCACGTAATGATGTGAAACGAATAGCTGTTGCAGTAAGAACTAAACTGCCCCTGACTGCAGCAGTTTCAGGAGAAAGTAATAGATAAAGTCACGAAAATGAAAGTTACATACTCTAGTGTAAAACGGATACTCGTGTGAGATATTTTATTTCAACGGGCTGATTTTTCATCTAAATAGAGCAGGAAATTTAATTTCATATTGCTTGTTGAACTTTCTTATTGAAGGAAAAAAGCAATACGTGCACATTTAATGAATTTGTGTAATGAAATTTAATAAATCGGTGCAAACTAGACATGATTAATAATTCAAAATTTGAATGCTTTAGAGTCTACAAACCTATTAAATAATGAAAATTTATAGTAAATCTATATATAATTTTTTCTTCCATTTTCTTGTGCTGTAAATTGAAATTGTTTTTAACTGTGTTTGTTTTTTTGCAATTACTCGTAATAATTTTTATATGTATATATATATTATATATATATATATATATATATATATATATATATATATATATATATATATATATATATATATATATATATATATATATAATAAATATATATAAATATTTTGTGAGAAAATGGTGCAAAATAGAATTTTATATATTAAAATAAGAACTATACATATTTCTATGTCCAGCTAATGCCTTATTTAAAGACAAGGAAATTAATTTTCATATTGGTTGTTAAAGGTTTCTGATGTAAAGCGATATGTTTATATCGCTTTACATCAGAAATTATATAATTTTAATAGTGTTTTATCAGTATTTAAAATACATTAAATTTGTATAAATTGGAAACGATTAGGATTTCTAATTTTGAATATAGGAAATTTTTCAAGCTTTAAAATCTCTTTAAAAGAATTGAAAGTTGAATCAGTATCATTCGTATCACCTGATTTAGTGCCAATGGGTTTTCTTTAAAGCATGTTAAATTTCGTTAGTTTATTTATATATTGAAAAATAATAATTTAATATATAAATAATATATATTAAAGTTATTTGTGATTAATCTTAAATTATAAATATTAAAAAACTTCACTATATAATATTACATTTCATATAATAAAAGACTTACGAAAATAGTTTAATTTGAATAATGAATTTCTTAAAAATTTTATTTCCTGAGAATTTGGAGTATAAAAAGAAGCAAAGCATTGAAAATTTATAGTTATAATCTTTGGCAGATACAGAAAAATGAGTAAATATTTTAAACATTGATAAGCTGACCAGTTTGTAGGGTGGTTGTGTCCCTAGACTCTCAGCGAGTGGACTCACGTTCGAATCCCGAATAAGGCTTGGATTTAAAAGTGGAAAAAAAAATTCACTTCCTGTCAGTAATAGATCTTCGTTTCAAAAAATAATGTAACTTACCATCCTGTTTTTGTCTGCAATCATGATTTTCGTTAGTAAATGTTCTCTTTTTCTGCTTGTTTGTCCTTTCTCATGTACACCAGATAGGGACACACGACAAAAAAAATTGACAAAGCATTTTAATGCAAAAATGTACTTTATTGTTTAATAGTTGATCCCATACTCAATAATGTTGAATTAGCTGTTAAATAACCGAGGTTCTATCCTCGGGGTGGGAAAGATTGACTCAGCCTTTCATCCCTTCAGTGGGTCAATTAACTGAGTACCATGTATGTTTGGGAACTAAACACTGGGGGTCTTACGTTAGGCTGACCACCTAACTGGGACATATGCTTCGCATCCCAGGGCCGTCGGTCATGAAAACAGTTATGGGCACTGTAGGCCTTGGCCCACATGGGCTGTCGTGCCATGGAGTTTTAGTTTAGTTTTAGCTCTTAAATAAACTTTTAAAAGTAGCAAAAAATGTAAGTTATGCAATGAATCTGCAATTCACATATAAGTGATCAACTTATATTCTATATTCATAAATTTGCAAGCATCGATATAATATTTCTCATATTATATTACAAAATAAGAAGCTCATATAATTTATGATTTTTTTAAATAAAAAGTATATCTATAAATTATTTTTGAAATATATCAGCAACCCTGTTAAATAAAGGAAGAGAATGCAGTGCAACTGTCATGATTCCCTGTATCTAGCCCTGAGATACGCTATACCAATTAGACAGAAGCAGTGGGGAGGAGTCTTCGCTATATTGAAGTTAGAACCAAGCAGAAGATCTTAATAATTGGTCTGCCACCTCGCAAGTATCATTTCACTTGGAAGACATTGCGACAACGCCAGGCTTTAACATGCCTCAGTCACCTTTAGCGAACACCACGGATCTTCGGTTAGGTTAAAGAGAGACTGTAAATTGATCTTTGGTAAAGGAAAGGTATACGGTAAGGGGATCTTCATTTAAGTCGGGACTAGAACTCACTGCTTTCAATAATAAGTACAACGCTCTAACCAACCAGGCCTCCTCGGCCTCTTCTGTTTCTCCGTGCACATCTGTTGAGAATGGGTGCTTGGGAAATTTACATATTTTTCTCCTTACTGACTTATTAATAAGGGTTACTGTCTATAAATGGTCATACAAAAAGCTAATAATGGTGAATACTAATAGCTTCATAACGTTCTTCGGACAATAAGCTGTCCACTACGCGATTCCAAAGTCAAATCTATTAATAAATTTAATTAGAAAAAACCACACACACACATATATTTCATTTAATTATTGATTCTATGTACAAGATAATCTATTAATATCTTTTTTACGTGTAAAAACGATAAAGATATTTAATCTTTTGAATATTAAAATTTTTCAAGAAAATAAAAATAAAAGTAAACATGAATATAATACAGAATGTTTCTACATTAACATTGAAGAAAATAAAGTTAAATTTTTCATTTTTTTAGTTGCTGTCTTTCGTATACTATTTTTTTTATATTTATAATAAACTATATTTACTGTTGTTCAGTATTTCCACAAAAAATTTAAATTGCTAATGAAATGAGTAAACTTTATTCGGATTACTTTACTAATTGTACATAGTTTTTTATCATTTGTGAATAAGAATTCATGTTTTTTAATAAGGAAATCATTGCATTATGAAATATTAAGCCCAAAAAACGCTGGTAATCGCATTATAATGAAAATGCTCTTAAACATGCAGTACAAGCATATGTCTTATAATTTGAAATAAGTATTAGCAAATAAAATTGACAAAAGAGACTAAATTATTGTTAATCATTAAATATTTAATACACTGTACTAATTGTGAAAGAACTATAAATAAAATCATGAATATATTTCTGAAGATAGTTTCAAAATTATTTATTAGAAGAGGTTCCACTTTTTTTTAGGCAACCCATAAGCTTTAAGTATAAGCAGTTGACACTACAACTGATATTGTATCGGTCGAACCACGTGTTACAGAGGCAATAATCTGTGAGTCACCCCACTTACCAAATGTGATTGCGGTGGCAATATGGCTAATCATAATAACAACGATGTTCTCTGCAGTTAACTTGTGAGAGGGCAGATAAGAATTTACTGTACTTTCAAGATCTGGCAATTTCTCTTAATACAGTCAGAAATTACAATGACTGCATCCTTCTCCAAAACTACTTGACTTACTAAGTTCCTGGAAATGAAAATTACAAAATCCAGGAATTGGATTCCGGTAGCCATTAGGAAGAGCTTTTGCAGAGATAAGAGAGTAGCTGCAAATCTTCATTAGCTGTCTAAATTCGAGGATTGCCTCTGTGGAACGGAAGCGCGGATTTCACAGTTGCTAATTCACCATTCAAGTCCAAACTGTTCCCATCTGCTTTATCTGATGGTTGCCATAGACTCCGAATCACCTGCGTGGGTGGCATTTTGCTTGAGGGAGATCTTGGACGAAGATGATCCTCTTATTCATATTACATAATTCCTCACAATTTCAAGCATTTGAAGTTTAATGGTGGTGTTTCAGTCAGGCAATTATTTCCAGTCTTCGGAAAATAAAATCGAGAATAATGTTAATGAAAACCACAAATGATAGTCAGAATGTTAAAAACTTTAAAATTTATAACATTTTTATTACATTTCTTTGAGAGAAAAAATCATAAAAAAGGTATAAGCCAGAGAATAATTTTGGCAGTATAAGTAGTCTCCCAACTTTTATTGGGGTCTGTTCGCTAACATTAAAATGAAAAAAGAGTACTAATGGTCATCAAAATGAATAGCTGTTTCTTATTTGTTTGTAATTCTTTTCTAGATTTCCATTTCTACCGATAGTTATTTCTTGCTTTTATGATTTTAAGAAAATCAATCAATTAATAAATTAGACATTTTTAAGAAGAGGAAGGCAATAATTTTTTGACAACCCAATTTTGATTGTTATTTTAAAATATACTGAATTAAATAGTATCAACTAAATTAACCTTATACATTTTTTAATTAATTAAGCATTTAACCATCATGTAAAGAGCCGATATGTAATGGTTTAAACAGATGTTAGTAAATGCACTAAAATAAGAGTTTTTAAAATATATCTACACCAAACGTAAGAGTTGGTTACTTCATGAAATTTTAATCTTGAAGCCCAGATAAACCATGTTTATCCTCTGAGAAACTCACGAAAAATATTTTTATTGACAAGTTAAAGGACAATTTAGATGAAATATGAAATGTTGTGGCAAACTTTAGTAATGACATTTTTCCATACTTCAGAAAGAATTTTATATTTTGTGAAAAAAGAATGGAAATTTATAAGAAATTTGAAAAAAAAAACTCTTTTTTAAATACATTGCATTTATTGTTAAATGAAAAAAATTTCAAATAAATATTAAAAATTTTCTATTCACTTATTATTTTTTTATCTGGACTACAAAATGCTGATAAAATGTATATACGAAATTCAGATTAAAACAAATCACAAATTTCAAGTAAGTAATTACAGATTTAAAAAAATCTCTTTAAGTACTTTATAGTAAAAAATGTAAAGTAATTTAAATAAGCAGTATATATGTTAGAGTATTCTACTATTTATTTGCAATGAATATGATGAAGAAACTAAAAAAAATGAAAGAAATGAATATTTTACTCCTGATTAAATGAGTTTCTAAACTAAACGGATTATTAAATGCTTTACCTAAAAAGTAATAAAAATTGGTGCATAACATAATTGATCCATAGATCCTTCATTCTAATTTTAATTTTTCTTCATTCGGGAAATACGTTCTATATTTCACTCATACCACATGAAATAATCGCAAAGTTTGAAAATTTACTCACTTACATAGATACTTGTATAATATTATTCTAATAAGTTTTTTATTCATGGTAAGTGCAGATGTTTGTCAAATGAGTATTTTACACCTATTTAATTTTTTATTCAGCTTTCTTAATATTTTCGTTTCATTTTTTATGCTCTATACCATATAAATAATGTTTAGTTATATTGAGACCAAATTAAGGGAAATTTACTAATTTTACCTGTTAATGGACTTCTGATAAAAAAAAACAACCTTTATTTAGGTTATAAATATGTTGCAGCTTCATATATAAAATTACTCATTAAAGGAATAATTTCTCATTTAGTAAATTTTTAATTAGATAAATATGCGTTTTACTTAAATATAAAATAAGAATATTTGGTGCTAAAATGGTAAATGGTACATTGGTAAATGGTAATTTTTTAAAAATTTAGTAGTTCCTAAATCGAAAACTTTGACAAGGTATTTTCAGTTTTCTTTTAACTGCTTAATTAAGAATTTTCTCCTTATCTTCCAATAAATATTTGTTTTCTGACAGCTGTGAGTGGTTAAAATTCTGGTCTTCACTTCAACAGATCATGAGTTTAATTACCTCGTCGGAGCTGGATTTTTGTAGTTGTTAAGAGACCAATTTAAATTGTATGTCTTGCTCTAATTTGGCTCCATATGGAATAAAATTCTTAAGTTTGCATCGTTTATAGAGTGACTAATAAACTATGCAAACTAAATCCAATAAATTTTCACAAAATTCTTCATAATATTTTCTGTTGTTGTTGTTGTTGTTACTAATGACACTTCGACAAGCCAAGCTCGCTATGCCTTAGCTATGCGAATTTAAGTCTATTGGGAGCGTCTTTCGTTTTAATCAGAGCATCATGAAGGTGAAAGTACGACTTTGCTCAACACACATGCCATAGGGACTCGTTTATAGGGTAGGCAACCATTCACACCTCATTCATACAAGGAAAGGACAAAGACAGGATAGACAGAGAGAGAAAATACATCCATGCCCGAACCGGGATTCGAACCCAGGACCTCCTTATCCGCAGTCAGGCACGCTGACCACTAGACAAGTTGGGCGGCATAATATTTTCTAGATTGATATACACACAATAAGCCAGAATTTTTTTACAAAATTTAGGGAAAAGTATGATAGTTCAGAAGAGTTGGAATGTTTATGTCATGAAGCAAGTTAATATAGATTGAAGAATTTTTTTCGAAATGAATATTTAAAAGTAGAATTGATACATTTGTTACAAGAATACATAAATGTTATCACCATATGGTTTAAAAGTGTTACATTTCCAACATATTTCAAAGAATCTGTATTTACCACTGATATATCGCAAAGAAACGCAGTCGCCTAAGAACAAAAAATGGACAATGGCCACTGACGACAGTTCTATTCCCTACAGGTATCGTCAGCGCTATTGCATTAAGGGTTTCTGCCGTTCCTACACTTGATGCATTTTCGTGTGGTACGTGTGAAGGTTCACTAAGTAGGAAAAGAAGTCCTTAATAGCTTCAATCCTAGTAAGAAAAGACAACGTCTGATTTCTTTTGCTATTTTTTGTCTTTCCTCCAGACCACCCTGCGTTCCCTCGATGCGAAAAAGGGGTCGCTTCTGTTGTTTCTGGTGGCCAGCTTGAGGAGCAGAATATTTATGAACTTCCATCAAGCGATCTGCTTTAGCCACATCGAAAGGGAAAACGAATTCCGAGTGTTGTGAAGTCAAGAAGCTAGTTAAGTAATGAAGCAAGGAGAATGTGAAAATCTTTTCTCTACTCACTCCAATCTTTTATCTTTCCAGAAAAAATAAAATTATTGGAATAATTTGGAAAAACTAGAGTGATAAGTTGCTTAACTCTGCCAAAAAAATTCAAAATAATTTAAAGTTTTTTTTTCTTATCACTTAGAAAAAAAAGGTAGTTAAGAATGTAAAAAAAAAATAATGTAAGGAAATTCGTTTTTATGTTTTCTGTAAAAGGAAAACGCAGGATCTGAGGTAATCTAACTTTTGATTGTGCTGTTCTGATGAGATTTGCTTTTGTTTCTTATTTGTTGGAGTGAATCTCATTATTATTCCGACGGATTCTTCTTTTGCCTTCTTTTAACAAATGTTTCAACAACTTATTTAAAATGTGATTGAAGTTTTCAAGTTTTTCGGATGAATTTGCATACAAATGCTGTATTAAGCATAAAAAATGCCTTCCATTTGTGATTTGCAACTCTGATTCTTATAAAGCCTATAAATATAATAATCATAAAAAAGAACACATTTGTTAAAATAGACGCAAATTCAATGCCTTCCTTGACTTTTGGAGTTTTCTCTAAAATTAAAATAAGTTTTGTTCAAAATGAATGCATTTTTATAAATGAATATAAACTGCAATAAATCAATAAGAATTGTAAGATATCGCAAATACTTTAAATGTATAACTTTCAAATGTAAATTTATTAAATATGTTAAGCTTGTGTGAAAGAGGAAATATTATTTCCTTATTGATGAAAGTTATTCGATATTTTTTACCCAAATATGATTACACATATATATAAACAAAAGTTTTTAATAACAAACTAAATCTTGTAAAGGACAAAATTCAGAAGATTTTTAAAAATATATCAATTATGTTTTTTATTATTTGGTCAAAACAATTTTAACAACATTTAAGTAACTAAGCGATGGAAACACCCATGTTATAATTTTCCTCAACTGAGATAATAAAATCAAATATTATTTCATAATGACATTTTTATTTAATGAAATACTAAATTAAGATAAGCAATACTTCAGATATCCATAAATAATGTAATACATTTCTACCCACTGAATTTCTATTTTTATGAAGCATAACAATAAATCAAATTTAAAAAGGCATTATCAATTATAAATATATCCATTAAAATAACTACTTAAAATATAAGTAAACTATTTAATATCTATTTTGCAATAAAACAACATGCAGCTTCAAACGAATTGGGTTTTTTTTTAAGAAATAAGCAGATATTTCAAACTAAATAAGTAAATTAGATTTCTTATATATTATCAGAAATATATTGAGGTAAAATGATTATTAACTTTTTCCATTAGTCACCATTATAGTTTATTGGTAAATATTTATAATATTGTCCCAAAGTGTTCCTTATTTTGACTTATAAAATGTGCACTATAATAACAGAATAGTAAAATTTTATGAAAAGTAAAAATCTATCAAAAAAAATTGCGTTCTACCAAAAGTTTTGTTTTCCTTATAGCCAGCATTTTAGTCAGATGGAACAAATCATTTATTAATTCGTCATCATACACATTATGTGGCATCATTTATACGCATCATTTTTATTGGAAATCATATGCATTATTAAATTATCGTTCACACAAAAGTAAATCAAAAACTTTAATAGAATTAGGTATAATGATGCTTGGTATTTACATATCAAACCATAATGTATCAAGACAGAACTGTGTTAGCTTCTCTAGATATATTGAACTTAATTAACTGGTAAGCTAGATAGAACTGTGTTAACTTGCAATTCTTGATTAAAGTTTTGACCGACTGCCCATTGGAGCAGTTTTCAGTATGTAAAAGTGATTTATTTTTTAATATTGGTGAATGTTAGGCCTTCAGAATATCATAAAATATTTATAGGCTCTACTATCTTAATCAGCATTTATAACATGACTATGAGTTCAAACTTAACTTCAAGAACTATCTTGAAAATTAATTGACTTAGCGCTGTGCACAAAGTGATAAGATTTGATGAAAGTTACATTTTAGAGTTCATTGTGAAATTGGTTTTATTTCTGTAATCCTTAACTGCGACTAAATATTCAATTCATGGAATCAATCATGATTTAGCATCAGATTCATAAATCTTGGTATTTTACCAGCAATTATTTCTGAATGGAACAAAAACACGTACACTAAATTTTTTTTAGGATATGGTCTAAGGAAAAGAATCTTTATTGCTTTTATATTGTAACCCTAAATTAATGAAGATATTTATTATTAGTACTTAAAAATGAAAAATGCCTTAAAAATTTTAAGTTGCAGAAATTTAGCGAATCTTAAATTGTTGATCAAATGGGGAATCGAGTAACGAACATAGGATGTTATAATAATATGTTAGCTATCCAAATTGTTCGTTAACCGATCATTGATTTACCATAGATTTTTCATTCAAGAGAAAATCGAGTAATTCCTTCAGGAGACCCAGAAAGTTAAATTAAAACAATGGATGTATAACTTCTTAGTAAATTTATTAAGAAGCAATACATTTACATAGTATCGCACATTAAGTCATCTACAATTTTTACTTTTGGGACGTTAAGGAATGTCCAATGTCGATTGCTTTTCTCTCTTTTTCAAGATTCTCCGGAAGTGATTAATAGCATTGTCATTGTAAAGATCCCTAATTTCACTGACATCAGCTTGGTTTGAGTGACATTCTAAAACCCTTGCACTGACATCTTCCAACTTCTTCAATGTATCTTTAATGGCAAGTGTTGGCATTGGTCCCAATTCGGATATGAATGAAATCAAAAGCAATCAGTTTAAACAGATAGTTAGTTTCCGTTTTCAAGGTATCAAAATCGAAACTGATGACTCACTTTGTCTATTATTCTACTTGGAAAAAATCTTTTTTCCAAAGTAGAACTTGGAAGTTTAATGTCCAAGCAGCATAAATGAAGATGGATGAAAAACGATTTTTGATCCCATGGGATTTGTAACCCTGCACATCATGCTCCGAAAGCCGAGAAGTGTTCGTTAGAATTTGTTTTAGTTCGTTATCCGAATTTGTGTTTTTTTGTCTGAACATGAAAAACTTTTGTGAAAACATTTGTCATTCGAGCTGTTAGTTTCCCGATCACCCACTGAATTTGTACTTAAAGCTCTGGTGTGAAATGATCCCATCGCAGTACTGAGAGCGCCATCTGTGAACAAGAGATACTTAATTGATGATTTGTATCGAATGCTAAAACACGTATTTTTGTATGTCGATAAGAAACGATCATTTGATTCTTTTAAATCTGTTTCACTAAAGTGCTGAATTTGTGTTGCACAATTATTTACAGAACCAGTATTCTTCAAACCATTAATAAAACTCTCCGTTATTTTCCTTCAGTGATTTTTTTCCAAACTAAACGCAAAATAATATGAATCATTATATCAACGGATATTTTTCAATGTGCAATTATAATCTATATGCGAATTAATTGCTCAAATTAATTAAAAATATAAGGAAAGAAATTTGTGAAAATAAGCATTTTTAAAAAAACATGTAAGTAATGAAACAATGACAGAAGATATCTTCTGTCTTAATGACAGAAAAATTTCAAAATATTTTAATTAAGTCTTATACAGAGAATATATGATAAAGAATTCTAGATGAAAAAATGCAAAAGAACCAAAATTATTTAAACTAAAATTACAATGTGAATGATCTTGAAATTAAAACATTAAGCTTAACTTAAAGATTTAATATATTTCTGATTTACATATTAAATTACTGAAATTTATATAATTTATACAACAATCATTGCTTTTGTATAAACATATCAAGAAATTTATTGTTCTTAATTAATACCTATATATTTCTTAATAATTTTAGAGTAGAAAAATAATGCATGAATAATATCAAATTCTAATTTTTTACATTAAATTTCTAATATTCATCGTCTCTACGTAAAAATTAAAAATTGAAAACAATACGATTAGTAGGCATAAATTCAATTATAACAATTTAAAAATTTGAAATTTAACTATAATTTATAAAACAAATTGAGACTTTTTATTTTTGTAAGCATAAACCACAGACAAATATATAAAGGATTCCAAACACTCGCACTCTTTGTTGTAAAAGTTGAGTTTTTAAATTTTGATTTATCACTACTTTATGAATATTGTTATAGTGTGATATGTAAATGTATATTCTTGGCATTGGGATCATAATTGCTTTATATATATATATATATATATATATATATATATCAGAACTGCTTACTTTCATATTCAAAGCCTAAAAAATGGAAATTTTAACTACATTTTGATATGTATTGAACTGTTATTTCTTAACATCTGAAACTTTCTTTCAGAGAGTACTTTCACTTTGAAGAACAATTTAAGGAATTAAAAATGTCCTTCTTGAAACGTTTTAGTTTATTTTTGATGAAACTAGAATAGTGCTCTCTTTTTTTTTACTTAAATGACAAGTTCTATTATTAATAACCTATGATAATAGAGATAAATTAACGGAATTAATGGAAACATTTCTGTGTCAAATTAGACGCAAATATCTTCGATATCCTGACAAATCTTTGTAAATTGACTAAATAGTAATCCAATAACTATGATATGTATAACGCATCAAATCACGGAATGAGCACAACTCATTAGTCTTGTGAGAGCTGCCGTATTTTTAACAGCCTCTAACCTCTTTAGCGACTTGGCACTCTACTATCTGCAACACTTGTCTGGAACTCTTTTAATATTTTATCAGGACAAATGGAGACGAACAGCCCTTTTGCCTAGATTCTTATTGGGCAAAAAGATGAACCGAAACATCGTTCATCACTTTTCAACAACCAATCATTAGAGGTTTAATATTTAATGATTTATCGACGTCCTTAGGATTGCGACTTCGGTTCAAAAGGGGAAAAACGCTTTGCTAAGTGGACTGTCGTAGGCGATGATGTTATTTTACCAGTACATTTGCTGAAGTACACTTTTTATTTCTTTGGGAGTCTATCAAGTGAATCACAAAACTTCATAATATGCAGCAAATTGTTAAGTTTTATAGAAAATCTTCTCATTTTGCAGTCCCATAAGACAATTGATTTTCTTAAAATTTAATTTTCTAAATCTCGATGTTTTCTAAAGGGTTTTTTTTAATACTCTTACTTTATCAATGAAATTTCTTTTTTAAAAATATTAAAAAGAAAAACATGTAATAATTTCCCAGAAACAATTATTTAAAATAAAACAATATTTGATTAAATTTATTCAGGATTTATTTTTGCTTATGATTCTCTTATGCAACAGCAATGTTTTAAAAAATTTAATATGTATATAAAAAAACTGTATCTAAATTTCTCAAAAATGGTAATTAAAGTAATTTATTAGTAGAAAGTGTATTATCTTAAAAATATTCTTCCTTTGGCCTTAAATATAAAAGATTACTTTAAAAAAAGGAATACTAGTTAATATTTTTTACTAGCAATAAAAATTTGCATTTTGCTATACTTTCACTCCTATATTGATATAAAAATTTAAATTTATAATCAAATTCATGAAGTACTTTTTATCACAACCTTAGAGGCAAATGAATTATTAATAATCTATTCTTCGTACACACTTTTTCTATGAAACATTTTAAGTCACTGATAAAAAATTTTCATTTTGATGCTAATTTGTAAAAAAATATTTTAAAAAAGTAAATGTTTTCAACTATAAATAATATTTGGTATGAAATATATGTAATTAAAATATAACTATATATCACCTTAACGTACGATGTAAAAAATATAAAAAAATTACTTAAGTTTGAGAATAATTCTTGCATCAAGTTTTGAATAAATTAAAATATAGAACATTTTGGGAAATAAGAAAATAATTGCTTAGTCTGTGTAAAAATTATATAGTGGGAATATTAGAATCAATTAATTTAAAATTTAATACTAAAGTTGTGAAACGAAATTTTAAAAAACGCATTTGGACAGTGTTTAATTTTACATTCGTAATGTAATGCATTGTAATGTGTGTAGTATGCAGTTATCAGGTTGTTATCGTTTTGTGTCAGCTAGGCTGGCAAGTGAACCGTAATTTATTGTGGAATCCGAGTAATCAGGTAGATTCCGAATAATGACTATTAAGTAGCAAAGCAATTGAGGAATTGCATTTTTGTTATACAATAGGAGCTAGTTCAAGGAAACCAGAGAAGATGAAAAAAAAGTAAAACCGAACCTTAAATTTCAATGATAAAAGTTCACATATAATAAGTCACCACTCCGTTTATTATGAATTTCATTAGAAAAAGAGCAGAAAAATCCACCAATCTCTCTTTTTGAGGGAACGTATTCGTAACAATAGCCAAACTGTTTGTGTTTTGATCTTTATCCATTAAAATTATGATTTTGAAGACAGTGATCGATACTTTAACAACACTCTATGGAAGACTTGTCTTGAGTATATGAAAGCACTGCTAGTGGAAAATACACTTCATTTACAAAAAAATTCTGCAAAAGCTAGGAATATCACACAAAAAAAAAACGATTTCATATCGAAAAGCAGTGGGAAACATTGACAAGGTAAGAAAATGAGTATCAATCATCCAGAGGAACAAAGCTTTTTTGTCGCTCAGCTGTCATTTTTTGCACGCGAGGGCTAATTAGACCAGGACCTACAGTTTAAAGTGGATTCCGAACCACTACAAACATCCATGCCCAAGGTGGGATTCGAACCCATGAACTGTTGAACCGAAGGCGAGAGCGCTAACCATTCGGCTGCCAGCTCGGCCCAGAGGAAGAAAGATGAGTAAATACAGAAGTGTGCATGCATCTAATAAACACCAAATTAGAAAATATTTCTTAGAGAAATTGTGACAAAACATGAAAAAATGATATACTCTGAAAATATGAAACACAAAAAATAGTGATTGGAGGAATTTTTGCGAAGCAACAAAATTAACATCGAAACGTGTCAATCACTTACATAATCGCCAGTCAAGTTTAAAAAGGAGCTGAAGTAAAGCTTTGATGATTTTATAATTATAATTTACCGACCGAGATGGCTGAGTTCGACCAAGAGCTCTCCTGACTCCTAAGCTGAGGGTCCCGTTTCGAATCCCGGTTCGGGCATGGATGTTTCTTTCTTTGTCCTCCCTGCGTTTCTCTGTCTTAGATCTTTCTGTGATGATGTATGAATGTGGCCTACCCTATAAACGGGTTTGCGGTGGTATGGCGCGGGTAACGCTACTCGCCTCCGTGACTTGGTTCACAGGTTCCCGCTGGGTTACGACAAATGAGTAGCAGTTTCTGGCCTTGTTGTTGCAAAGGATTTGTCATCTAAATGCCCGTCATTGGAAAAAAATAATTACAATTTTATTTTCTTACTGCTGGTATATTAACTTGTTTTAATACGGAATTATTATGTTGAATTTAATCTTCTACCTAAGGTGGTCGTTGAGGTGTGTAATTACAGAATATAGACTAAAAAGAGATCAATGATGTTAATGAAAATATTGTGACCACAGCGTTTTCAGGAATGTCTTGTGAAAAATAATTTTTTTAAAGTTGACGCAGTATTATTGCGCAGTGAAAGATAGAGATAAAAGCAACTTCTTGTTTAAAAAATTTTTGGTTGTTATTTAGTTACACAGTTTAATAATAAATATGACTTTATCTGGATTGAAGAAAAGTAAGAAAGGCCAAAGAAACTAAGGTTTGGCCACTGAAACTAAGAAAGGCCACTGAAATGGTTATGCGTGTAAAAATAACTGAATATTTTGGAAGTATTGTCGAAATGATTAAATAAGATATTAAAGATAAGGAGGAATTATCACGTAATGAAACAGAAATCGAGACTAAACAGTTAGAAAGTAAAGGTATTAAAATGGCAAAATTAGAAAAGCAATTGAAGGTTGAAAATGTTAAATTCACTTTCTAAATCAAGGGAAAATACTGATGATTTAAACAGTGTGAACAATGTGAAATTTTTACTTAAAAGTGTAAAATATTTGTGCTTATTTAAAATCATGATCTAACTCATGTAATTTTTATTTTCAACCTCTCGAAAGAGCTTTTCATTTAAAAAAACGTTCTGAAGGATTACAAACTGAGATTTTACTGAATATTTTTTGGGTGAGAAACAGCCAGTTTGATAGTTCATAAGACTGTGAAGGATTTGGCGAAGTACTCGAAGGAGAATGATTTTATTTGTTTGTAACTCAACATTCATTTTTCGAACATGAGGATTCATTAGATTAGATTTATAGTTTGAATTGATTTCCAATTGATTGATTTTTGAAGAACATACAAGCCCAAGGTTTAATATGAATCCAGAACTGCTGAACCAAAGGGAAAAGTGCAAACCATTTGGCTATTAGCTTGACTTGAATATTAAAAAGGCAACAGTAAACGAGTTTTAGAGTTCCCTCCAAAACTAAATTAAATTAAATTACTTTCGCAGTACTCGAAAGACCAGAGACGAAACATATATGTTCAGTTTGCATAAGGAATCTAAGAGACGATGTGTGAGTTAGTGGGTTTCAGATATATTAATTAGCCTTTTTATAGGGATTTACAGTTGTATTTGGGAGTCAAATAGGCAGAAAATTGCTACAAGCCCCACGACATGTCAAAGTTTGTAGATAATTATGTGCTATCCAGTGAGAATAGCATGATTGAAGCTGGGTCATGTTTTCGTGGGACATGAAATGAAGCAAATCAGGATTTCATAAATCAAATTAGGTTTATAAAAGCTTTGTAAATGAGATTAAAACTCCAAACTTCATTATGTACAAAAATCTCTCATTACCTGAATCATTGTCCCGAATTTAAAAAAAAAAACTGTCGATGAAGGAAAGAGTTGATCTATTTCAAAAAAATAAATTATACTTTAATTTTTCTGGAATTATAAAGTTTATTTACGAAGTTCTAACCTATAATACAGAGTTTTCAAAAGATACACCAATTTTATTTACCCTTTACAAAATACTTTGATGAAAATAGACTTGCAGCTGTTGATGAGAATTATGTACTGCAAAATCAGTACACGATGTGATTAAAAACCCGGTGCTCAGGTATTTGGTCCAGAGGAAAATAACCATTCATAGTAAAACCGTTTCCTGCAATAATCACTAAAGATGTAAATTCTAAATTTTTTGCTGAGTACAATCATGTTCAGAGTGGCATAAACATTTTAGATTTATCACGCTACGCAAGCCCTTTTGTATAACGCAAAAAAATTCTATTTAAAATTAAACACTGAGTCGTGGCTTTTCTGAATTGAATAATACTACTTCTACTGTGGTTATCTCAACAGAAAGCAAGATTTCTAATCAGAATAGTAAACATGAATGAGAGAAGTAGTACTGCTACTTTTGTTCCAAAACTCTATGGATTTTGCTCTAATGCAAATTTTTTAATAAATAATCTGGAATTAGAAAACAAAAGTTTGTAGTTGAAAATTTTGGGAAACTATGGAAAGTGGATACATTAATGGAGCCTCAAGTGTTTCTTGAGCTCTTTAAGTCCGCAGGAGAAAACGGTCGGGTTCCAAGTTTATGAAGCAAAACTCAGTATTTCTATTTTTTCAGTGTTGTTGAAGCATGTAGTTGAGTAATGGTCCAATTGTTCAAAGGGGGGTTTGAATTTTTAAGAACTAGATAAAATTATGAGAAAGTTTTCGGAAATTGAACATTTTGAATGGGAGGAAAATCCAGGTGAAGCAACCCTTTTTTGTAAGAAACATTTTAATGAAACACATTTTTCCTGTTACTCTCCCTTTCTCTCTATCTATCTATCTATCTATATCTATATATATATATATATATATATATATATATATATATATATATATATATATATATATGGGAAAAAACTGATGTGAATCATTGTTGTTGATTTTATTATTGTAATTTTGTTTACTTGCTGTTGATGATTTCACTTGTTTTAATAAATAATTTAAGTAAAATTTACGCTTCTAGAACTTTTAAAATTTTATCTGTTCTTTGATGATTCTATAAAATATATAGTCAATTGTATAAATAGTTGGTAACAAAAGAAAATATAATTTTTGAGTGCTATAATATCTGCGATAATATAAGCCACACATGCTGCAGTTAAAACAAAAATCAGTGAAAAATGATCATTTAATGGAAATGGTTTACATCCTGTGATATTGTTGTATGACAACGCAAGCCATCATGTTGTAATATTGATTGCGGAATCATTAGAAATTTGTCTGGCTGAGAAATTTCAAAACAAAGGCAAATAATCACAACATAACTTATCTAACTATCTTTAGTTTCTGACAAATACTGTCTTGTTTTCTACAAATTTCCAGACAGTTGATGATACAAATAAATGAGTTGATGACTTCAAAACATCAAAAATAAATCTTTCTATATTACTGCACTTGTCTGAGCGATGGCATTAAGAGTTTGGCAATTATGTAAGATATTTTGAGGAATAGTAGTGTATTTTATCTTTCAACTGTGCACAGTCATTTCTAAGAAATTCGTTACTACTCCCAATGTAGGAAAGATATACACTTCGATTTCCTCAGTGCGTTTATTTAATTTCATACATAATAAAAGACAACTACCATTCAAAAAAATTTTTTATTTGTATTTAATTAAATTACAGAAATAAATTAAATTGTCTGTATCTACAAATGCTAACATTTAATGTTAGGTATTCACTGATATTTACCACATATCAAATTTAGAGAACAATATGTTTTTATAAATATTAATATCGGATATATCTTGATTCAGTGAAAACAATTTATCCAATTGTATTAAAATTTCTTAAAAGATTATATATATATATATATATATATATATATATATATATATATATATATATATATATATATATATATATATATATATATATATATATATATATATATATATATATACAGGGTGTCCCAAAACGACCGCATAAGCTCTGCTGCACAGTTAGATTCCTCGTTGGGAGTACATAAAAACTGCCTAAAGAAGCGTTCCTGTACGATCCATAGTTTACGAGAAAAATACGAAAAACAAAATATGACGTCACTTCCTGTGCAAGTAAAAACAATTTATCATACATATCAACAACAGTATTTGAATATCTTTTCAGACGATAGTGCTTAAAACATTCGCCGCGCATATCGCTTCACGGATGCGCACGTAGTGACAACATCAATGGAATTAGTTGCTCGTATGCATGCTGCTTTCACTTCCGTGGATCCCGCGATGCTGCAACGTGTGATGACAGCCATTCCACGTTCCTCGACATGTACGGTGGACACTTTGAACATCTGCTTTAAATTGCGCAAATATTGCTGTTAATATATTTAATAAAGTGTTTTTTTCTTGCACCGGAAGTGACGTCTAACTTTGTTTTTCGTATATATATATATATATATATATATATATATATACAATTTAAAAAAATTCAGAACTTGATCCTTTTAAAAGCTAGGAAGTTAATACGGCATTTATCTATCTGGTTTTGATAAAAGTTATTTTCTGGAGTCTTATGGATTAATATTTTTCAGCAAGTGTCCCATGGAAATTCTTAACAATTTAAATATCTGTTGTGACAATAATCGTTATTTTTAAGATTAGTTACTATAGACTATAATTTTAGCGTAAAGCAAAAGCGCGAACATTTTTTTTTCAAAATTTCTCCCATTCATTAGAAAAGTTATGCATTGAAATATGAGTCTAACCTCCACAAGGAATATCTGAAAGGATGTATCTGGGGTAATAATGCAAATCTGATATATAGTTGCGTTTTTACCCACTTTGTTATTAAGTTAGGCATTGAAGTTAGTAGACACTGACATAGAATCGGTTGATTCTTGAAATTCATATATAAACCGATTGTTCAGATTGATATCCAGCCTGTTTCAGGCAGTTAATCAGATTTTTCTATTTTTTTATTTTCATATATTGAGCATGAATTAATTACATTCAAAGTAAGATAGTCGCATGAAATGCTTAATTTGAATCATTAGAATGAAATTTATTCCCTTTTAAATCCTTGGTTGCGCATATTTTATTGCTTTTCGTTTTGGTAGAGAGTATGGGCTTTCTACATGTGCTAAGAATTAATTGTACTACAAATAAAGACCAGTTTACATGATTAAGGTCTCAATTCAAACAATTAACGCATCTCGTGATGGAAGGTAAGTGTAAAGCTCAAAGATAGCCATCTGCATAAAGATCAATTCTTTGCAACCTGTTTGTAATAGTCATAGATCTAAACTGAAATGGGGTAGCAATCTTTCGTTGTAACGCTTACTAAGCCTATTCAGCCACTTGCAAAATAAATCTCATCTTTATTTAGCTATGTTAAGCCTTCAAGAATCTTAAATATACTTTAATTCATCAACTATGTTAATTTTGTAAAACAACATTAATATATATTAACTATATTGTTTTAAAAGCTTATATACTATGGACTTACCGCAACCTAGTAATAGGACAACATGCTTTAGAGCGTAAAATCTCGGATTTTATTTCCCTTGTTGAGAAACGGGGTATGAATTGTACACTTTTGTATTCCATATGCACGTTTCTCAAGATGATTGCTTGGAAACTTTTAGGGTTTCCTCCCTCGTAACATATTAATACTGAAATCTATGAAAAGTTTCGACGGAAGAATGTTGATGTGTCTTATGTCGTCCTAATTTGGTGTCAAATCTTACATAGGAATCAACTATAGTTTGCATTATTACACTATATATGTGATTTGATTGTAAGTAATGTGGTGTTCTAAAATAATGATATTGTTAAATATCATGTGGAATATTTTTTTCTCAATTTATTTTTTGCTGATCTTTTGAATATGCTAATCTTTATTAAATATCATTGATAAAAAAACAACTGAACGCTTGCTACTTTTCTTACTTATATGGAACTATTTTCTAAATATAAGGAAATGAATAAAGTCATTTGGAGGATTCCAACAGTACACCCGGTGTATCAGAATAGGTGTCCTGGTGGTTCCTTAGTTCGGGGCAACAATAGATGAGATCAGATTGTTTTTACCAGTTTCATTAGTGGTCACTTGTCATTAATGACTTTTGTTCGAGGCATTAAACACTTCGAAATCTGCTCTAGGTTCTCCTCTGCACAAGCCATCCGTGGTTACATCTTATCTTGTTTGGGACTTACCACACAAGACCTGGTTCAAGACCCCCATTTAGTTCTCGATTTCTTCAGGGTGAATGAACGCATGAATCTGATTTAGCATTGCTGGTCACAGCGATAAGAAAAAACAACACAAAACAACTAATTGTATGTTATACCACATTTACTTAAAGTGGTAACAGTCTTAGATTTTCATATAATATTATTTAATACAATTTTAAGGCAGTCCTTTTCAAAAATTTTGAGCTACTTTTAGGAGATCTGTCTCAGACTTCTACATTGGCTGCATTGTGTGGAATCATATATGTATACATGTGTAATATAAAAAAGATCACTAAACATATAAAAAATTTATTGTCCTGCTACTTTTTAATTTTGAACACATATACTATAAAACCCACCCGTCTAGTTGGGTATAATTTTAATTACCAAGTCTGAAAAGCTAAATATTAATATAGAAGAAGTACAGAACAGAAAATTGTGTATTAATAAACTGTTAATAATATTCTACACGTAAATTTCAAAATAACAAATAGTAAAATCATTTTTTTTCTATTGTATAAAACATTCACACAATTATTGAATTTAAAAGAACCAAGACTGAACTCAGTGTCCTATGAATTATCAATAAGGATACTAAAATAATCAAAGTTTGAGAAAAAATAACAACTTAAACCACAAGACTTAGGTTATTAATTTCATAATTTCTACAGAAACAATCCTTTCACTACCTAATTAATTTAAAAATTCGTAAACGTAGCGTAAAATAAATATTATGAAGAAATGTACACCATAATTATTGTCTGTAAGTTTTAAGAATGTAATATTTTTTTTCTGACAAATATTGCACAGAAAAGCAATTATTATCATATTTGGAATAGCAGAGTAAATATTTGCGGTAGTTAATGCCCTCTGCTTCTTTCTAGTGCGATAGCGACAGGTCTTTGAACAGGAAATACCCCGTCTTGTGTCTTTTCGTTCTCTATCATTGATCCAAGAATCCCGTGTCGAGCAAATATTAGTCAGCACGATCCAGACCAAATATTACTTAATGCTTAAAATAATCAGAATTATTACATGGAAAAGAGAAAGAGAGAGGAATATCAGATGTTTAGTTATTAGCATCACTTTTCCGCTGCCAAGAAAAGGTTCAATTGTTTTGAAATAAAAATAAATCATGTTGCCATTTGTATATCTTAAATTTTTTACTGCTCAGACTATGATGTTATTTTTAACCAATTGAAATTGTTAGTAATATAAAAATATGGAGAATCATATTCATTTTTCAAGTAAGTGTATTTGAAAATTAAAAGCACCTCGAAACTTAATCTTCCTTTCATTAAAATGATATTAATTAATTTGTCAGTTTTTTTAGTAAAAAAGAATGGATCTTTTGGCACTTTTAGAAGCCTTAATTTACAGTGATCATATTTGTTGCATTTACTTAAATATATTCACCATATTTTATCAGTTTAAAATATTCAACACTTTAAAAAGTACTATAGCTTTAGATATAGCAAAGCTAGAGCAGAACGCAATAGCACCTTAAAAAGTACCCAAACTTTCTTAAGTATTTATTCAGTATTGTGTAATGTGATACTAAATGCGAAAATTGTATGTAAATAGTTAGTATGAATTATTTTTTTTCCTCCACACAAAAATTGTGAATAGATTAATAATTTATCTTGAATATAATTTATAGTTAAAAAAGACATATATATACATAGCCTTTTAAAAAGTTGGATATGTAAATGCCTTTTAAAAAAACTAGTTTTAAGATATTTTTAAATTTAAGAATATAAATTTGTAAACGATTATAATGATTTGTATGGAATTATAACATAATAATAAGTATGGAATTATAATCACATTTTAAATTTCACAAAATAAGGTAATAAAAACGTCATCCTAAAAGCAATTCTCAGAGGGACAATTTCATATTCACAGTATTACAAAAGAAAGTTAAGAATAATTCTCAACCAATAAAATGTTTCCGGATGTAAAACAAAACTGATAGCTAAATCATACCTATCAAATAATAGCTATCAAAATATTTTAGAAATATTTAACAATTTTCACTGCAATTTAAAAATTAAAAACTTGTTATCACTAAAGCCATTAGCAGGTTCTTCCTTTTTAAATAATGAGATATCGACTGGATGATATTATTTTTAAAAAAGAATTGCTTCATAAAATTACGCGCGTTGCAAAAATATCCTTTGCTGAAAATCTTATAGTAAATACTTATCTTATAGTAAATACTAAAAATAAAATATTTCACTATATTATTTGCTCATTCATGCTTGCTGTAATCACATTACAAAAAATGAAAAGTTATGCATAAAAAGGAAAAGTTAATGAACAAATTTCATTTAAAGCGTCTAATTTTGAAAATTAATTTACGCATTTAACAGGAAATGCTAAAGTGATACATCTAATGCCTACAATTTAAAATTTATTTATAAAATTTACATAAAATTCAATTATTATCAAATTAAAGTGACATTTTGACGTTCTGACTTTTAATTTAATATCTGATAAAGTGCTTATTTAAGTTAATAACTTGATTATTACTTAAAAACCATTTTCTAGAAAACATCTCTTTATTTATTTTAACAATTCTTACAAATTTGTTGGAAAATATTCAAATTAATTAAAAAATAAAGAAATATTCCAAGAGAAATATGTAGATTTGTGGGGAGTTTGATGTAAATGCGAATGCTATGCATAAAATAAATTTTCTTTGCATAATACATTATGAATAAAAAATAAAGTATTCATAAGTACATTTTATTCACTTTATGTTTAATATATATCTTATGTTTAAAAGGTAATCAAATATCAAAAAAATAATAAATCAAATATCAAACCTGTATTATTTTTTAAATGCGCATTTACATTTTTTCTAAAAAATAAGTTATACAATGTAAAATTTAGAAAAAAGCATTTAATTAATTTTTAAATATTGTCCGAAATTGCTTTATTTTAGAAGAAATATTTAAAAGAAAGGAGTTTCATTTTATTGTTAAAATTATTGCTTAATTTGAATAAATTATATCCATAGTCAATATTATCCGATATTTTTTCTATTATAATATAAGATAATAATTATATTTCTGTTATTCAGAGCTTTATTTGTGTCTGCTCGAAAATATCGAAGATTTGTAATTTATTTTTAAAAGTTTATTTTTAATTTATTTTTAAAAGTTTGTTGAAAATGTAACTTTGGTCTAAATTTTTTAATACCATAATTTAGGTACATTAATGTAAAAGGAGAAAAATAATGCATCGTTAATGATTCCATTAACATATATTTTTTTGTTTACCATCTTGTCTAATGGTCATTGTGCCTGATTGCGGATAAGGAGGTCCTGGGTTTGAATCCCGGTTTGGGTATGGATGCACTTTCTCTCTCTATCTATCCTGTCTTTGTCCTTTCCTTGTATGAATGAGGCTTGAATGACTGCCTACTCTATAAAGGGATACCTATGGCATGTGTGTACTGAAGAAGTCGGACTCCACACCAAATATGGTTCAGTTGAAAAAGTGGAGCAGCGCACCCCATATTGCCAACTTAGCTGGCACACGAAAACATATAGTTTAGTATATTATAAAAATTATACTTTAGGTCAAATAACATTTTCATGTAATATGAAATTTATAGATATTTATAGATTATTTATAGTTTACACATAATTTTTTTTAAAATTTTTGTTTAAAAATAGAAAATCTTTTGTATTTTTCTCTCATCAGAATTATCATATTTATTGTCTTAAAATAATATTGAAAAGGCAGTGTATAAATAATTTTTTTAAACAATGAACCCGATAAAACTAGTATGCGATTAATAATAGAAGGAATAATAAATTTATCAATATATTAATTGGTATGTGTATGATTAGTAATCAAATTAAATAATACATTTTACATTGTGTTTTACAAATGAACAGAACAGAAAATTTACTTACCATTAGGAAAAGCAATTTTTTTCACAATGGTTTGTTCACACTCTAGCTTTAACATGATGAGCAATTTAAAATTAAATATGAAAACTTAAGATATCATTAAATTTTTTGGAATAAGCTGTAAAATAATTATTACATAATAATTCTTAAAAGATATATCAGTGAATGAAGTTTTTAAGGAATTTTAAATGAGAAATTTCGGTGTTTAGAACTTCAGCTTATAAATGTTTGCAGAAATAGTATTTAAACTAACTTTATGCCATCGATAATTTAAACTAAACATTGTAAGTTATTATTGAAAATATTGATTCATAAAAAAAATATGAGAAATTCATAACTAATTATTAAATGTTTGATTTTTGTATTCTTAGTTTAAAAATAATTTTCACAAAATAAAACTTCATATAGAATTAATGAAATGTTTCTCAAGAGTAAATATTGCTCTTTTTGTTATAGGTTATGCAGGTTGTAATGAAAATATTTAAACCATGAATTCATTGAAAAATTCTTTTAAAATAGTTGTAAAATTAGAATAACTTTTCATAAAAATGATTCTAATTTTATACGCAAGTTTTACGCATATATAAATATATATATATATATATATATATATATATATATATATATATATATATATATATATATATATATATATATATATATATATATATATATATATATATATATATATATATATATATATATATATATATATATATATATATATATAGTTCATTTCAAAGTTCTCGTAATCAGTACTTTAAAATTTATTGTGCGAAAATCCTTTAAATACCGTGACAGTGAAACAACTTTCTAACAAATGGTTATGGCTTTTGTTTCGACATCAGTACTTATTCTATTTATATTTTCAATCGTTTTCTACTTAATCACTTATTGAAACATTTGAGGCTTTTTAAATAACTGGGTAAGGGTATTTTTATTAAAATTCTTATGAAATTATATGGTCCATTTGAATCATACAATTTATGTTTAATCTATATAAATATACATAAATTGTACATTTAAGGATTATGTATAAATTAAATAGTTTAATTACATGAAATATAGGTCTGACTTGGAAGTTCTATATACCTTTAATGGAAATAATATTTCAACATTTAGATTTTTTGGAAAATTTAAAAAATGTATATATATATATATATATATATATATATATATATATATATATATATATATATATATATATATATATATATATATATATATATATATATATATATATATATATATGTATGTATATATGATATATGAGAGAGAGAGAGAGAGAGAGAGAGAGAGAGAGAGAGAGAGAGAGACTGTAGGAATTATATATCCCAACTGAATTTCAAAATAAATTGGTGAAAATATAATTCTTAAATTTTGGGCATTTTTGAGTGTGATATATTGGAGTATTTGTATAAAAACTATTTATTAGTAACTATCTCTTTACCATTTGTAAGTTTACTAGTTAAAACAAGTATTAATAATGAGTTTAATGCAATTCATTGTTATTATATCAATCAAATTTTAAATGAAATGAGAATTTTTCAATAAAAATAATTATTTATAAATTTCACACTAAGAATTTTTTTCTACATTATTCATACACTATTATTTTGTAAAAATATTTATACCCTCAACGAGAATGCAATAAAAGGAAAATTTATTTTCTAAAAACTTATTCAGTTTTTTATAAATATAATTTTAATTAAGGTGAAAAATATCATCGAAATAATGTAACTAATAAATGCTTAGAATATAAAATAAAATTAAAAATTTAAAAATGTAATGTGATTCATGTTATGATAAATGACACAAGCTTTAATAAAAATAATTAAATTTTCAGAAAATTGATTCGATTCAAATTACAATACGTGAAAATATATTGAAATCAAAGGATTTGATTTAAATTATTGATACATCCCTACCATAATAACTAATTTTAGAATTATATAAAATACTACTATTGAAGTCAACATTTTTCATCCGATGTATTCATCGTTAATTTCAATTCTAAATTCCATTAATAAAAGAAACTTGATTCTCATTGAATATCCCTAAATTTTTTATGATATTGCAAATTAAATTACACTTTTGATAATCTCTTTGTTTATATTCAATTTCATTAAAAAATAAAAAAATGTTACAAACTATAAGCTTCAATTAATATATGATTTATATTTAAGTTTATTTAAAATTTTCAAATTTTTGATAACTGTTTCCTTTTATAATACTATCGCGCAGACATAATATTTCATCTATAGCTATCAAGTGCAAATGTTGTGTAAGAAGATTCACATAAATAAGAAGATTAATTGACTTTAGGTTTCATTCATTTATCTCGCCTTTAATCACGTCACCAAAAGTTCCAGCGTTGCCTGGGGCTTGAAACTTTGTTCTCAGATAATATAATAGATGAGTCCCTAAAATATGTTCACTATATATTTAATTCACGAGAATTGCTCAAAGTGAAATCTGAGGCGATTGTCTTTGGGAAGTAAACTTAATTTACTTTTATTTGAACAACTTATTATCTCTTTATGCAATAAGTAGGTTGAGTCAAAGCGTTATTGCGTTGGACAATTGCGCAACTGTCAAATTATGTGGTAAAATTATTAAGCGTATTTATTTAGATCTTTCGTTAAATGTCATTTTTAATGCGTATATATATATATATACATATATATATATATATATATATATATATATATATATATATACATATATATATATATATATATATATATATATATATATATATATATATATATATATATATATATATATATATATATATACATATACATATATATACATATATATACATATATATATATATATATATATATATATATATATATATATATATATATATATATATATATATATATATATATATATATATATATATATATATATATATATATATATATATATATATATATATATATATATATATATATATATATATATATATATATATATATATATATATATATATATATATATATAATATATATATATATATATATATATATATATATATATATATATATAAATATATATATATATATATACATATATATATATATATATATATATATATATATATATATATATATATATATATATATATATATATATATATATATATACATATATATATATACACACACACATATATATATATATATATATATATATATATATATATATATATATAATGAATTATTAGTTAATATATATTTTCAAATTAATGAATACTTAAAGGACAAGTCATGGATTTCTGAATATCTTTTAATGTATTTTTTTAACAAATTATATGCTATTAATTATTTTATTTTAATATATTTTACAATTTAAGCATAATACTAATTTTCAACTCACAAATGTTATGATAATATATTAAATTCATCAATTTTTTGCAAAACAATGTCTAGCAACAAATTAGATTAAATACAAATTTCTTATAAATACCAAAGAAAATTTTATTCAGAAAAGTAATATTCAGTATCACAAGTTGATCGGGTTGTTTTGCTTTTTTGCAAAATATAAGTAATTTTAAAAATATTTTCATTTTCATTAAATAAATATCCTTTCTTTTAAGCTAACTGCAGTAAGGAATCTTGCTTAAGCTTTGAAAAGTTGTTTGAGAAATTCAATTATGTTATTGTCTATTAGTTTAAATATTCAAAATTAATTTTATTAACCACCATCTAAAGAAACAATTTAAATTCATTTGTTATTTTAGTGTAAGTATAGTATAAATTAAGGCATATTATGAATTTAAAATACTACCTTGTCTAGTTGCCGAATTTGAAATATTTCACGCGAGAATGTATCTTCTTTAAAAAAACGATAAGATTTATCCCAAAGGCATAAAGAAATTTAAAATTATACCTACTTACTGACAGCTAATTATTCCTTTTATAAAGCTTCTTTTGAAGTTCTGTACTTTTTTTCTGCCAAAATTATATATATTATGTAAGATATCAAATCATTAATATAAATACCAATTTATTAATACATTTTAAAAAGGCTCTTTAATAATTTTTATTGCTCCCAAATAGTTTTTATTGTAATTATTACTTGAATACAAGATACACATTTGCTTTAACAACTTGTTAAAATTTGTCAATGAAGAGAAATATTTCTTAAACTTGATTAACTACCTATTATAACAAATCTTCGAAAATATATTTTAGGATTGATTTCACAAATGCTTAATTTAAAAGATGTATTTCACCGTTAAACAATAATTTAAAATTGTGTCAAAATTATTTAAGCATAAATGGAATTATTAGACACATTTAAATTTTTCTGTAAGAATGACTAAATCAAGAATGATATTGTAAATTTGTCAGCGCTTACAGTGAGGCAAATTAATCATTTTAAGTTATTGAAGTAATTCTATTTTTTTATAAAAACACTTTGAATATATTCTCTTAATAACTTAATTACTGTAATTTTATAATAATAATAATTTTTTTAAGTGAAGAAAACAATTGGCATTATAGTTAACAAAAACTATTTTCGGAAAAAAAAGTTGCGTTGAAATGTTTATAACTAAAATTGTCATCACTGATAAATTTATTGCATTTTATTTTAATATTTAATAATATTAAATATTGAATAAAATTGTTTTATATTAAAAGAAAATCCTTTTTTAAGTTAATTTTACAAATGCTTGTAATTTTAAAAATAGTTGATATTTTTTTTTGCAATTTTACGAAAAAATTATCATAATTTTTATCATTCTTTGTAAGAAAATTGAAAAAATGTATAAATGTTTTTATAAAAGAAAGTTAAAAAATTAGAATTTTGTTAAGTAGAGTATTCATCGCAATAAACCACGCATAAATTCAGGCTGAGTGTATGTAATTTCTGAAATAAATTTGATAATTTATTTATTACATGATACAAGATATCATTTATTCAATATATAAGTTAATTTATTATTTATCGTATAACAACAATGAAACTTTATTAAAATTATTAAAATATGCTTTAACAATTTCTCTATGAAACAATTTAAAATAGCTATGATTATGTTATGTTAATTACAAAATGTTTATTTTAACTCTAAGCAATAGATCTGTAATTAATTTCTGCAAATTCAGTTTTACTTTAAAACTAATTAAAACAATCATTTTATTTAAAAAATATCTTAATTGTCCTGTACTCAATATAAACAACAATCTTTTTATCTCTCTCTCTCTCTCAATTTGCTTATAACATAATGATTATTAACATAATATTATTAAAATCTCAATACTTTCCTAACACAAAGTGACAATATTTACGAAATATAAAATAATTACGCATATATGTTTTAAGATTTAATTGATAACTTTTAGTATTTTTCGCTTAGGAAAATAATGTTGCATGTAAGAATTGAAAAAAGTAATTCTTATGCAATTTTATTTTCCGGAACATTTTATGCTGCATTTTGATTCCCTGTAAGCTACCAGTAATTGACAAATAAAAGTTTCGACATGAATTCCAAAGGATTTTCTATTAGAATGCTAGGACATATTTTATCAATACGCAACTCTTTCACGAAGAAAGAAGTGGTGAAAAAATAGATTTCTTTTATTCTTTGATGCAAAGGCTGAGAAACATAATATCCTTTTCAATTGAACGAAACGGGAGACACTTTTAATTTAGTTCTGGAGAAGACGAAATTGTTTGGTTGATGGAAAGAGACAATGGAATGGGGATTTTGAAGAATTTATATTACTTTCGAAACACAGAATAATCATACTATTAATACGAGTCTTTTGTCAGAGACAGACAAAAAAAATTACATGCATAGAAATTTGTACATGTAGAACCACTTTCAGAAGCCAAAGAACGCGTTATTAGTTAAAATCTCCAGAACTCATCAACAAGTTAGTTATGATAAATCAGAAAATATTTAATTTAAATTAAGAAATAGATTTTTTCCAGAAAGCAAAATTTAAAATAATTATTATTTTGAAAGAAATTAAACTGTCGCATATTTCAGGATTTAATTATCAGTTTCACGGATAATAGTGAACAATTATTTCTCAAGCACTGTAAGTTTTTGAGGAAATTTAATTTGAAATTGCGCTTGTTAATTATTAATGTCAACAAATTTCCAATAACATGATGGAAATATTAATTTTAATTGAGCGTATCTTATTCACTCTATTAAAATTATATGTATATCATTCAGGAAAGAAATTTATTTTTCATTTAAATAAATAATAATAAATAAACACAGGACAAAATCTTCAGAAAATTACACGTGGTATTAAAAGTTAGAATATTTTATTGGAAAAATGTATTGATGGAGATAATATATTAAAATCTTCAGAAAATTTATGCGTGTTAAAAGTAATAACAATTTATAGAAAAATATTTGAATATTATCTTAAGATTGAATCAAATATAGTAAATTATTAGAACTTGAATTTTTTGGGGTACTTTAAAGTAAATTTATGAGACATAGTAGTTAAAACACTTCAAAATTTAAAATTGATTTTCCAAGCAGATAAGTTCATGTATATTAAGCTTTGATTAAAACACATGGGTTAGGTAATATATTTTCATATTTAAAAACATAATTTAAATTTAGGATTTACCATTCTTATTTCACAATTAGCAAAGTCATATAAATGTCATAATCTTATATTCTTGAATATTTTAAATAATTTTTTTCCATAAATGGCTTTCAAATAGCACCATTTCTTTCAATGATAAATCATCATTGAAACAAGATTTCAATGATGAACTAAGAATATGATGTATATTCACTTTTTCAAAGCTTTTTATAAGAATTAGGAATATTCTCAAGCACTCGCCCTGGTTTTCTAAACTTAAAAACCTTAAACTCTTATTGTTCAACTGTATCTTAAATGAAATTTAATTCATTTATTCAAATAAAATACTTTTTAATTAATATTTGTTTATAGATAATTGGTATTATAACTCAATTAAATAAAAAATATATAAATTTCTTCTGAATTATAATACATATGCATGCACTGAAATGATTTTGTTAATTTTTACTAGTTTACAGTAAGTAGTTATAATGAAAGCAATGAAATATTAAGCTGTTAACCTTGAAAATTCAATTAAGTTGGTTTTGAATTCTCAATTACGATGATTCAGAAATAATTTGTCTTGAAAACATTTATTTTGTGATTCTACAAGAAAATTTGAATTTTAAAGGAATTAATGTGCGTTAGTTTGGGATTTCATTTAAATATTCAATTTTAAATTGCAAACCGGGAGAAGATTTCTTTTCACAATTTTCTAAATATAGAATAGAATAAATTAATTTTATAACATTTTGTAGCATAAGTTGTATTTTATTTTTTGTTTGAATATTGTGGAATTTAAATGTCATATATGTAATGCTATAAAAACATTGTATAAAAACTGATAAAGCAATAAACATCTATAAAGTCACAATAATAATGCTATGCCATATTTCATTACCCAGAAGAGTACCTTGCTTATTAAGATATATTTATTAAAATTTATTTACATTATTATGATTATTTATTAAGATATAATTTTATGCTGTACATATTAATAACAATAATTTTCTATTGGGAAATATAATGAGGTAAATAATCCACGGAATGTATTATTTCAAAATATGTTTAATATTTGAAACAAATTTCATACAAAGTTTTAAATTGAAAACACTGTTAGAAAACATTAAATAATACTTTTTTTCTAAGATAAAAAGCAATTTTATTATGAATAAAAGTATAAAACAATGTTTATATAAAAATTTTCTCTCAAATATATGTTGCAGTTAGTAAGAATATTAATTTTTCTTTCTTTCTTTGCTTGTATTTTAAAAATGTTAATTAAAAGAAAAAATTTTTACTTTCAATTTAAAAACTGAAAATTATCAGACATAATTAAATTCCTTATCTCTGGGAACTTAAGATTTTATGCATTAATAGGATTTGGAAACGTATTCACCAACAAAAACATTGCTCTATCATGAGGTTTGAAAAATAAGAAATTATAATTCTGTATATGAAAAAATGTATTAGTGCAAAGTAATAATATATTAGTACATAAGTACATGACAAATGCATTAGTACATTAATCTTTGAGAATACTTAAGAAACAATTTTACATATTTGAGATTTTGCTGTCAAACAAGCTCATATAAGTTAAAAATATCCCGTATTGTTTACATATTCTAAATTGGCATTTATTATTCATAATATAATTATATTTCTTTCTTCATGAGTAACTTGTAATGTATAAATTATTATTCAAACAAAATTTGATCAGTAAAATATTAGAAATATTTATTTTTGTGCCAATATTCAATGAATCAGTGTTTTTTTCATGAATCTTAATTTGAAATGCAATTAATATGCAAATGATCCATTAAAAATTATTTTGAATGTAACAATTAATTTGTCAAATCACAGAATTTAAAGTAATCGGATATTTATGAAGCTATTCTATCCCTAATGTGCTTAAGACACCTCTATTTGCATTCGCATGTTAAGAATATATATATATATATATATATATATATATATATATATATATATATATATATATATATATATATATATATATATATATATATATATATATATATATATATATATATATATATATATATATATATATATATATATATATATATATATATATATATATATATATATATATATATATATATACACTACTGGCCATTAAAATTGCTACACCAGGAAAGCGGAAGACCACACACGTGAAATTTGCATGACAGGTAGAACTTGTAGATATGCAAATGATTAGATTTTCAGCACATTCATACAAAGCAGGCGACAGTAACAACATCTACAATGTGTATAAAACCAGAGATTTGACAGCAGTTTTCTCATACTCAATTTCCGTTTCAACGTTGTTTTCAGCAAAGAAAGTTGTTGTAATGCCTCGTGTAAGAAGAAAAAATGCCTATCAGCACGTGTCTGACTTTGATCGAGGAAAGATTATAGCCTACCGGGATTGCGGTTTATCGTACCGCAATATTGCTGCTCGCGTCGGTCGAGATCCCATGACTGTTAGCAGAATATGGAATCGTTGGGTTCAGGACAATCATACGGAACGTCATGCAGGTTCTCAGCGACCCCCCATCACTAACAGCAGAGAAGACAGACATCTTACCCGCATGGTCACAAGGGATCGTACAGCCACGTCACGAACCCTGAGTCGAGAAATGGAGTCATTTGCAAGGCAACAAGTTTCTCCTCGAACAGTTCGACGACGTTTGCAGCAGCATGGATTGTCTGCACGGTGACCATGGCTTCGGGTACCATTGACGCTGCGTCACAGACAGGAGCGCCTTCAATAGTGTGATCAGCGATGAACCTGGACGCGGGAATGCCATCAAGTCATCTTTACAGATGAATCTCGGTTCTGTATACAGGACCATGATGGCCGCATCCGTGTTTGGAGGCATCGTGGAGAACGCGCATTGCCAGCATTGGACATCAGCCATACTGGCTCATCTGCCGGAGTGATGGTATGGGGTGCCATTGGATAAACGTCTCGATCACCTCTTGTTCGCATTACCGGCACTTTGATTAGCAACCGTTATATTTCCGATGCTGTTAAGACCCGTAGCTCTGCCCTATCTTCGAGGCCTCCCTAAGGCTTTGTTTCAACAGGATAATGCACGAACACATGTTGCCCGTACTGTTCTGAACTTACTTGATACAGAACAGGTTCGACTGTTACCCTGGCCAGCACATTCTCCTGATCCGTCACCAATTGAGAACGTATGGTCAATGGTTGCCGAGCGATTGGCACGCCATCACTCACCATCCACTACTGTCGATTAACTGTGGCATAGTGTTGAAGCTGCATGGACTGAGATCCCCGTACATGCCTTACAATCTCTGTTTGACTCCATGCCTAGGTGGATAAATGCTGTTAATGCAGCCAGAGGTGGCTGCTCTGGGTACTGATTTCTCAAGATCTATAAATCCTAAATTCCTGTAAATCTAATCACTTGTTCTTTCCACTATAATGCATGTGTCCAATCAATATCGTTCTGTTATTTGCATTCCTTCTTGGTGTAGCAATTTTAATGGCCAGTAGTGTATATATATATATATATATATATATATATATATATATATATATATATATATATATATATATATATATATATATATATATATATATTATATATATATATATATATATATATATATATATATATATACGGAAATATAGTTTAAAAATAAATAAAATCTAAAATAAAGTAATTTATTTATATTTTACAATAAATTATCCAATCTTTTTGCACTTAATAACTACCAATTTATAAATTGAAAACACTTAATAGTAACTTATTTTTTATTTATTTGATGGTGAATACAAAATATAATTATCGCTTAACTTATTTATTAATTATTACTTCATTTACTGTAGTCCTACAAAAAACTCGAATTTTTATAGAATTTAATCTTATATATTGCTTTCTTCTAAAACTTCAGAGAATCTCTCGTATCAAGTTAATAATAATAAAATAATATATTTTAATTGTAAATTCCTATAATATATAATATTTTCCCATAATATTTCAATTGTAAATTATATATTTCAATGGTTTTTGAAGCATAAAATATTCAAAGTTATTTTTTTAACTATGAGTTTTAAACCAAACTACTTTGACATTTTCTTCATATGAAATCGATTTATGTATTCTTTTATTATTATAATAATGATGTAATCATAAAAATGAATTTGTTGACAACTGTGTCACCTTTTTACAAAAATGTTAATATTATCAAAATACACAAAATTTATGCAATACAAATTTTAAAAAATAGCAATCATATAACAGACAACTTTAAAAAATACTTAAAACTAATTTTTTCTTAAATTTCTGAAATTTATTATTAGTTTAATATAAACAAGTTATAAATAACAGTACTACTTTATTAGTTTAAAAGATTAAATATGATTTCTTTCCTGCTGTTATTTCATTTGACATTACTAAAAAAGTTATTTAGAGTTAGCTATTTTCCAGCATTTTTTTAAGTCTTTTAAGCAGAACAAATATTTCAATTATGTAAACTAAAAATTATAAATTATACATTAATTTTCATCACCATTCTCCTATATTTTAGCACTTATAAATAAAGCCCTTTAAACTTTTGATTTTTTAAACCTTTTTTAAACTTTATTTCACATTGAATAAATTATAAAATATTATTCTTAAAACCAGATTTTATTCCTCTTGATAAAAACTGTGGGATAAATGAGGTAGAATGCATTCATAATTAATTCTTTAATTTCAATGTAATTTTTAAAAGTAAATTGCAAAAAGCATTTAAAAATCACTTCTGTTTTATATTGAGCTTGTTACATACATTTCAGTTATCATTTACTTCCAATAAGCTAATTATTTTCTTGCATTTTCAGAGTAAACAACGAATTAAATTAAATATATTGCTGCGAGAATTAATTTGGGATAGAATTCTTGTAACATAAAATAATAAATTTAAAGTTCTTTTCTGGAAAAAAAGGAATTTTGAGTGCATAACGTGTCATGAATGTTTATTCTTATAAACTCAAAAGAAATAATCACATTAAATTTGTTGTTTTTTCATTTTTCTTAATTTAATATCGCATAAAGCAAATAATCAAAATAATTATGTTTGCGCTAAAACATTTTAAGTGAGGAAATAATAAAATTCTTCCTAATTTTTTATGTGAACTTATTATTATAGTACTCTGAAATGCATCCTTAAAAATAAATGTGGATAATTTTAATTAACTCGATACACGTATAGTGAGTTTCATGTCTTACATTTTTTATGTATTTTTACATGCTCAACTGTCTTTTCTAAATTTTTAAACTAAAAATGTAAATAAATACAAAAATTATTTCCCAGCAATCAAGTAAATGAATAGTTTAATATTTTATGATAATATTTAATAAAAATTAGATATTCCCTATCAATAATAAAATAGGGATAAAAAGTTTGAAAAGGAAGAACAAAAAGTAATAAGTATGATAATAATGAACTACACCACCAATGCAAGACCTTCTAATTTTTATTAGTGTAATTGATTAATTTTATAAGCACCTGAGTATGACAAATGGAAAATATTACTTTTTAAAACTGAAATATTTCACAAAAACTTCATATAATATTTTAGATCTTGATAATAATAACAATTGTGAAATACACGAATGAATCATATTTTTAAACGTGACGGTTTCTTTAAATAAGATGTATGTGGGACTTGTTTGCTGAGTGAAGATGTACTTCTATTTCCCTGATTTTGTCGCTCAACTTTTATATTTCAATTTTTTTTAATTAAAGTGAATTTAGTGAATGTTTTCTTATAAATATGCTCAAAATCAATAGAATGATTTCCTTGATTTTTCATTACACTCATATGAAATTTCCAAGATCATGATATGAGTTTTTATGGAGATATATTTGTGCTGATCAGTGTTTTGCAAAACAATGACATTTCTGAAGTAAGAATGTGTATCCAAGAAAATACTGTTTTCAATTATATTTCTTTGTTGCAACTATAAGGTTATTTTAGTAATCTTCGTTATTATAAAATATCTTTGCATAATTAATTATTTTTATAACTTAAAATATGCTTCAGTATAATTAGGCAGATTTAATCAATATTATTTATACATATTTAAGATTATGATATTTTAATAAACATTTAGCGAATTTAGTTTATACTTATGTTGAGACATCAAAGATTATTTTAGCATATTAAAAGATTTAATTCTGTACGCTACCTTACTTGTATTAAATGGCTAGTAATATATTGCAATATTTTTAATTTCTTAATAGATACTTAAGAAATGTTAACAGTTTTTGAATAAAATGAAAGAGCTGATATACTTTTGGATTATTTATTTTAAGAAACTGCTATAAAACTGTATTTAAAGAAGTTTTGTTACACTTCAATGATATTTTATCTTCAAATTATATACATTTGTCATAAATTAAATATTTAATAAATACAAATATATTGCTGCAAACAGGCTCAAAAATATATACAAAATTATATCAATGTAATGCAATGATATAATGATATAAAAGTTTCTTTTCTTAGAAAGCTTTATAATTTAATCTTTTGATACACCACTTCATTACCCATTAGTAAATATCATATTCTTTTAAAAAAATTATTACATTCGAATCTTCTTAATATTGGTAAGATCAGATTAACATTTCTTTCAATATTAGTTGTGAATACCATGTAATTCTTGACAATTTTATTCTACTTTATAGGTAGCATTTTTAGTACCTTCACTAGTATTCTAGTATTTTCAGTAGTAGAGATTTTAATTTTTATGCTCATTGTTAATAGAATATGTTAATAATAAAAACAGTTTTAAAATATTAACTTTAAAAAATATTATTTTCATGATTCAACAAGTTACTTTTTTATGCATATCATATTACATTCTTAATTTATATATATATATATATATATATATATATATATATATATATATATATATATATATATATATATATATATATATATTATATATATATATATATATATATATATATATATATATATATATATACACTACAGGCCATTAAAATTGCTACACCAGGAAAGCGGCACACCACACACGTGAAATTTGCGTGACAGGTAGAACTTGCTGTGATATGCAAATAATTCGATTTTCAGCGCATTCATACAAAGCAGGCGACAGTAGCGACATCTACAATGTGTATAAAAGCAGAGATTTGACAGCAGTTTTCTCATACTCAATTTCCGTTTCAACGTTGTTTTCGGCAAAGAAAGTTGTTGTAATGCCGCGTGTAAGAAGAAGAAATGCCTATGAGCACGTGTCTGACTTTGATCGAGGAAGGATTATAGCCTACCGGAATTGCGGTTTATCTAACCGCAATATTGCTGCTCGCGTCGGTCGAGACCCTATGACTGTTAGCAGAATATGGAATCGATGGGTTCAGGACAACCATACGGAACGTCATGCAGGATCTCAGTGACCCCCCTTCACTAACAGCAGAGAAGACAGACATCTTATCCGCATGGTCACAAGGAATCGTACAGCCACGTCACGAACCCTGAATCGAGAAATGGAGTCATTTGCAAGGCAACAAGTTTCTGCTCGAACAGTTCAAACAATCCATGCTCGAGCAGCAGCATGGATTGTCTGCACGGCGACCATGGCTTCTGCTACCATTGACGCGGCGTCACAGACAGGAGCGCCTTCAATGGTGTGATCAGCGATGAACCTGGAGGCGGGAATGGCATCACGTCATCTTTACAGATGAATCTCGGTTCTGTATACTGAACCATGATGGCCGCATCCATGTTTGGAGGCATCGAGGAGAACGCGCATTACCAGCTTGCATTGGACATCGCCATACTGGCCCATCTGCTGGAGTGATGGTATGGGGTGCCATTGGATACACGTCTCGATCACCTCTTGTTCACATTACCGGCACTTTGATCAGCAACCGTTACATTTCCGATGTGTTAAGGCCCATGGCTCTGCACTATCTTCAAAGCCTCCGTAATGCTTTGTTTCAACAGGATAATGCACGACCGCATGTTGCCCGTACTGTTCTGAACTTACTTGATACAGAACAGGTTCGACTGTTACCCTGGCCAGCACGTTCTCCTGATCTGTCACCAATTGAGAACGTGTAGTCAATGGTGGCCGAGCGATTGGCACGCCATCACTCACCATCCACTACTGTCGATGAACTGTGGCATAGTGTTGAAGCTGCATGGACTGAGATCCCCGTACATTTCTTACAATCTCTGTTTGTTTCCATGCCTAGGTGGATAAATGTTGTTATTGCAACCAGAGGTGGCTGCTCTGGGTACTGATTTCTCAAGATCTATACATCCTAATTTCCTGTAAATCTAATCACTTGTTCTTTCCACTATAGTGTATGTGTCCAGTAAATATTGTTCTGTTATTTGCATTCCTTCTTGGTGTAGCAATTTTAATGGCCAGTAGTGTATATATATATATATATATATATATATATATATATATATATATATATATATATATATATATATATATATATATATATATATATATATATATATATATAGAAAAGTAACTAATTACATAAGTACATGATCAATGTTTACCTTCAAAGTTAATGGAAAGAATTCGTATTATTTACCGCTGGTAAGAATTTGTCTCTTTCAAGAAACTAAACTATTATATTTAGCCCCAAATTATTAATTCCAGAAATTTGGAAATCTTATTACAAATAACATTCTTTTATTTGAGTTTTAAAATTAATAATTCATTAAAAAACAGTTTTTACATTTCAAAAAGAATTACAATATCAATATTTGCCAAATAATTCTCATTTTAAGAAGATTTTATTTAATTGATATGTTAATTTGTATACAAATTAATGTCTTTGTAATATAAGATTTTCAAATATGAATATCTTTTCGAAACAGATCTAAGACAAATATCAGGTATTAATTTAATATGCTAAATACTACTTTATTATTAAATTGAAACCAAATGAGTAAAATATTACTCTCCTACATGGAATGAATAATATTTGAAAAGCAAATGAATTAAAAAATAAAATTGAGGGAAGGATTTTACCCAGAATTACCGAAAGTGAACAAGATGTTATGAATAAAAATGTTTTTATCTAGTTAATATTTCTTTTTATTAGAATATAAGCATCATTATGGCATTCAAACATTGGAGAACTAAATGTACGATGCATTTATTCAAACTTAATATATTCTGATTAATTTACTGTTGAGTCTAAAATCATTTTAAAAGATGAACTTTTATTAAAAAATGTAATTTATTGCATATAATTATACAAAATATAGAATAAATTTAAAAAATAATAAAATAAATACATTTTTTAAAAGAAAAGATTGTATACAATCATTGATTTTCTATCTCTCTCAGAATTTAATGTAAAAATGTAATAAGGATAAAAACTTGTATAAATATAGTAGTTAATATTTAAATCATGAGTATGTTATCAGGATGACTTTGAAGAAATTTCGTTGCTTTTCTTGAGAATTTGGCTGAAAAATCATGCTAATACACCAGTGTGGCCAACAGATTTTGTGATAAATTAGACCATGTTGATTTTACTAACTATGAGTTCACATAACTTTTTTATAACTAAACTTTAATTTCATTTCTACATATTTTTTTGTTCTTATTTTACGTTTTATTGTTATATTGAATATTCGAATATCGATTCTTTAATTTAAGTGCTGAAAGTTTGAATTTAATAATTCCTATTTTTTATAAATATGCGTTTAGCTAGTTTCTCACTTTTTAAAAAATAGAAACTTGTGTACTCAAATTATAATTAGTTTACTGAAGTTGAGTTTTACTTAAAATATTGCATTATATATAAATAATCTTGAATCTAAAAATTTAAATATGAGTATATGCAAAGGTATATTTAAATGACATAATGCATGATATCTTAATTAGTTATTCAGTGCCCAAGTACACTGCCATCATATTATCATTTAATCAAAATGATATATGAATTTTTTGATTGGATGATAATAAAGTTCTTTGATTTTACGAATGATGTTCCAATTGTTTACCTATTATAATAAATTATTATTAAAAAAATGTACTTACAGAAATAGTAAATTATTGCTCCTCCAGCAGCAATCAGCATCAGCATACAAGTTCCAAATGCAATTAATGCCAGCAAAAGTTTATTTTTTCTTATTCTGTCAAACCTAGAGGTTGGCACGACAGTTGCCTTCTCGTCCACGCAATTCCACGTATTTCCGTTAGGAGTCATTCTCAGAGTGATTACAGTTATGAGTTCTAATCAAAACTAAGTTTGACTGGGATAAGAATTAATAAAAATCATTTTTGATTACTTTACTCTGAATCCGTAAAATTTTTCAATTTTTAAAATATTAAATTCTTTAACAGCAGAACATTCTAATGACACATTTCCCCTTTTTTCATATATATTTCACTTTCTCCTATATATTTCTTAAGAAATGTTTTCTGTATGTAAGTGATCATATCAATTGGATATAATATTTAGATTTAGTCTTCATTTTAGATTGATATATAACGAATAATTAATTAAATCTTATAAAGGTACATATTACACATTGTTCTTATAATTTAATTGTATCAATCATCTATATATTGTATTAATACTTATTTGTTAGAAAATATTATCTAAGCACTAAAAAGAAATTATTTAATATTTCTATAAAAAAAGGGCTGAGATATAACTTTTAGGTACATGTTCCTAGTTAAATGCATTGTCTATCATGAAGGAGAGCCTTCAAATGTCTGTTTCCCGACGTTGGTTAAATATCAAGAGAAAGCGTGTACGGAGCGCTTTTCCCCAGTGTTTGTTTTAAGCGGGCATAGCTGGCGTCAGCTTTTCGTGGCAGAACCTTCTCATTGGATGCCGCTTTGATAAAAGAGGAGCATTTTCTGGACAGGAGGAGGAAACGAAACTTGCAATGAATGACAGCGCCATCTCTCGGCTAAAGAGCGAAGAACAGGAATACTTTCTGAAATAAAGCAACTTTTTAAACAATGAGTCATGAAAGAGGTTCAGTTTTGAAAAATTATTGAAACAATGAAATGAATCATTTGCTTCAATAATATTGTTAAAACTAAATTATTACATTTCTATAACCTATTCGATTTTTTAATTTTTATGATCATCTATAATTAATTTGACAATTAATGAATATTTTTAAAAATGGAGCATGAATATATCTCAGTAAATAAATTCCATTATAATGACCGTTTGAAATTTGAAATAGTTGTAAATTTTCTAAGAAATGTATTGTTAAGAATTCCATACAAATATAATTTTTTTTGCTAATTTCTATGAAATGTGGCTATATTATTCTCTTATGTGCATAAAATTTAATTTTCAGCACTTTTTGTTCAAGTATTTTGAATTTTGTATAATCTCTACATACAATTTATTATAATTCATGGAATACTATACTGAAATTTTATTATTTTTTTTATTACACGAAGAAATATTTAATAGAATTAAAATATACAAAAGCGAAGAATCTTCAAGTAAATTTAGGATAGCAATATAAAAAAATATCAGAACGCTTCCAGAATTTAATTTATAATTAATGTTTATTACACATAATTGAAAGCTTAGATTGTTATTTTCAGAAGATTTTTGAACTAGTTTAATAACATACATGGGAATAAAAATTATAAATGCTAAACATAATAGGCTCAATAATCCAAAATAAGTTTGCTTTAATAGGGAGGGGGATAATTATTCAACTATATAAACTATATAAAATATCAACTACATATATGTTAAATTTTATATATTATTGTTATTCAAATATAAAAAAAATGTTTATGATATATTTCAAAACTTTTTTTTATCATAATGTAAATGTTTGTTTGGCTTTTGAATGATTAGTAACGCTTAAGCAATTAAACATTTTTTTCAAGAAAACAGTGAGGAATTTAAATATTATAAAAATATATACTTTTTAATAAGTATTAAAAACTCTATAATTTTTGTAATATTAATTTTTTATTAATTCAAATATTAAAATTTGATTTATATATTGAAAAGTTTATATTTTATAACAATTAAATAAACTTTTATTTAATTATATGAATATTTATTTAATAATAATGAAAATTTTACTAATAATTAAGTATAATATATTTTAAAAATTAAATGTAAACTTCTTAAGAATAAAGCTAAATTTACACTTACATATATCATGGAATTTAATACATCATTTTAAGGTAAAGATCGTAATGGGGGGGGGACAATTTGAAAACCTGTTAGAGTATTAAATATTGTCCCCTTCTAATGGTTATCTAAATTAAGACTTATGTACTCTTATTGAAAAACTGAATGTGATGTTTGAAAATAAATTATAGTATCACATTTATTATTCATTTCTACGTATTTATTAACTTCCTTGTTAAATTTCCTTATAAGTTTTGCAAGCTTTACAACCAACTTACAAAGAAAATAACATTCCTATGTTTTGATTTAACATTTTAACTACCAACAAAAAACATTTATATGAAAACAGAGCATGATTCAACTAATTATTTTCTACAACAATCAATAACAAATGACTCTCACTAGAAAAAGTGCAAAATGAGATATCAAAGCGAAACGTGATATTCTGAAATGTGCAGCTACCACGCACAGAAGAGAGGATTAATATCAATATGAGCTTTTGAACAAGAATGTTCCAATCCATAAAAATATACTTATCTAGTGGTGCCATCTGTTGGCACAAACAGTTATTATTTTTTACCAAAAATTCATATAGTTTAATTTTATAGTTTTGTGGTTCTCCTGGCAAGCAATCAGAAGAGATTTTAGGTCTTACTCTTTTCCTATTTCTGTCCATTGGTACTTGATTTGTAATTAGGTAAGGCTGAAGGATTGTATGGTAAGTACCTCTTCGAGTTGAAGGATTTGTGGTATCAGCAACTTCATATGTAACAGGAGAACGCCCTACTAATATATTGTAAGTACCAACACGTCATGGTATGAATTTTGTTGATTTCTTTTTCGGGTTGCTAATGGGATGAGAAACAATACAAACATGATTATTTGGATTGTACTGAATTTCATCTTGTCTTTGTTTGTATGCATAGACTTTTTTTTGTAATTAAAAAAAGTCTTTGCAAACTTTTCTTTGTAATTTTATTGTATTTCTTTGTAATTTTGTATGTACTTGCTTTTGTTCAACAACAAGTTTAATATTGAGAGTTTCCAAATATCTGAAAGTAAGTAAATTAGTAAGGTATCTCTATTTCCAACAGTTTGCGATAACGACATACACCATTAACTTTCTTTCTATTTCCAGTTTCAGAATTTTTTACATTGTGTAGTTTCATGATAAGAAGGTGTTATTGTCAAAGGATGATCGCGTGTCTCATTTCGATATTTGACGAGAGGACTTGCTTTCAAATGTTTACGTAGTTTATCAAATGTTCATTTATTTTACATTTTTGTTTTGAAATCATTATCATTTATTTTGGCATCATCTTTCCCAATCAAACAAGAAGATATTTTGATCTCTTTAATAGGCATGTCTGAAAATTTATAAAAAATATCTTCACTAAAAAGAGTCTAGATTTATCTTCGAAAAACCACTTGTTTTTTACAACTAGTACAATATATACCTTTAGAAGATAGTATAGATAATGGTAGTCAAAATGTTTACTGTGAATTTCAATCTATCAGCAAGAACTCTCTTTCTCTCAGTGTTCACAAGGAGAGTCACCTACTGAAAGAGACTAGCAATAGATCGGCGTACACTATTGTCTGCACATACTGTACCACTTAAGTCATTTATATGAATTTTTAAAATTGGAGTCAAAACTAATGAAGATATAAGAGATAGTTTCTGAAAAGTGAGCATTATCAGTCTTATTGACAACACTGCAAGTAAGATATTTTATATAGCCTTTGGTACCACATCCATAACACTTCACAAAAGATGAAACATCATATTTGCTTTCAGGATGAAAAGCAGTTTTCGGTGACCTTGGTCCATTATTTTTTATTTCCTCACGAAAATTTCTAAAAAACATTTATTGTTCCACTTTGTCCCAATTTTTTCTTTTAAATACATGAAATGAATTGTTTTTCCTTCTAAGATCCATGTATCTCATATTGTCATAGGCCTACAATTTCTCTTCAACGTCGAAAGGATCGGCCATTCACCCTACTCATCTAGAAAATGCCACTTATACTTGGGTGAACATCTTTCTTTAATTTGATCAGCAATAATATGATTGGTTAATATTTCAAATGTTTTTTTTTTATATTTAACCCAATGAGCCATCATTCAAAATAATATCTTAGCTCAAATCCAAATTTCTTTCTCATGCTAACAAGAGATTTTCCCTAATTTGCAAATAATGCTCTAAGTCCTTCTATATTTAATTTAACCTTTTCAAGAGAACATTCTTAATATATAAAACATTTCGAGCCTTATCCACAGATTCATTGGACCATCAATTTTGCAAATTCTTTAGGGAGATTACTCCATGAAGGCAAGAAAACCATAAAGAATTTGGCACTTAAAAAAACTGATTGTCTTTCTTCAATAAATTTAAATATGGACTTACGATACTTTTTGAATTAAAACGGGATAAGTGTTTGAATATCTATTTTTGGTACATCAATTTCTTCAGCACCACTACCTTTCAATTTTCTTTGCAATTTATCCAGTTCAAGTTGAATTCTGAACTTCTAAATCTCAAACTGGCATTCAGTTTTAATTTTTAATTTATCCTTTAGCAGATTTCTTCTTCATTAATTTTTTTCCATCTAGAAGTTTTTTTTTCGAGCAATTTTCTTTTTACCATAATGGAGTTTAGATTCTCTGACGAATTCAATGCCATTTTATTATTATTATCAGACTATCTAAATCGCATATCGTCATATCATCACTTACAGCCTCAAAAAGTTCTGCAGCTAGAATTTGAAAATTTTTTCTCTTCACTTTTACAATGAAGACCACTTTTTCTTAATTAGTTCATATATTTCAACTTTTAATTTAAATGAAATTACATTTTCAATTTACTTAGTTTATCTAAACTCAAAATTCCTACAATTTCTTTGATAAACAGCACAATTTTTTTTTCATTAAAGTAAAATACTTTTAATCACTTAAATTTATTTTATATGGATTCAATTTCTTATGAGTTTGATTCAAGTTTTTTTAGTTTCAGAAATTTTCTTTTTCAACATTTTTATAAGAAAATCATGTTTTGTAAAAACAAAATTTTTACTCAATTTGAACTCAAAGTTTCAGTGAAAATAATTCCTGTTATTTGCTTAAAGAGAAAAAAATGGAAACTTTCATCGTTTATCTCTTATTCACGGAAAAAAGAGTCATTTTCACTAAACTTTCTCTTCGAATTACTAAGATCTTTTATTATAAAATAAACGATGAATCCAGAAAAGCCTGTTTTTCCTCAAGATTTATATTTTGACTTCCAGAATGATTTATGAGGTTAAAGTTGTGTAGGTTTCTTCAACGCAGAGAACGAAGAAATATTCCCATATTATTTTTGCAAGTTTATTTTTTATCGAATAATTTAATAATAAACGATTGTATTATTTTATGTTGATTAGTAAACAAAATATTCTGCAACAAAGTTTACTATTGTCACTTTAGATTCGAAGCTAACGTAAATCCTATATAGAATCTTTACATAAAATTGTTTATAATATGCTTCCTTTAAATTTTGTTTGAAGGTTGGCAAATAATTCTAAAATAGATTTTGTAATTTCTTTTATTTTTAGGATCACAAATGATTTACTATCAATAAGATATAAAATAATTATGTCGTTGTTGTTACTTATAACACTTGGACAAGCCGAGCTCGCTATGCCGTTGGCTATGTGAATTTAAGTCAGTTGGGTGAGTCTTTCATTTAAACAGAACACCATGAAAATGAAATAAAGACTTTTCTCTCGACTATGTTGATTAGATGGCAGCACCAGAGGAGGAAAAGATAACAATATAATAAAAAATCATTATTTATGTAACTGACTTTCATGTAAATGGAAAGGAAGTTGTCCCCGTGTCTAAGTCCTCTTTCAAAGCTTTATATTTTTTGCTGAATACTGACATTTATAATATTCAGGAGTAACTAATGAATTTAAATACCAAGAGAAAGATACTAGTACTTTTGGTTATTGTTATTATCCAATTTTGTTTTACTCTATTCATTTATTGCTCTTGATAAATAACAATTTTAATTAATTTTTTTTTCAAACAAATACCGTAAGGACGTAGCATTTCAGCATTTATGAGCTGAAATTCTTACATGATAAATCAGTGCTATATTGTATAATTTATATGACATTTTTAGTCAATGTGTAATTTTTCGAAAGGTCTATAATATGTCAACACTTTTAGTCATAGCTCTGTTATAATTATAAAGTTACTTATTGATGGAGCTACACTAAACGCGTAATTTAAAGAGAAATGGAATCGAACGCTTGCACATCAACATTTTCATTTAAATTATACGTTTTAACACAACACATCAATAAACAACCTACTATAAGTTATTGTTGCTTTATTTATTTTTATTCATTTTCAATCGCATTGAACAAAATTGAAAGAAACCTAAACTATGTTGAAACTATTAATTCTTAAAACGTAAGTAACATGCATCGTCTTCTTCATAACATTTTTTTACATAATTTTGTTAATATCATTGTATACGTAGTGCCAGATACTTAATTTTAACATTTCGAAACAACTTCATGCGTACATGTATGCGTGTGGATTTTGTAATAGAATACTTTATTTATTAATCAGTGTAAAAATATCAAGCAAAAAATTATCTGGTGAAAGAGTAAACGACATGACGTTTCTTAAGACATACATTAAAAACCATCACATTAACTGAAGCCATTATGAAATTAGTTAATAATAATAAATTAACAAATAAGAAAACATAATAGTTTAAAGGCTACAGTTACTCAAATCTCCAACATATTTGGTTGAAAAATATTTATACATACACACATACTATTTCCATATTGTACTTAGTGAAGTTAATGCGTATTTAGTACAATTGTCATCTTAATTTTGTTGTTGTTCTTGATACCTATGCCACTTGTACAAGCCAAACTTGCTCTGCAGATGACTATGCAAATTTAAGTAGGTAGGTCTTTCGTTTAACCTGAGCACCACGAAAGTGAAAGTACGACTTTGCTCTTAAACTCTTCCGACAGATGGCACCACAAGAAGACCCACTTCCTCAATTTAGACATTGATCTTGAGGGAGAGAAAATTTTCTCAAGACTATTAAACCCATGGTAACCACTTAGCCACCAACCATAGGATCTTAATTTCCATTATTTCTTATTTTACTAAAATAATGTTTTTATAGAAGAATAAATTTTATTTTATGCAATGTATAATTTTGTTCTACATGAAAGTTCTATCCGTTGATCTGATGACGATGTTGTTAAAGCAATGACAAAGAAAGATCTTTTTCTGACGATATCGGAGGTGACAGACAGCTCAGTACAACTCAACAAACTATTTCAGGCTATATTCGGAAGATAAAATTAGTGGGAAAATATTCAAAATGGTTACAACATAAATTAAGTCAGAAGAATTTTGATGATCAAATCATCACATGCTTATATCTACTTGTTCGAGACAAAATCGAGCAATTCTTGAACCAGATGATAGCAAGGGATGAAAATTGGATAGTAAAGAAAAGGGTATATTGTGCGGAAAACCTAGCACTTAAAAATCTAAAACAAACTTGGCTCTGATTAAGAGAATGCTGTGTATATGGTGGAACATTTTAGGATCAATACATTATATTTTGAGACATACAACTAGATATAGATATAAATGAATGTACATGTAGGTATGTATGAATATCAGTTCTAAATGTTTTTATTGGAGGCTGAATTTTTTAAAAACATATTCATTGTCACATTATTTAATAACCATTAAATACATATAGTCTCAGTAAAGAAGAAAGCCACAAAATTAAAACAATAAAAATATATTGCAATTAGCATTGATATAAAATTTAATTTAAATTAAACAATAACAAACAATTTGAAATACTTCCCTCCTTGCATTAAAGATTTGATATGTAAATGACTTTTATCATTTTAGGAACAGTTAAATAAAATATCAAATGGAATGTTAAGTATTATAACATTTTGCTATTAAAAATTACAAAGACTTAAAAGCACATAATTTAAATAAAAATGAGAAAATATGAGTTTTAAAATAATATAAATTTTAATTTGAAAATTATATAAATTTTAAATATTTATTATTTTTTTCTTATAAACAAGGCCGTATTTTAAATATATTACAACAATCTGGTAATCATAATTTAAGTGATAAATAATTTGTTTCGAAATATTTGGCATTTATTTATAAGAATCTGAGCGTTCTCAAAAATTCTAGATGAAAGTAATGATACAAACGATTTTAAATTCTACCATAACTCAGAGCTAAATCCAATACGAATCGAAAAGCTGACAGAAAGTTTTCTTGATATTAAAAGAAAGCTGAAAAGAATGAGAAATCAATAAATGATTTATGAAACACAATAGCTTTCCCACTTGAAAAATTGTTTCTAATTCAGCTTTCGTTTCGACCACTCAGAAACCCATTTTTAAAAATCTATCGCTATTTCTTGCCTTCGAAACATGCAATAAATTCAAAATTATATATAAATGTAACAAATACATATTAAATCACTATTTTATTCCTTAAATTAGAGAAAATTTCTGTGGTATTAAATATGTGCAGGCATTTTAACTGTAATCTCATATATTTAACAGTATAATAGAAAAAACACATTAGGGAAACAAATTTTTGAATGATCATGAAGATATTTCTTAATCTCTTACACAGATAAAACACAAAAATTTTAATTTAAAGTAAAGCTGAAAACAGTAGAAAAAATTATATAGTCAACCCTTCTATAACGCGGTGAGTGCGTAGTGCGTTATATGGAAACCGCGCTATAAGAAACTCGGATTTAACCGTACAAACCAGGCTAATTCGTAGCGCTTTCTATGGAAACCGTCGACCGCGTTCTATGGAAACCGCGCTATAAGAAACTCAGAATTAGTACAAATCACATCATTCGTACCATGTTATATGGAGACTAATAAATACAAAAGACAAGATAAATTATAAATTATTTTTATTGAATTGAAGAGTGTTCATATAAGGATATGATAAAAAAATGAAACAAAAACTAAACTAAATAACTGTTTTCCAACAAAAACTAGAAATACTCTTGAAAATCTTCTTTCAATTATGTTATCTTTCAACACTCATCCTCGCTGTCAGATATGAGTCCCCTAACTCGCCTTCTTTTAATGAGCAAAATGTCTTCCTCACTTGGTTCATCTTCGCATTGGTTTTTGACTGTAGTGTTTTTTTTCTAACTCCACTAAAACCTCTCTATATGGGAGTAAAGCAATTTCTTAACTCTCTTTTAAACTTTGAGCTGAACATCGTTGAATGATCAATTTGAATGAAATGAAGTTCTATTTTTTTTAGCTAAATTTAGCCCTTTCATCACATCTTGTAAATCGAGATTTGGCACCCATTCGTTTTTCTTATTTTCGTTTACCAATGCATTTGAGGAGGGTGCATCCATTAATTCCATCAGTTCTTCCTCATCTAAAGTTTCTTCCAAAGTACTAGTTCTCTTACATCTTGATGGTTTACTGCAAATTCTTCATCGCTTAAACGAGAAGCAGTGTTTATAATTTCTGAAACTGGGAGTGAAATTGTAGAATAGAGCGTTGATGGTTAAATTTAGGCGCAAGCCAATGAGACGGTTCTAATACAATCTTTTATTATTATTATTATTTTACAGTCTTTTTTTACAATAAGAGTACTGTGTAATGTTGTCCAATTATAAGCCACAAATTAAGCAGCAAAAAGCTAAACGAATAGACAGTGCAGACAAAAATTTAGTAAGAATTGTTCACCAACGAGACGTACTGGGAAAGAGCTCTGAGACGACTTAAACCGATGCCGTAAACGGCTAAGAGATAAGCTTGAATGTTTATATAAATATATCCTGTTAAAACCATTCATTGAGTGCACGGAAAGAACTGATGGGACGATGTTGACAGGGAACCACGCTGTAAGAGTACTGTGTAATAGGAAGGCTGTCGCAATTTCAGCTCCGTGTTATATGGAAACCGCATTCTGAAAGTACCGCGTTATAGGAGGGTTGACTGCATTTATAAATTGATGTTCATGACGTTGAAAAAAAAAGATAGAAAATGAAAAAAAAATTATGATTTCTCAGAAACTTTTATTTTTTTCGCTGCTTCGGTTTGGAAATTCCTTCATTTAACTTTTATTTTAACAAAAATTAACTTTTTGATATCTCAACAGATTCATAGAAATTCATAGATCGAGAGACTTGATTCCAGGAAAACGAGAAAAAATGTACCAACGGCTCACAAGAAATATCATATAAAGCTTATGAAATTGATTCTGTGACATGTTGAATTTTATATGTTACCTCAAAACAACAAAATCCTTCGCAAGTTATCACACGAAATTATGGCTGAATATATTGTTGACAGTTCGATGAGAACCAAAACAAACTCTGCTACTCAGTCGCAAAGGCAGTTTGTTTTGGATATCAGAGCAAAATATCCCAAGCTAAATCATAGAAAAATTTTTATTAAGATGTTTAAATGCCTACAAGCTAATTCTGTGCATTTTGTTACATAAGGAATTTGTGAGGACCAATGATGTTAGTTTTCTATTCATAGCATTTAATCAAGATATCCAGTTGTTACTAAAAATCTGGATAAAATATTATTGGAATAAATTACAGGATAGTGATGAGTCTATTCAGTTTAAAGATTATAAGATGATCATAGATGAAGTTTAGTATGGAGAGAGAAAGAGACATTAGTAATAAATCTGTATTCTTTTGAGGAATTTAAAATAACTATGAATTGTTTTGATGGTACGGATTGAATAAAGATAAATGTGCTAATCTGAATATCATTCATAATGCTAATTGAGAGATCAAAAATTCTTAAGATGTGGTGGCGTGATTTTATTTAACTTTTTACGTTGCAGACGTTCTTTATTCCTTCTTCCAATTCATTTAAATACTGGACATCATGCAGATTACGAGGAGTATAATAAAGTAGAGAGAATGTTCTTCACAAACACAACAGCCCTTTATATGTCTTGGCTGCCTCAAAATAGAATTTTCTGCATAATTCTTATATGTCTCTATATTTTTGAAGTAATAAAAACCAGGTTGGCAGATGTATAAGAAAAATCACCAAACTCAAAATTCTATCCTGGATTATACGGCATCTGTGCCGTTAAGAGTTTTGGGGTATTATCATTTGGGCTTCTCCAAACATAGCCAAGACATCGTAATCAGTTACTTTGAATGCTTTGTGCAATCATATGCATAGAGCTTGTACAGCTCAAAACTTTATAGAGATTATTCTCCAAACCTAATTATTTTCAAGCATGCTTGAATATACTCAGATATGTCATATTCTTAAGAAACTAATATTTCAGTGTTCATTACTTGGAAATAACACATTTCTTTGAGTATTTAGTAATGTTCCTCAAAAACTTGGTAATAACATAACTGTATCCGAAGAAAAAATTTGCAGCAGTGTCAGCTAATATTCATATTTAAGATTATATTTACTTAATCATATTTAACATTTTGTATCACCTATTAGGAAAATGTCAATTAGCATTCACAAGTTTTAAGCTCAAGTAAAACAAGTACAAATTGTAATCATACAGTCACCATGAAGCATCTTTCCATAATTTTATATTATTAAAATAAATAGAAATTCTCACCGCTTTATTAAGTATACTTTCTGTAATGTGTTTTTGTTACGTAAATAATTTTATACTTATGTATGGCAAAAGCCAATTCTTAATTTTTGTTTCTTCAATCATTTTAATCCGTGTACATAGAATAGATATGTGCATTATTTGTAAATGCCGATAAAAAAGCACATAGAAGAATTGAATAAATTGAACAGCTATTATCATTTATTTTACTTAAAATAACTCAGTATAAGATTACCTACAAATATTTAAAAATTAGCAAATAAATAATTTCTTTGATGTGTAAATAATTTTTGCTACTTTGTTATATCATCAATTAAGTAAATGTTCTAATAACATAGAATTTAAGTTTTATTATGTTCTTTTCACACTAACCATTCAATGATTTTAAGGTTATAGAAGTTTATTAAGAAATCCATTAATTGTTTTAATAAATAAGAACTACAGTATTTATGATTTCGGCAAAATTAAGTTTATATATTTCAAAGGAGAAATGTCATTTTAAAATGAAAATTCTTGTAAATCTAATAAAATGCTCATGACTATATCTTAAAATTTAGAAAAAAGTAAGGTTACTTAAGTGCAAAAAATAAATATTTTAATGAATTATAACTTATCAAATTCTGGTGAGTATTTATCAAATTAAGCAAAGATATTGAAATTTTCGGCCTGCATTTCTATTCGTTTTCAATATATATATATATATATATATATATATATATATATATATATATATATATATATATATATATATATATATATATATATATATATATATATATATATATATATATATATATATATATATATATATATATAATACTTACTCACTGATAAAAAACATTGGTTTTAATCCACTAAAACGCATTCTAGCTCTCGAAAAATGGCTATAGCTTGATTAAAATAATGAAACATTTTTTATATATTTATGATGTCACTATTTATAATTAAAATTAAGAAAAAACATCATTTTTATATTCATTAGAAATTTTAAAACAACTCAAGTGAGAATTTTATGAGAAAATGCTTAGAGGTTTTTTCTGTGTAATTTAAAATATATTTATTTTGATTATCGAGATGCAAGTAAAAATATATTTCATCTATAATGCAAATAACCTTAATTAGAACAGATTTATAGTGCAACGAAAAGCCTAATTTATTATGTTTTTAGGAAAATGTATTTTTCTGTTAAAAAAAGTACATCTTAATACCCAAAAGGTGTTCGGAAGTAAATGTATTTTCATTTACTTTTGTCTTAATATAAAAGTTAAGCAGCTGTAAACTATTACAAAATATTTTTTTAAAAAAATTTTAACCATTTATTTATGAGCTTAACAATTTCGCATGCATTTGCTTTTATTAATAAACAATAAATCGTATTTAACTATAATAATCTGCAGTAATTTTTTTTATTTCTTAAACTGGTGATTTTTAAACTTGTGAACTTGTGATTTATTAAATTAAATTATATAATATTTAATGATATTTTTAACTTTGGAAATGTTGTTGCGCAATATATCCTCTCCAAAGCAGTCTTGATTAATTACATGGATAAATTCCTAAGACTAGAAACAACCAAATATTTATTGCAGTCCCATTTTTCAAGAATTTGTTTGCAATTAATTCAAGAACTTGATACAAGAACTAATTAGTTTTATTTAATTCAAGAACTAATTAATTTCATTTCCAAAAATATGTATTAATTATATTTTATACGTAAATTTACAACTTTTCATTGTAATCTTTTTTCGGATATTAAATCTATTGGAATATTTTCTTTCATATGACTTTTAGTCTCTAGTGTTACAAATTCAAAATATATTTTATATGAAATTATATTTTAAGACATTTAAAGCACCAGTCTACTTTTTAAAAAAATAACGATTTATCTTGTTACCGATAATGAACCAAAACTAATAAACCAAAATATAGTAATAATTAATTCTAAATAATTTATAACTGAATATAACTGAACAAACAGTTAAAGTTAAGGGTTCATACTTGTATGAATCTTAATGTTTCTAATTATATAGGAATTATCTATATTTTGCGAATTTTTGTTTCTGTGAGTTTTTCATAAGCAGATCAGCGAAACTGAGTAGAAAGCAATCGAAAAGTAAAAGTCAGATCTCCCTTAAAATGACCAAATTTCACCGCATCTTGAATCAAAGAATTTTCCTTGTTTCTCATACTTTAGTTGCAAGAAATATTTAGTAGATACAAATACTTTTCGGGAAATGATACCATATCAAATGAAGTTTCGTAACATCTTCCATTTCAGAAACAGCACTTAGGCAGAAATATAAACACAAATATTCAATACTGCTTTCGTCCTACGAAGATTCAATTTTTTAACTTTTCAATTTTATTTTATGTAACTTTTCAATTATTCATTCTACCACAATTATCAAACCACAGATATCATTGTTCTACGCCTTATTGTTTTCAAGTGGTATATATACCAACAGCCCTTTCTCGCTTTCAAGTTTGATTCTTCACGGTGTATCACTGGTCATGACATAATAATAAACTTTAAAAATACTTCTTCTATTGTCAACTACAATTATCAACTTAAAGGATATTTCTCCGATTATCAACTACAATTATCTACTTAAAAGACATTTCTCTGATTATCAACTACAGTTATCAACATAAAAGTTTCTTCGCCAATTATCAACTACAATTACAAACTTAAAATATATTTCTCCGATTATCAACTTTAATTATTTATTTTAAATATATTCTCCAATAATCAACTACAATTATCAATTTAATTTTCATAATTGATAAAATGATAAAAATAAAATTGAAATTTCAATTAAAATAAAATTAGCTTTCAAGAAAATTTAGTTTGCCCTTGGAACTATTTGGCGCTCTTTGTGGGTGAGTGGGGCTGAGATAAGATCGAACCTCTTGCTCCTGAAATTAAGCCACTGTTTTTTTTATTAAAATTAGAGGAGCTGAAAACTGGATATTAAGAACAGAAACATGCAGCTCTTTAGAAAATATTCAAAATGATATTCAATATTCATAAAATATTCATCATGATATTTAATATTCATGAAATATTCCTCAGGATATATTCATTCCTCAGGATAATATTCCTCAGGATTCAGAAAATATTCATAATGATTTTTTAAAAATTTCAGAATAAATAAGAGTTAAAACAATGTATTTTTTTTTTTGCCTTTTAGACACCAGCCACTTCAATAAAAACAGCAAATGAAATTAACAATTTACTTGAATATATATTGAAATGATAATATGACAAAATCGAAATTGTGAGCTAAAGAAATGCAATGGGAGAAAGCTAGTGTAGGATATTTGTATATTTCAATACCATCTACTGAAACAAGGATTGAAGAAATTAAAAATCTAAACAGCATAAAAACACTATTTTGAAAAGCTATGAACAAGCAATTAAAAAACTGAAACATGCAGGCTTTTCAGAAACTATTCATCATGAATTTTTTTCAATATCAGACTGCATATAATTAAACAATGGATTTTTTTTAGAATTTCAAATACTGCCCATGTGAATAAAAACAGCAAATAAAATTAGCAATCAATCCAATTAGATTGAAAAGCTAATACAAAGAAAAACATAGATTGTGTAAAGCATTACAGAAAATTCTACATTGTGAGCTAATTATATTTAACTGAACCTAATTTAATAAAATAAATTAATCTAGCACTAAAAGCAAATACAGAAAACCTTTATATTTTAATGCCGGGTTATGAATCATAATAGAAGAAATTCAAAACTCTTGGTGTAAAAAATTGCCTTGAGAAGTTAAAAATCTACCGACCCAAATAGAAAACATACAGAATTTTCAAATTATGATTCGTTATGAATTTTTTCAAAAATAGAGCTGGCATATGACTGAATAATGGAATTTCTTTAGCAATTGAGATACGGTTCATGGATCAATAATACTATACAAACAACAAATAAATTATCAATTTATTTAATCAGTCTGAAATGTTAATATAGAAAAATCGAGATTTTTGAGGTAAGGAAATGTAACGAAACTGAACCTAATAGAAGCCTTCTATATATTTCACTGCAAGGTAAAGAATATATTTATGAAAAAGAGGCACTCTATTGAAGCAAAAGTACAGTAAAGAGAATCAATCCTATTTTAGATACATTTTTAATGATCCGTTCTATCGTTATGGATAGAAATATCATAAAAAATGAATTTTAAAGAGATTTCTTCGGCAGCTGTATGAAACTACAACTCACAATGAAGCTCAGAAGTAAAATTGAATTCAATTATATAAAATTTTTTGTATTATATACTCGATGAACTTATGATAACGTCTTGATTTAAGATTAATTCTCGCAATTTATAGGTAAAATTGCATTCTTCGAATTATAAGGAATCGCTTATTTCCAATGATATAACGCATTGTCATCTTAAAAAATTGTTTAAATTTAAGAAGATCTTCAATGTTTCCAAAAGGTCTTTAAGTTACTTGACAAAATTGTTTAAATTATTAAATAGTGAATTTAATTTTACCAGACGATACTTTTTTCTATCAAATATAGAAACGTTATTTGGTGTAAATATATTTAAATTTGATTTATACATTTTGAAAAACCTATGATTTTATAAATAATTTTATAAGACTTATGATAATTATTAACTGATTTTTTATTCCTTTTACTCTTCAGTGATCAGTAAGAACTTGAAAAAAATCTAAAAGCATTTATTTTTAATTAAGATACACAATTCAGAAAATAGCATCTGAATAAAACATTACGCTACTTATAGTGAAAGTAATAGTAATTAAGTTTTAAGGAAAACAGGGCTCAAAATATATAATCCTATACCATAAAAATTAAGAGCACAGGGAAGGAAAAAAAACTAATAATTTATTTTCTTAAAGAAACTGCTGGTATAAAAAAATTATTCCTGCAAAAAATATTTCCCAAATTCTTTCTTCTTTCCTTAGATCATTCATCGTAATACCAAAACAATAAAAGAAAAAGAGATATATGAATATTTAATATAATTCCGAATAATCCATGGTTCATGGGAAATAACACTTCATTACACTTTATATCTTTCATTAAAAAACGAAGGACGAGGATTAGTAATTTCCTTCGTTTGAAATAGATATTGCTAATTAAAAGCGTAATAATTGAGAGTTTACTTTAAAAAATAAAATCAGAAAAAAACACTTCTTTAATACAGTTGGAGCTCTTATTTTCCTTCACTTGGAAATAATAATTTTGATTTTAATCTACACAATTGCAAGAGTGATTTTTTTCCTTATAATTAAGTAGATTCAGTATTGTTACATACACAAAATGATAAACTAAATAGATTCTTTATTTTTAAAATTATTAATAAATGCTTACTTCTATTTCAACTAAACTGGAAATTCAGTTTTTCTTTGTAATTAAAAAGTTTGTTTCATCAAATGAAAGAATAAAACTCTATCATTCAATGATTGGGGATGTATATTTTTTTTGATTTTAGAAAGATATCACATTAAGCAAATGGAATTAAATATCAAGATTTAAAAGCAGATGAAAAAAAATTGAATATTCAGTCGACCATTGTTTTAAAAGAAAGAGAATAGTTCTTTAAATTTTTATGATAAATTTTACAGAAATTAAAATGATGCATCTGCAAATTGCAATGGGATATATTTTTTATTTCGTGTTTTCCGTTGTGCGTGGGTATTTAATTACAAAAATAATGCTTGGTGTTTATCTTATGCTGTGGAATATATTTTTTCTATCCTCCTCTGAGTTTACTTATATTTCTTAAACTTAGATTATTTCTAAAAGAAAGCAGTTTTATTTGAACTTCAGACTTTTCTTTGAAAAAAATACAACCGAGAAAAACATTTTTATACATTTCTTTGTGAAAAAAGAGATTATAAAAAGCAGATTAATTAAATAAAAAGTTTGTGACCGATAAAACGAGCGACGTGCTTTTAGTTTATTTAAGGAATGAAAGATTAATTGTAAGTAATAGTTTTTGTGAATTTATTTTACAATGTAAATTGAGGACTAAGCACTTCTGGTAAAGTAATCACACTTTACTGACTTTTTCTCATAATTTTTATTCCTTTAAATACTTTGTTATTAATAAGCATTGTGTAAGAATTTACATCCGTTTTATAGATATTTAAGGACAAACACACAAGATAATAATATTTGTTTCTGTAGTAAAAAAATAGAGTAAATCTGTTTTTCATACTAGTACATTAAACTTCCATCACTCAAAAACAAATTTCTCACATTTTTATATCGGATTTAAACTTTAAATAATCTAAAATTTTTCAATATATAACACACCAATTTATATTAACTACTGTGTTATAATCCTATATATATTTCGTTGAATAATAAAAAATAATCTTGGAGATTAAAGTACTCTAAACAAATGTGTTATTCTACTTAAGAAAATATGAGAAACAATATCTTTCATCCAGCCTGTTGAAAAACAGTTTAAAGAACATGGCAAGTATTTTGTAAACATTCATAATTCTTTTATACAAAATGGATACTTTTATACAAATTTGCCTACATTTCAAGACAAAGTAAAATAAGGTTCTCTAGTGTGAACAATTTGGAAAATATTTTGTTCCTTTTGAAATATTTTTTATATAATACCTGGCTGGTAGGATATTTCACCTTTTCAGCACAACAATGTGTGAAAATAATTGTACCTTATACAGTGCGGCATATAAGTGGGTGTGCTCGAGGCCCAAAAGCTGGTGGATATTCATAATCAAAAGCAGGGACCAAATGAGAGACCTTCAGATCTGGCTTGCCACCCACAGAGGCATCATTTCCAATAGAGAACATTGAGAACACGAAGAATCTTTAATTGATTCGAGATTCGAAACCATTACCTTCCGATAATAAGGGCACATGCCTTAACCAACTAGGCTACCGCGGCCTCCGTACTTAATATTCACATCTATGAAGCTGGCAATATGAAGATCATTCTCATTATATACTGATGTTAATGTGTTTTGTATGTGTTGTGTTCATTAAATTGTTCAGCAAAACTTTGGTGCCGTGTTGTAGACAGATATCATAGATCAAAACTATTATAAAGATTTTCAGTGTCCATGTAATTTTCGCGGAGAACGTCACTAATATAGTGGACTGAATTTTCTTATCTTAATATAAATAATCCATAAAAATCCTAAATTTCAACAAACTAAAGTATAAAAAAAATGTGCATTTTCCAACATTTGGTTTTGTGAAGATTTAGTGGCATGTGTGAATACAGATCATTACTATCCATATACACTGGTGGAAATGCAATTAAAGACACTCGAAAATTAACTTATTTTTCATATAAAAGTGCATGATATTTTTTTTTTGAATTACTTTTATTTGAATCACATTTTTAGTTTTCAATTATTCAGTGTGAAAAAATTTGCAAAGAAAACTTAATTTAGTGATAATTTAGATTATTTAATAAAAAAAATCAGAAATTTCGAGTGGAAATGCAATTAAAGACACTTGTTGTTTTTCGAACAAATTTATTAATAAATAATCAGTGACACCTTCATTGTTTACAATTACTTCATGCATTCGATTTGCCATTGATTTCACAAAATTTTGAAGGTAATTTAATGGCAAATTTGACCATGCATCACGAATTTTGTATTTTAAGTCCATTACTGACTCAAAGTGGCCGTTTTCGTATACTTTTTGTCATCAATCCCCAGATGTTTTCAATAGGATTCAGATCGTGACTTCTAGATGGACAGTCCATTATTTTGATGTTTCACTCCATGTAAAAGGTTTTTGTTGCTTTAGAGTTGTCAACGCTTGCATTGTCTAGTTGAAATATCCAGGAATATTCATCCATATCTTCGGCATAATTCAACAGAACGTTATCTAGGAGTTCAATATAATCGGAGGAATTCATTTTAGGTATGATCCAACAGATGGGGGTTGTTCCATAGCTCGAAAAAGCTCCCCACCATCAATGTGCCTCCACCAAAATTGCGGCTAACTGAAATCTCCTTTTTGGTCCCTATGCGATGCCAGTACGACTTGTTTCAATTTGATCCATCTAAATTAAAATTTTTTCTCATCACAGAACATCACACTTTTCCATTCACAGTCCCAATTTCCATGTTTTCTTTGCAAATTCCAAACGAGCCTTCTTATGCTGAATACTTAAGAGAGGTTTGCGATGTTTTTTCGCCCATTTAACAACTCCAGATTGACTGATTATTTGTCTGATTCTTCGAGTTGTAACAGATGGGCGTAAATCTCTCCTAATTTTAGTGGAATTTACGTTAGGTCTTATTGCCTGGCGAATTATCTGCCGCTTTTGACTGTCACTTACTTTACTACAAATAACTCGACGCCTTTAACTCCATACATATCATCTATATTTAAAATATTGCACACAACAGTTGGAGAGCGATTAAGTTTCTTTTCAGTTTACCTATATTTGTGTAGCCTTCTTCCTTTAAAATTCAATTTTTTTTTGCGCGCTCTTCTATCGAAAGCCCGATGTTCCGTCCAATTTTATTACAACCTTTGAATAATAAGTGTTTGAGCCAAGATGTTTTGGAATATTTAGTATCTAACACACCAGAGACAAAACAAACTGCTCCTTTTAAGCATTTTAGAAACAAAAATGAAGTGATAGATATAGCTGAATTTCTAGATTTAAAGTAAATGTCTTTAATTGTATTTCCACTCGATGTATTGGATTTTTTAAACTAAGTGATGTAAATACTAACCAAATTAGTTTTTCTTTGCAAATTTTTTTACACAAAATGATTGAAGACAAAAAATTATATCAAATAAAGTTAGTACAAAAAATATCACGGGCATTTATAAGAAAAATAAGTGAATTTCTGAGTGTCTTTAATTGCATTTCTACCAGTGTATTATCGATAATGTCATATCACAAAGGAGGAATCACGAAAAATCCCCAGGTTTTGGGTTTGGTTTATCACCCAACGGTCATTTTTTGCATACAAGGGCTAATTAGACCGGAACCTGCGGTTTAAAATGCATTCCGTACCACTACAAACATCCATGCCCAAGGTGGGAGAAAAATCCCCAGAGACTCGACAAATAAGCAACTTAGCAAATATGCAGGAAGGAAAAAAAAAAGAATGAGCCATTTCTCATTTTATAACTGTGTGAGGGTTGAATCTGAGCCACCCATTCTAAAAGATCAATCTGACCATTTGACTACGATGACTTCTTTATTCTGAAATTTTGGTTCCAAATTATAAGGTGAAGTTACTAAATAGCTTAATAACCTGAACCAATTGAATATCGTTGCAACTATTCCAGGCGAACTTTAATTGGAAATGGATTGTCTTGAAAGTGACTTATAAAAAGAAAATGATAAATTTTCAAGCAAACACACTGAAAAATACCATTATCTATCCTCAACGAAATTTGAAGCATTTATTGCAAACTGACATAGAAATTGCCATTGAAAGCATACAAAATTTATATCTGATTAATTAACCTCATTCAAAAATTTATTGACAGCAATACATTTCCGGATAATTCCAAGGCTTAATTTCAATGCTAGATAATATTCTTGATTTCATGAAAATAATTATTTGCACAATTTCAGCATTATAAATTCTTTTATTAAAAATATCATTTCTATAATTTTACAGAAATGTTCTTTTCTTGTCGTTAGAAGGTAATGAGTGTCTATTCTTGTTGTTAGAAGGTAATGAGTTCAGATCTATAACCAATTGCAGATTTGTTGTATTCACTAATGGCGGCTGGGATACGTAAAATTTGCTGCAGTAGTAATATCCTCCATTCGAAAGGGTACCTCTGGGGTTGGCTGGTTAAGTGTGAGACCTTCTGCTTGGTCCTTGCTTCTAAATTACGAAGACCCGTCAACTTTAAGAGCATACGATTGTATACTGTATGAGTATTCCACTAGATAAAGTGCCGTCATTTCCATCTTGTTATGCTGAAAATGGGTTAAATGGATCCTACAATCAACAAAATAATTTTTTTGAAATTATAGAAACATTTTATTTAGTGGTAACAAAAAATAAAATTTAAAATGTCACTTTTTTGTAGATAAATGATCCGATACATAATATGTAACCTTAAGCCAAGTAGAATGTATCAAATAAACTAAGAAAATAATAATAAGGACTATTTCATTCAAAATAAAAAAGTATAATTTAAAGTGCAAAAAATTAATTTCTCTCCTATTTTGATTATAAATTTTCAGATAGCAATATTTTATACTGTTTTCCGAAAATTATTAATCAAAATTTATTTATAAAGTAAGTATGTATATGTTATGAAGAAAATAGCAGTGTGCTAAAATAGAAACAATGTATGAAAGTTAAACTGTTCTATAATCTCTAGTTTGAAGTGAACAGAGGGACTATGTTTTCATCTCGCGTCACTTAGACGTAAATGTTTTATGCAAAGCAGAGACTCCAATAAAAGCTGGAACAAGGTCCCCCGTCCGAATGGGGATTTCCTAGATTTATTCTCAAGAAGCTATTTTTTTCTCCCTTTTCCAATCCCTTTTTCCCCTACCATTTTTGCCGGAGTATCCTTTGAGTCAATCTATCGTTTTGTATTTTATTTCAACTCTTCATTTCCTGTGTCTGTCCGAGGGAATGTCTGACGGACTGCATTTGGAGGCTATAAAATCGATTGAAGATTGTGGATGAAAAAAGGAAACAAATGCATACTTAAGGAAGGGAGAGGTGATCAAAAGGGAAAATAAAGGGGAAATGGGGCAAACAGGGGGAAAAGCTGGGGAAAATATCGAAGTAAATCTAAAAAAGAGATTTTATATTGGAAAAGAGTATTGATTGGATGGTTTTTAACAATTAAAAAAAGATTAAAGATAAGATTTCTCATTAGCAGTTTCCTTGAAAGTGAACTAATTAGTGAGGAAATTTAGCTAATAAGATTATTTTTTTATTAGAAAATTAAGGATTTTACAAACTATGGAATGCACAATATGCTATATTTAAGAAATTTATCAAACCGTATATTTAAATTATTTTCATCTGAATTGTTTGGCAAATAGAATCTAATTATGAAAAATAAAATTGTTTATTAATTTTTGGCGATACTCTTTACTTGTTTTAATTTTCAGTTACTTACTTCAATTTTAAATAGCCTTAAATTTATTTATTTTATTGTAGGAAAGCTTTAACAATAGCTCCATTTATTTTAATATTTTAGTAACTATAATTCGAAGTATAATTTAAAATTTCTTTAAAATTTATAGGAACGAATTCCAATTATTAAATTGCACAGTAAAAATACTGTCAGAAAATTTGACTTTATTTAATGCAGTATTAAATAAATTAAAATATTAATTATAAGTTTCATATGTTGAGTAAAATTTTGTAATTTTTATAACAATGAACTACAATATTTGACTAATAATCATGACTGAAATTTATAGTTTGCTTATTTATTCTAAGAAAATTAAATAAAATTTTAATGAAGATTAAGTTTTTTTAATTTTTGGTTAGAATAAGCAACCTATTGCAACTTAGATTTTTCATTCATTTTCAGGGAATGTATACAATTTAATGGTAACACAAATTCTCTAACATTTTATAATGATTTGTGAAATAGAATTTGTTTAACTGTATTAACTGTAAATACAATAACTTTAAGATAAACTATATAAATATCTATAATAATCAATTGACAATATGGATATTAATCATAACTACACGAGTTACATAAATTTATACTTTTATTTAAAATTTTTCATTATTTTGGGTATATAACAATGCATATTTTTCTAAATAACAAAGCGTAACAACCAGATAAAAATTTAATTACTATAAAATTACCTTTTTCAATTAAAAGTTTTTTTTTATAATGTTTTTGATAAATTAAAAGATTTTTCATCTTGAAAATTATATTTATAATTATTTATTATCATGTTGCATGCAATTCATGGGATTTCTTAACACATCAATTCGTATATTCAATTGGATAAATCAATTAAAAAAACAATTAATTGAATTTAATAAAGTAAAACAGTGAAAAATATTTATATTTATTCCTATTTAAGTATTTCACTATTAGTTATTATAATATCTTTAACAACAACTAATCTATAACGATATATAATTTTTAGAGACATTATAAGTGTTGTTTTTACCAATGACACTTGGTCAAGCTAAGCTCACTTTTTTTGGCTACGCGAATTTAAGTCAGTAGGGTGCGTCTTTCGTTTAGTCAGAGCACTACGAAGGTAAAGTACGACTGTGTCCTTCAAATCCTCCGATAGATGGCACCACCAGAGGATTCACTCTCACAATTTTGACATTGATCTGAAGGGAGAGGAAATTTTCTCCAGATCTTTACACCCATGGTAATTGCTCAACGACCGACCACAGTCCTTTTGACTCCACAGATTAAAACGTATATCGCATGTAGTCGGTGGTCTTACATTATAAGTTATCTGACGTTATAAAATATATACAATAATATGTATACTAATACATATTGAAATATATATTTGTATTCATATATATATATATATATATATATATATATATATATATATATATATATATATATATAAATTTTACGTAAGACATAGTTATACATATATAATGATTTACAATAGTCTTAGTTTTATATAAGTTTGTGAATTATTTTTTGAAAGTTCCTGTTACTTTTACACACATACACATATATATATATATATATATATATATATATATATATATATATATATATATATATATATATATATATATATATATATATATATATACACTACTGGCCATTAAAATTGCTACACCAAGAAAGCGGCATACCACACACGTGAAATTTGCATTACAGGTAGAACTTGCTGTGATATGCAAATGATTAGATTTTCAGCGCATTCATACAAAGCAGGTGACAGTAGCGACAACTACAATGTGTATAAAAACCAGAGATTTGACAGCAGTTTTCTCATACTCAATTTCCGTTTCAACGTTGTTTTCGGCAAAGAAAGTTGTTGTAATGCCTAGTGTAAGAAGAAGAAATGCCTATCAGCAGGTGTCTGACTTTGATCGAGCAACGATTATAGCCTACTGGGATTGCGGTTTATCGTACCGCAATATTGCTGCTCGCGTCAGTCGAGACCCCATGGTTGTAAGCAGAATATGGAATCGATGGGTTCAGGACAATCATACGGAACGCCATGCAGGATCTCAGCGACCCCCATCACTAACAGCAGAGAAGACAGACATCTTATCCGTATGGTCACAAGGGATCGTACAGCCACGTCACGAACCCTGAGTTGAGAAACGGATAATTTGCATGGCAACAAGTTTCTGCTCGAATAGTTCGACGACGTTTGCCGCAACATGGATTGTCTGCACGGTGACCATGGCTTCGGCTACCATTGACGCTGCGTCACAGACAGGAGTGCCTTCAATGGTGTGATCAGCGATGAACCTGGACGCGGGAATGGCATCACGTCATCTTTGCAGATGAATCTCGGTTCTGTATACAGGACCATTGATAGCCGCATCCGTGTTTGAAGGCATCGTGGAGAGCACGCATTGCCAGCTTGCATCGGACATCAGCATACTGGTCCATCTGCTGGAGTGATGGTATGGGGTGCCATTGGATAAACGTCTCGATCACCTCTTATTCGCATTACCGGCACTTTGATTAGCAACCGTTACATTTCCGATGTGTTAAGACCCGTAGCTCTGCCCTATCTTCGAGGCCTCCCTAATGCTTTGTTTCAACAGGATAATGCACGACCACATGTTGCCCATACTGTTCTGAACTTCGTTGGTACAGAACAGGATTGACTTTCACCCTGGCCAGCACGTTCTCCTGATCTGTCACCAATTGAGAACGTGTGGTCAATGGTTGCCGAGCGATTGGCACGCCATCACTCACCATCCACTACTGTCGATGAACTGTGGCATAGTGTTGAAGCTGCATGCACTGAGATCCCCGTACATGCCATACAATCTCTGTTTGACTCCATGCTTAGGCGGATAAATGCAGTTATTGCAGCCAAAGGTGGCTGCTCTGGGTACTAATTTCTCAAGATCTATATATCCTAATTTCCTGTAAATCTAATCACTTCTTCTTTACTATAATGTATGAGTCCAATAAATATTGTTCTGTTATTTGCATTCCTTCTTGGTGTAGCAATTTTAATGGATAGTGGTGTATAAATATGTGCGTGCGTGTGTGTGTGTGTAAATCATTATATATAACTAGATCTTATGTATTAAGAATCTTTTATTTGATATATGTTTAGATATTAATATACTTAATTAAAATTTTATTAAAATTAAAATTTAAAAAAAGGCATTATTTAAATTTCATTTTTTTAATCTATCACATTATTTAATAATAAAAGATGCATACAAATATAAATATTTTTATACATTTTTACATAAATGTATGCAAACTGTAAAGGCTTTCGAAAAATCATCTAAAAGTTTGTATAAGTAAAAATGTCTACTTTAGATCACTTTATATATGCAATCAGGCTTCATGTATTAAGAATTTTCAGTTCAGTTTATATTTGCAAATTAATATCCCTACAATTATATTTTTATTAATATCAACAACATGTCAAAACTGCTTACATTTGAATGTTTGATTCATCAAATTCACCTTATTATTTAAACTACAAGTAACTTGATTTTTTACAGAAGAAAACTCTTGTTACAGAAGAAAACTCTTGTTCAGAATTCCATGCATTCAGAACAAGTATTTATGATCTTTAACTTCTTTCATTGAATTGAAAAAATAATATTTTTTATGTATTACCTAAGCAACAATAGCTTATGAAATTAAAGCATTATTATCAATAACTTAAAACCATTTTTGCGAAATAGAGCTAGAATATAATTTTTCTTAAGATTTTTTTCACATTTATAAAGTTCAACCACAGTTTTGAAATTTAAAATCATAAACCGCAATTCCTAAGATCTGTAAAGAAAATGAATTACAAATACATTGCACATAAAACTTCCTTGGGAATTAACATTTATAATTTAATACTATGGAATTGATACAGTAAACTTTAATGTAAAGTTTAATCCTAAATTTTGTCCGGATTTAAAAATTATCTTATGTTTAAACAGTTAAATCATTGGTAATACTGAATTTTGTATTATTATTTACTACATAAATAAATTATTAATTGACTGGTAAATATATCATTGATATATTTATGGACATTATATAAATTGACTGGTAAATTTGATCACTGGCAACATTGGTTTTGCGCATAATAATTTATTGCATGATATTATTTAAATAATAAGTCAGTAGGGACACTCTGTTATATTTAAAATATTATTTTATGCGACATATTTTATCAATTACACACTACAGCTTATACTTCATTACTGATATTGTATAATTATTTTTCAAATTGATCCAAGTTTTTTTAAATTAATTTTTGAGTATTTAATGTGGTCTTGATTATTGTAGTTATAATTGTTCTACTTCTATCAACATAAATATAATTTCGAAAGAAAGATAAGGAAATAGTTATTCTGGAATCATTTTTATTTACAATCATGTCCATAAATTAAGGATAATTCAGAATCACACAAAAATTGAACTCTAAAATAAAAATTTCACATGTAGAATTATCACACACATCATGGATGACAACGCTTGTCCTCACCATGCAAACATTGTGGATCAATGTCTTTATTTGGAAGATATCACCCATATGAACTGACCAGCATATTCACCGGACTTGAATCTAAAAGAGCAGTGTTTCTTAATCTGTGGTTCATGGACATCTTGGGGACCATGGGTCATATTTTGAGGGTCCGCCAATTGCTCCTTATTTTTAAAATGTTTCCATCAATATTTTAAAAAAAACTTTTTTGTCACGGACAATCTCTGTTAGTCGTCTGTCTGCCATTTCCCAATAATAGAGACCTCCACAATAAGAAGAAAAGAACATTCGCAAACCATATAAAATTTGAACTTTTTAGAAACACGAAATAGCCTTTGAACTTTTCTTCACTTAGATATAAAGTGACATTAAAATCAGTTCTGCAAAGTTCTTGCAAATTTTTAAAACAAAATATTTGTTTTACTTTTCCACAAGTTGTAATTAAAGTATTTTTTCAAGTATTTTTCTGTGTCTTAATGTTTGTTTTTAATGTTTCATTTGATTATTTAATATTTTTTTGTTCTACAAAATGTCCAAAAAAAGGAAGTATGATGAAAATTATGTAAAATATTAAAATATGGATTTTGCTGCATGAAGGAATCGGACGGTGTTGAAAAGCCACAATGCTTTCTGCGTGTAAAAGTTTTGGCAAACGCCAGTATGAAATTGGCAAAATTGATAGAACATCTCAAATCTCTTCATCCTGAAAATGCATTTAAAGATCTAGAAATTTTTACAAAGAAAGCTCAGTTTTCGAAATCTGGAATATTAACCAAACTTGAATTTGGTATTTCACAAAATCCTTTGGTTGAGGCATCTTTCAGATTTGCATATCGTATTGCCAAAAGTAAGAAACCGCATACTATTGGAGAGACATTAATTAAGCTATGTGCGTGCTGGAAATGGTTGAATTGGCTCGTGGACTGGAACAGAGAAAAAACTTAAGGCTATTCCATTGTCCAAGGATGTGATACATTCAAGAAAAGTTAAAAATTTCATGCAATATCTTGAAACAGATCATCGATGAATTGAAAGTATCGCCATTTCCCTTTAGTATGTAACAGGAGGAAACTACAGACATCTCGAACTGTAGTCAACTTCTTGTTTTTGTTCGTTACGTGTCTGCTGATACTATCAAAGAAGAATTCTTATTTTGTGAGCCTCTTTTGCAAACTACAAAGGCAGTTGATGTTTTATCGATTTTAAATGTTTTCTTTTCCAAACACGACTTCGACTGGAAGCTAAAACTTTATTCACTTTGTACGGATGGAGCATCTGCGATGTTTGGCAATAAATCTGTTTTTTCCCATTTGGTAAAACAGAGGTTCCTATAGTTACACATTGTTTTTTACATAGACATGCACTTGCTACAAAAACTCTTCCAACCAGCTTAAAAGAAGTATTGTCAATATTTATTAAAACTGTGGATTTTATTAGAAGTGGAGCTCTTAATCATCATCTTTTTAATACACTGTGTCAAGAAAAGAACGCAGAACATGAGGTACTTCTGTATCACACGGAAGGGCGCTGGCTGTCAAGAGGGCAGGTTTTGAAACGAAATTTCATGTTGAAGACAGAAGTATCACTTTTTTTAGAAGAACAAGATAACTCACTCTTCGAATATTTCCAGAAAAAAAGATTTTATATGTAAATTGGCTTAACTGGTAGACATTTTTAACCACAGGAATGATATATGTCTTTCAATTCAAGGGCTTGATACAACAATTATGGATGCCATTGAGAAACTACAGGCATTTTTATTGAAAATGTCACTTTGGAAAATAAGAATTCAAAATGGGATATATGCAAGCTTTCAAATGTTGGACGAAGTGCTTTTTGAAAATGGATCTCGGAAAGATTGTTTGCTATTGAATAACTTGAAAAATGAAATCTGAGAACACCTGTAAGTGCTAAAAGTTTCATTTGAAAAATATTTCAATTCGGATGGAATGAGTTGTGGATTCGTAATCCTTTTCTTTGTGATATTGACTGTATTGATGAGATGAATCTTGCCAAAGATGAGCTAATTGATTTGAAAAAAAAAAGCCCTTGTTAAGAATGGATTTCGTTTCAAAAACTCTTGGAGATTTGTGGTATTCTTTAAGATAAGCCTACCCATTGCTTGTAAAACGAGATAATGCAGCCATTATTCCGTTTGCTACAGTATATCTTTGCGAAGTGGGATTTTCCACACTTGTCACAATAAAAAGAAAACATCGAAATCAACTGAATGTCGAACATTGCTATACACGTTGCTTTGTCGAAAACCATCCCTCAATTCAATCTGTTAATCAAGGAAAAGCAGCAACAGCCTTTACATTAAAAATTTTAATTTCTTCAATTTTTTATACTATTGAAATAAAAATATTAAAATGATTAAATAATAAAACAGAATATATATTTTGCAATAAATGATGTTTAAGCAAATTTTTTTCACAGAGGGGCCCGTGACATATTTCAAAATTTTTAAAGTGGTCCATTGTGCCAAGAAGGTTAAGAAACACTGCAATAGAGTATGTGTGGGACAAGCTTGGTCGACAAATTGCAGCCCATCAACCCCCTCCCAAATGTCTACCGGAACTTTGGAAAGCATTGCTTGATGAGTGGTGTAATATTCCCTAAGATCAGATCGATAATTTGATACTTAGCATGCCTAGGCGTTTTACCACCTGTATTGCATCATCTGGTGGGCATACCATGTATTAACCATCATACCAACGATGTTCTATTGGTTTTTGTAAATAGGTTCTTTTTTGAAATTTGCTCCAGGGAATAAAAATTGCAATTTTATCAATGATGTCAAACGTTTAGCATTTATCCTCTTTACGGTTTGTTTAATAAATGTACTTTACAAATGAGTTATATTTATTTTGCTTCTATCTCTTTCTTTGCCAGAACTTGCATTATCCTTAATTTATGGACACAAGTATATTTTTTGCTAAGAAGATACATACACAACGAAGTATTCATTTTCTTAAAAACAAAATCGTATTAATAAAAATGCTTTATGTATTAATGTTTTTCTCAGATATTTTTTGATGATAAAAATAATTAATAATTTTAAAATTCTATCTGATTGAACAGCAAAGATTATTCGATTAGATTTTTTTTGACAATGTGTAATTTTTTTAAAATTATTCCTGATTAGTTGTGTATGCTTTTTACTTATATTTTAAAAAGATTTTGATAATTTCTGGGATTTCATTACGGAATAATAATGATCGTTTCCAACTAAATTTATAAATGTTTTGAAATAAAAATTAATAAAATTTTCAATAAATAAAATGTAAATGAAATAAACCGTAATGTAATAAACGATAAAAATTACATATAAAATAAAAATTACATTAATCTGTGATGCGAATATCAAAACCTCAGTGTCATTCATTGATAAGATTACTGAAAACATACTGATAGCAGAATAACAGGAAAGTTGTTTGTTTACTTTATCTATCGCTTTCTTGAGGTATTTCTGGAGGGATAAGAGCAGGAGACAAAACAAACAACGTAAGCACTCGGCGAGAATGATCATTATTGATGTTTTTATGACATTTTCGTTAATATAAGAAAAAATGTAGTTAAACACATGATTATTAGAAATTAAATAACACCCGTTTAATTCAGTTTATGATGGGCAGAACAATACAATGAATTTATATAAAACAAAAATGAATTCCCAGTTTTGTGGATAATTAATTTAAAAAAATCTTTATTTCTCTTTTTTTGTATTAAAACTGTTTAAATTGTAAACATTCGTTTTATGCTTTATTTTTAAAAATTTACATGTTTTTCTTTATAAAGCATAAAACGAATGTTTTGTTAATAAAGAAATTTAACTTCAAAGGATTTAACTATCGTCTTATTTTTTATTATAAACATCTAGAAAAAAGTAATGTAGGTATTTTTAATTGGTATACATATATATATATAATAAAAATCATTGAGTAATCTGATTAAACATGATGTTTTTATTAAGTGTTCAATCAGTTAAACAGATTTATTCAATGAATGAAATCAAATTGTACTTTAATATTAATAAAAAATTAAAAAATAAATAAAAATTAAATTTTTATAAAAAAAATTATCGTTGATGATTTTGTGATAATACTTTCCTTTATTGTTTTTAAATATAAATGTTTAATAAAAATTTAACCACTGAAATTAAATTTTTATTAAAATTTAAATTTATGGACACTAAAAGAAAGCTATAACACAAAATTATTAATAATATTAAAAAAATTAGAATGAAATTATAAACCTACATACAGAATATCATAAACCTACTCTACTGTGAGAGAATAATAAAAGAACAAAAAGGTTTGTATTACTAAAAAATATATTTATGGATGCACAAGTATATTGAACTTTAGGAAATCTGCTTTTTTAAGTTTAAAAGTAATTTATGTTAATATAATAACTATAACCACACTATTTGTACTAAATTATAAATTTTTCAATAACATTTCCAGGTATTATTTTGCATTGTCAAATCTTTTTTTAATATAGAAACTCACATTGAGAAAACGTTGTCAAAATCTTGAAAAATAATTTAATTAAATATTTATTTGAAAAATTTGCATAAGTTTTATATTGATAGTTCTGGCTGCCTTGTTTTAATTATTACTAATACGATTACAGACAAAATTATTTTAATAATAAGAAAATATTTTTGTAATATTTTAACCTATTTGAATAAATTTTTGCACAACTTGTTCAAAACCAAACATGTAAATAAAAAATCTAGAATGATCAAGTTCTTGACTAAGCAGCTCGGTTAGTCAAGAATTTTAGTTAATTCAAATAAATGTCACCTATCAATTAGGAAAGTTTTTAGAAATTTATTAAAAATTGAGAAAAATTAGGGTGAATCCAACAAGATAATGAGAGTCCTGCTACTTTTTCCTATAGTAATAAAATTTGCTTACTACCGTAAACTTCCTCCTTCTTTTCAAAATAGCAAAACCATTTGGATAAGAAATTTGTATAGATTTTTAGAGTATAACTAAAAAATTAATGTTAGGTGACTAACTTTATATAATTTATTTGTAAAAGCATCATAAACTAAAGTATACATTCGAAATCACCGGAACTTCTTAAAAAATTTGAGAAACACACCAATCATACTTTTATCGTATATTGAATACATCTTCACAGAAATACACATTTATGGTCTCATGATATACTTGTATGAGCCTGGCCTCTCTAACATTAACGATTTAAGACCAAAGTTAGCTTAAGAAGCCCAAATGATTAATTAATCAATAATCTCAAGATTAAAGTCTTCAAAATCAAAATACTTATTCAATTGTGGTCTTCAAAAGGCTTGATAATTAATACTGTTCATGTTAAGGCTGGTGTCTACGAAGCAAAATAATTATTTAAAATATGGTTTTAGTAGCCTTAACAGAATATTGTATTTATAGACTGATGTTCTTTTCTACACAAACACAGCAGTCCCTCTCTCTCTCTCTCGCAGAATTCAGCCTTTATCAATACTATCATCCTTTTTCTCAAGTATTGAAGGGATGCGGAAGAAAGAGTCTCAGGATGTGATTTCAGATTTTCACAAACATAGGAAAATATAAATTAAGGTTTCTGCTCTACTTAAACCGAGAAGTTTGAATTAAAATAATGTTTCTTTTTTTAACTTGCTTTTCTTTTAAGTAATTATGTAATATATTTGATATATATATAAAATAATAAATAAGTAATGTTTGATAAGTGCATATTTGCTTACAATGTTTTCGGCTGCCTATTTTGGAGAACTGGAAACCCTCTAAGAAGCTTGGTAGAGTAGTGGTAAGTGCTTTGTTCTCCAACGGCATATGTCCGAGGTTCGAGCTTAAGGGTCGGGAAAGATCGATTCAGCATTTCATCCTTTCAGTAGGTCGATGAAACTGAGTGTCATCACTGGGGTTTTCGTGTTATGCTGACCACCTAACAAGGACACATGCTTTGCTACAGGTGGAAACAAATATGGACATTGTAGGCCTTGGCTTCCATATTGGCTACCGTGGCACTCAATTTACTTTAGTTTAGAAAAAAACCACTAAATTCAGACAATTTTTTCGTAACTTGAGAGTGGTTCAAATTAATTTACAATTTCTTATTAGTTTATAATTTTCTCATGATGTCATCAATGAAATCAGCCTTTTATTTGCAGACTTTGTAACAGATAAATGTTAGTCTAATCTTTTGATGCCAAACATAAATAATTTTTTTAAATAAATAAATATTTCCGATTTTAACTCTTTTCATTCATCATCAATGCATAAATACCATACTTTTCTAATATTTTTAATATTATCTATTGAAATATTGGTGAAAAGCAATTGTGTGTATATTTCTTCCAATTAGAAGCAATAAATCAATATCATCAAAAATATAAGCACAGTCTACTGATATAATGAAATAAATGTTAATGTGTAATTACAAATATTTGTGCATTCGAGCTTGACTAAATAAAATAGTTTTTTGTTTACTATAGATTTTTAACATGCATTTCAAGACACATTGGCTAAGCGTTTTTAACATTTTTAGTTATTTTAACACTTTTTATTCTATTTTTATCACTTTTAAATTCTTAGCAGTTGTTTGTTCAATCATTTTAAAGTGTGAAGACATTCATATAAAATGATTATGAATACTCACATTGTTTTTTCATCTGCTTGAATATATCAAAAAGAGTTCACTGATATGAGATATAATATTTTTCCATTTCGATTTTGTGACTTCGGTGGAATTTAAGTTGATTTTGAGATTTCGGTGAATTTTGAATCCGTTTTGAGAATTTGATAGTGAGTTTGTTTTGACGTAAAAATTGTTTAAGGTAATAATATTTGTGTAATAAAATTAGACGGCATATTTAAACCTATTAAAGGGCATATTATTATATAGATGGTGTGATCTCATTTTTCTATTAAAAGGAAAATTAAAATGTAAATTTTATTGTTTTTTATTGTGATTCTTATTTTTTACACAATTTGTCCTTTTGATTGCGATGTCTTCAATTGTGTTTGAGAATTGTCTCCTTTTGATTCAATAGATACTCAGTTTGATGCTAAATGCGTATCAGTTGTAAACATTGGAAACTGTAATCTCCAATATTAATTTTTAGTCTAAATATATTCTTTATATATATTCTTTATTTATTATTTTAGTCTAAATATATTGTAGTCTAAATATATTTTGGGACTTTCATTATTTTTATTTTTTCAATATATTTTTCCTTAAGATGATTTTTAATTAAGCATTTTATCTATGATATTCTATTTACACATAGATATTGAATAGTTAGTTTATATTTTTGACATAATCGTTACTAAAACTTAAATTTCTTATTTAAAATTTTAGCAAACTTTGGAAATTCTCATTTAAACAACTAAAGTATGTTGAAAGGAAAAAATTAATTTTATAAATAAATAATTTATTTATAAAATTCTGAACTAGAAAGGCTTAAAATCACTGCAAATATTGGTGGGATATTTTTCAGTCTACATTAATTACTACAATTAAAATGAATATTGATTCTCCTCATGGCACATAAATATTTCAAATACTATTAAAAGAAAAAAAATACTTTTTATTAAAGAAATTGCTTATTTGAAAAATTTCCTTGAACATTCTTATTCGTCATTGGCCTGACAGTCCAGGGTGGGCCTTTGCCTTCCTCAGAAGTGCATACCAGGATCCCCTATTTTTGGACAATTTCATCCAGTTTGTCACTTTTAGTGTTTTTAGGTCGCTTTCAAGGCAGTCACGCCATCGGAGTTTCGGTCGTCCTCTTCTTCTGGTGCCCATGGGGCGAACCAAGAAATTTTTTTTGTCACCCGATTGTCGTTTTTCCACCTCAAATGTCCTGCCCATTTTAATCTCTGTATTGAGATAAATTTAACAATATCTGGTTCTTTATATAGTTTATACAGCTCAGATTTCCTTGAACTATCAACGTTGAATTCAGAAATGAATTTAGGACTATTTTTTGAAAGATATATGATTTAAGGGTTTGATGTTAATTAAATTTTTTAGTATTTAATGAGTTTTAGTTATTTAAATATAATAAACTCCTTACTTAAATAATTAAGATATAAATTATAAATTAATCTCCTTTTTAAACTAATATTAAGGAAAATCGAAAATGGTATTATATGATTTAAATCGATTACATTATTTCTGAAATTACTTCCTATAAATTACTGCTATTTAATATTACTGTAATTTTTTTACTTACGTTTAGAATTAATAATGGAATTTATTTATAAAGTAACACACACACACACACACATCTCATCGACGTTAGCTTCTACCAACTAAATATTTATTTGATCAATATAGTCAATAGAAAAGCTGCATATCCTTTATTATGATGCTTACATTTCTAAATTGCGTGGATTTTTTTATTTTGTTTCACAGCACATTTTTTGTATGGAACTTTCTTCTGTTTCTGTTGTGAATTTTAATAGAGTACAAAAACATTTTTTTCAAAATAATGTTAGAGAAAATCCTATTTCTGGCATACAATAATATTATAAGATTCGAATTAAAATTTAATTAATAAAATTTAAGGACAGAAAGTCAATAACAATGCATAAATTTAATGAACACTGATTTACCAAAATACAATTTCTGTAAATCATTCTTCACTTAATTTGTATTTTAAAATTAAATTCCTTTTAAATAACCACCACATTTTTATGACAATATTGCATAGTCATATTATGTTTTCTCGTAATCTTATAGTAAATATATGAATAATTATTTCGAATTATTTCACAAAATATATTCACTAAACTCTGAGAGGAACTAAAGATATCAATTGGTATTTTTAGAATTTAATTTCTTTCATTTGTTGTTTAAATTGACAGTTTGATAAAATTTTATTATTATTGGCTCAAATATTTTTATAAGTTTATTCGTTCATCGCATGTATTTCATTTCAAAGTATATAGTAATATTTAGTGATATGGAAAGAAATAAACACCATCACAAAATTTTGTTCCATCTTCTCGTTAATTGCAATTTTGCTAAATAGATGGCAGCACAACTTGACATACAACACAATTTTGGTATTTCAAATCGAGTATTTTATGAACTCCTTTTTTTTCTAAAAATAAAATCAAATAATAATCTTTTTTTAATTTTTATAGAGTATAACTTTTGTTTTTTAAACTGTGGTCCAGATACCGCTAGGCTTCGAAAATGAACGTTAGGTTTCGAAGGGAGGTATGTAAATATTTTACTTGCAATGTTTTATAAAATGGGATTCCATATGGTTTGATTATAAAAAATTAAAACAATTTTAACTTGATATATGATATTCTTTTTTTACCTGTGATATAAACTTCTAATAATTATTGTTGTTTAACTGCGAACTATGAATAGGTTTGTTTTGATGAATATGTCGTATATGTATGAATATGTCGAATGATGTATATGTTTGTTTTATATTACTGTTAATTTCATTAATCTATGTATATTTCATGGTTATTCTGAACAGAAACACAGCTTTTGATTAGATAAATGTTAATGAACAAAAACAAGGTATTCAAATCACATGCGCCTCCCTGAAACAAAATATTTATTTCATAAATGCTTTAATGCCAGATATTATAATATTTATGCGCAATCAGAACACAGATCCTGTTAACATTGCTTAAAAGTCTTCTTAAATATGACAATATTTATTTTATTTTTTGACAATTCTTTTAGACAGGTACTGAACTTATACAATTTCAAAGAGGAATGCTATCAGTATTGGTTTCACAATGTGTATATTAATAACATATTGTTAATTTAAATCTCAAAAGGTTAATAAATAACTTTTTTATAAGCAAAAATGTAGCGATTTTAAATATTATTTCAAATTCTCTTGCTTAAAATGCATTATTTTTTCTACTTTTATATTACGCGTTTGCTCTTGACCACACTTAGATGTTCAATTGTAAAAATATGCTGGGAAAAATAAATAAAAATGTATGTTACAATTTGCAATGCATTTTGCTTATAAAATATGTACTTCACTAAATATTTAGAATCAATTCAAAAGAATGTGACAACTTAAATAATAAAACATTTAATATAATCTTAAATAAAATTTATATTTCATGTATATATTTTGCATTTTTTTCTTCCTCTGGAGTTGTATTTAGTGAATTTTGGTAATACACAATTCATACACTCTTTTCGTAGATATGAAATCAAAGTTAGTCGAACAAAAGAAAAATTGTGATAATAATGATAAAATAATTTACTTAATTTTTCTGTTATTATATCAATAGAAAATTTCTCATCTGGGCATTAATCATATCTTTACAACTTAAAAAACTGTCTGGATAATATAATGCCATTAAATATGTGTGAAATTTCAGTGTTTAATATTTTTATCGAAACTTCAATTTAATTGAAGAAATTTCAGAAAAACCTAAACTAAATTTATTTTGCATGTATAAGCTGCATGTAATTAAGATTTATCTCACCGATAGTATAAAACATCATAGAAATATAATAATCAATTTATTTATTTATTAAAAATATTAAATTTTTATTTTGTAATAATTTTCTCTCTTTCGCTTGTTTATATACATTTATTGCATTAAAAACATCAATCTTTCTGATGAATAGTGCTACCATCTGTTGTCGCTCTCTAGATATTAAATGATTTTTAAAAATGTTTTAAATGTTGAATGATTTCATATTTCGAGCTATTTTCATCATACACAGTCAAGAATTCCCTACATGAAATTTCAAAAAGTTTTATGTTTAAATTTCTGTAAAAATATTCTAATAGTTTCAGTTGTCAAATAAATTGTCTATAAAGCGAGTGTTGGCTGTTCCTATAAATAATTACCTAGATGACGCAAATGATCGTAGTTGAAAAATATTTCTTTGTGGTAAAGACAAATATACTTATTTAATATATATTTCTCTTTACCATAAATATATATGTTTCTTATTTATCTTCTAAAATGTAACCACATAATTTTTGAACAGTTAAAAAAACTGTAAACTAAATAGTCTATAGCAAAAATAAGTTTTTTTTTTCTTAAAATGTGAAATAATAAAGTATTAGCATAAAGCATTTTACTCTCTTGTATTTATATATTTGGAAAAAAAACTTTTGTGAATGAAAATTTTTTAAAAATAAACAAATAGAAAATTTATAATATATTTTCATTTGTTTATTTTTTTAAATTTCTTCCTTCATAATAAATTTTAAGGAGTCATACAAAACTACCTTAATTTTTAATAATAATCAAATATTAAAAAAAAACTTATTGCCTGCCTATGAATAAATTGCTGAATAGTTTAGTGCTATATAATAAATGATATAGGATCAGAATATTTTACCCTTGATTTCTTAAATGCCTTAAGAAAAATATTTTCTAAATCTTTTGATATTGCATCAAATGAAATGACCCATTATTGGCCAATTATTTTATTTTTGTTTGAACAATACTTCTATAATAAATTTAAACAATTCGTTTAATGAATTTCCTTGCTTATTAAGAAAATACTAATTTACAACTTATTTTATTGCAACATGTTTATATACAAACAAGTTAAACTTAGCAGTAAACACCGAGTGTCTGAAAAAATTTAACACTTAAACTGGCCTAAAATTATTAATTTCTAACTTCGTTCATGAAATCAGTTTTGACAATGATAACGTTTAATACTGTTCACATATCATAAATTTCACTTTCAGTATACCGTTAATTCAGATGTTCAAGTGTTTGTAATTAAATTATGAAAATAAAACTAGCAAAATTTTTGTTTTATATTTCCGATTCATAAAATCCAACTAAGACTATGAATGTCATATGTAGAAAATTTCATAATTTAGACTTATAGTTCAGACTTAAAATTAATGATAATCATCCATTCTCAATATTAGAAAACAATCTATCTCGATTTTAATGTCAGTAATCTCACGATACAAAATCCATAAATGTAAAAGATACTTATAAAACGAGGATTTTGAATATAATAAAGGTATATTTAAATTGATGATACTAGGTAGATGCAAAAGATTTTTGGCTTTTGTCAAAAGACTTTCACAAATGCACTGTTTGTCACAGGTAAATTATAAAGTTTGTAGACAATTTCGTGTAGCTATGAGCAAGCATGTCCTAAAGGCAACTGCAGCTGAAGTGCTACATCTTAAGCCATCAACATTTGACACTTTTCCCCTGTAAATAATGGTCTGTATAATTCCTCAAAGAAAAAAGTATTGTGAGTTTTTATCATGTGATCCACGTGGTTAAAGAATAAGGTTCAGTCACTCCATCCATCATCCAGCGAATTGGTCATTTAAAAAAATTTTGAATGTTACCCTAATATGGAGGTACACAATCTTGTTGCTAAAAGAGATTGACTGAAGTCTTTCAAGTTTAGGGCAGAGCCACGGGCCTTAACACAACGGAAATGTAACGGTTGCTGTTCAAAGTGCCGGTAATGCGAACAAGAGGTGATCGAGATCGTATGGCACCCTATACCATCACTCCAGCAGATGGGCCAGTATGGCGATAGTCCAATGCAAGCTAACAATGCGTGTTCTCCACGAGGCCTCCAATCACGGATGCGGCCATCATGGTCCTGTATACAGAACCTAGATTCACCTGTTAAGATGACGTAATGCCATTCCCGCGTCCAGGTTCGTCGCTGATCACACCATTGAAGGCGCTCCTGTCTGTGACGCAGCGTCAATGGTAGCCGAAGCCGTGGTCGCCGTGCAGACAATCCATGCTGCTGCAAACGTCGTCGAACTGTTCGAGCAGAAACTTGTTGCCTTGCAAATGACTCCATTTCTCGACTCAGGGTTCGTGATGTGGCTGTACGATCCCTTGTGACCTATGCGGATAAGATGTCTGTCTTCTCTGCTGTTAGTGATGGGGGTCGTTGAGATCCTGCATGACAGTTCCGCATGATTGTCCTGAACCCATCGATTCCATACTCTGCTAATAGTCATGGGGTCTCGACCGACGCGAGCAGCAATATTGCGGTACGATAAGCCGCAATCCCGGTAGGCTATAATCCTTCCTCGATCAAAGTCAGACACGTGCTGATAGGCATTTCTTCTTCTTACACGAGGCATTACAACAACTTTCTTTGTCGAAAACAACGTTGAAACGGAAATTGAGTATGAGGAAATCTGCTGTCAAATCTCTGGTTTTATACACATTGTAGATGTCGCTACTGTCGCCTGCTTTGTATGAATGCGTTGTAAATCTAATCATTTGCATATCACAGCAAGTTCTACCTGTTACGCAAATTTCACGTGTGTGGTGTGCCGCTTTCCTGGTGTAGCAATTTTAATGGCCAGTAGTGTATTTGTATCTTCATTATTTTATGAATTATTCCTCATCAAAATGTGTTTAACATTTTGTAGATACCATGCAAAACTAAATGCAGACTGTTCACACATCCGTTAATATGTTTTGCTTTCATTTAGAGTAATATAGCCTTATAAAAATTTAAGCAATATATTATTATACTATACTATTTAATATGGTTTGGCTCTTGCAGCAGTGACTTAAGATTAGAGATGCAACAAATTTCAGGAAATAGTTTTATTATATATTAAAACAATAACGTCGTTGTTTCTTTCGTTCCTATTGAGATCATAGTTGCACCACTTTATTACGATTCTCATTGGTTTAAAATATCCATGACGTCAGATAACATTTCATCTACGACACTCATAATTAATCACGACATCTTATTGAGACGGTGTCGTAATTCCGACTTGTCGACGAATTCGCTGCCTGCCTTCAAATCGCATTCTTAGAGAAGTTGCAAACAAATAAAACAATAGAATGTCTGAGTGTCATTGGCGATGAAAAAAGATCCATTCATGATTTTTACCTGTAATAAAGAAGTATTTTTCAATTACATTTTTTTCGTTTATAAAACTTTTCAAAATCATTAAAATTATCTGTTGTTCTAATTAATTAGTTTCCATATCTTCAAATCTTTAGCGATGTTAAATGAAATATGTATGTAGAATTAATGAATTTTAACTGCAAAGTATGCAAATATGCCTAGTAGAAAAATATGCCAAGATAAGTCCAAAATTTGTTGCTTTAATTGAGTTAATGCTTAACTGACACAGCTTTTGAGATTTTAAAATCTCATCATGACATCTTAAAACCATTTACTCATAATATTATTGAGTAAATTATTTTAAGGAATGTAAGTGAAAAAATGTAGTTTATAAATGCATTATTAGCACACAAAATGTAAAGTTAAAATGAGGCAATTTACATTTCTTGTTCAAAAAATTTAATTTAGCACAATATTGTTCGTAAAGTGTTCTCAAATATTTAAATTATACTGAATTTTACAAACATATTTCATCATAAATCAAAGAAAAAAGGTAATCTACCGCTCTTATATTAATATCTAATTGATAACTAATGCTTTGTGAAAAATGTAAATAATTTATAAGTAAAGAGTTTTTAAAAATGATGGAAATATCAAGAACATAAAAAATGATTATCGCTTAAAATCAAAGTACAATCAATTTAAAAGTAACAATGCATAATTATTCCGTATTTTTTAGCGGGAAAATTGTGAATAAATAAATGATTAATTTAAAAAGATCGTTTTGTACACTTTATATAATTTATTATTTCTTTTAATATAATTTTTCTATTAAAATCTGTTTAAACAAATGCATAAATGATAAAAAATGTATTTATGAAGGTATTAATTTAGAGCACTTTTGATTTATTCTAAATCTTTTAAAGGTTTTAAAATAAAAATTCAGATTTATATTACAGTGTTAAATCATAAAGTCATAAGCGAGATTATTTTAGAAATTTGTATAACAGGCTTAGAAATAACGTAACTAATAAATATCGAGTATTTTAACTATTGCCATATAAAGTTCTCAGTATTTATGCATCGCTTACATTAGATCTTTCATTAATATATGAAGAACCTATGTTTAATAGATTATTCAAGATATTCACATCATGTGAAATATACAGAGTAAAATTAAATTAAAAGTTATTATAATATTAAGATTTTTATTCATCTATAAATATTTAAGAAGGGAAATTGAATTTAGTTCTTTATTTTAATAATTATCCTTTGAAACAAAAATAAGCATTGATAAATAAACAAAATTGCAATTTAAATAAGTATTGTCTCAAAGCTTCTCGTACTTCAGCATTAAAAACGCTGATGAGATAAATAAGAAAATATAAATTTTGAGCAACTCAGCGGAATAAGACGATCAAATTACCAAATAAGCACACAATTAGAAATTGAAGTCGTCTACAAAAAACATAATTTAAGGTTTATTATAAAGAGAAATTGTTTTTTGTTTTTAATTTCCTATTTAATCTTTATGCCTTAAACATGTCACGTAAATCAAGATCAGATTTCAAATTGGGTAATGATCGATAATCTAGCCACTTATTTTTGCTGTATTAGGAAATAAAAATAAAAATCAAGGATTAAGGATTAATTAATTTATTTTTTATCCTTAACTAATTTCAAAATTTTAAGAAAAAGCTTCGTTAAATAATGAAATTAAGATAAACATGTCTGTGTATATAATTTCTTTAAAAAAGGTTGTACTTCAAAAATATTAAGTGAATATATATATATATATATATATATATATATATATATATATATATATATATATATATATATATATATATAGCACAGATGGGATAATCCAAGACTCAAATTTCAGAATTTATTTTGGCGATGAAGAAATGTTGCTAAGATAACTTAGTGTAAGATGAGCGATGACATAAGTACTAGGTTTGTCAAAATATTGCTTCATTTTTATAGGTCTCCATATCTGTAGCGTAATAGAAGTTTGTCAGATACATAAAAAAATCTGCCAAAAAACTCACCGAATTCTGAATTTAGCATATTGGATTATACGGCATCTGTGCCATATATATATATATGTGTGTGTGTATGCATATATAATTCTATAACGTACAAAAAATTTTAATATTTTTAATCGTGTTGTTGTTACTTATGACACTTGGACAATCTAAGCTCGCTATATCTTGGCAATGCGAATTTAAGTCAATAGAGAGCGTCTTTCGTTTTAATCAGAGCACCACGAAGATGAAAGTACGTCTTTGCTCTTTTTTTAAATCCTTCGATAGATGGCGTACCAGAGAATCCATTCCCTCAATTTTGACATTGATCTGAAGGGGGAGGACATTTTTTCCTGACCATTGCACCCATGGTAATTGCTCAACGACCGACCACAGGACTTTCGATTCCACAGATTTAACGAGCACGTTTATCGCTTGTACTTGGTGGGTCTTTGGCAGCATTGGGAATCGAACCCCGTCCTTCCGGATGGAAGGCCGATACCCTAACCACTAGGCTACCACAGCCCATTTTTAATCGTTATAGAGTGAAATATCTTTAAAATAACTTGATATTAATTTCAAAATCAAAATGATATTGACAGGAATGGATATCGTAGACTCAGAATATATCATATTTGTATCTACGGATCTACATAAGTTTCGAGAGATAATATGAAAGTTAAAACATGTGCAGACTCGGTATTAAGATGTCATAACAGCAACTAAATTAAAATTCTCTTATATTTTAGTAAGTGTATAGAATATCCAACTTGAAGAGTGAAACAATATTTCGCTAAGTGTTTTGGAGTGTTCCATATATGGTAATCCGTGAAAGGCAAGTTTGCAATAGATTTAACTTTTCAATGATTTGTAACAGTCAAGGATTTACCTTTCAGCATATTACGTAAAAAGATCCCCGCTTTTCTTGGAAATATGAATAAAATTTAAGCGCTTAAATTTGTTTTTTTATACACGAAAATTACTATCTAAAAACGTACTTTCATGCTTTTCTCATAATTTAAAAAAGACTCAAAACACATATGTTTTTTAACTTATTTTCTATTTTGCAGTTTTTACCTTCTTTTTCACAGATAAGCTAGCTTTAATTTTTTGTAAGTCTGTCTCACATGGTGTTCTTCAACAGTTTTCAGGCTTTCATCTTTTATCTTTTTATTTAATTTATACGAAAATCATTTGAAGTAAATTAATTTACTTTTTATTAACTGCAAAAATTAACGTATAGCTCATTACATAAAAATCAAAGTGGTAATGAATTTTTAAATCTTCTTTTTGTGGCATTCATCGACAGTATATGTTATCAACAATTTGATTATCTTCAGCTACAAGAATCTGAAGTGCACACATTTTCAAATAATAAACAGTTTGTTTTGAGTATACATAAACATGTAATAAAAAACATTCGCAAATAACAAAATTCTTATTTTTTCAGCCTTAAAATTTGATGAATTCAGCACCATCGCATTTCTGGCTCTTTGCTGACATCAAAGGCTGTAAAAGTAACCTATTTGGAACAGCAGACATCAAAATTAGCGCGACAGCTGAACAACAGAAGATAATTCAGCATCATCATCTCTAGTAATGTTTGGGAAGGTGGAGAGTAAATGTGTATTTTCTGATGGAATTTACTTTAAGAAAAGTGAAGTAAAAGTATGTCTATATTGGGGGATAAAAAGTTAAAACAAAATTCTATGTATATTATTTATTTTCCTCGTTCACATTCTTACAAAGGAATCACATGTATCTAAAAAAAGTACAAAGAAATAAATCCTAAAAAATTATCTGCAAATAAAATTATACGATTTATATCATAGCACATTATTATTTTTCACATCATATAAGTTTTCAATGTAATTTGGTCTTTAATATTATGGAAAAATTATTAACATAAAAATTTCTTGTTTTATTTTATAAAATATTATTTAAATTGAAATAATTATTTTTGTTGGTTAAAATAATATGATTTAAAATACAATCTGATATTATATTAAGTGCACAATAATTATAAATTACATGAATTTCAGAAATTTTATAAACAAAATTTAAATAATTTCCTTTAATAACCTTTTTTTTTAGTTTTCTAATGCAGTGTGTTTTTTAATGTTAAATTAGTAACAGATGCCATTTCTATAACGTTATCAACATTTGATTCCGAAAAACTTTTTTCATTTCTTGATTATTTTTTCGGGTAATCTTACTTTAACTTCATAAGATTTCATTTCCACGACACTTATACTTTACTCAGAGTCCGAAATAGTTTATCTAATATTCAATAGATGGCGCTTGTGTCTTTATATGCTCATTCCAGATTAATGCAAATATTTTTTAACAGCGTAAAGATAAATTTTGTGTTTAAAATTAATGCAAATTGAATGCATTTATCTTATTCCATTCAAATTTACTCATTTAATCCCCCAATTATGCAGAATCGAGAATTTTTTATTATTCTGAGTTCATTTTCTCAAAAAATCATGAAAATCGCATGCATTAATATCAATAGTCAGATCATTTACCAAACTCAGTGGTTATAAGCGAATCTTTTCAATGTTCGAGCTTGATATAGGATTCTTATTCCATTTGTTGATAAGTGTTTTCTTCTACTTCTCAGAATTTTGATTTAAGAATTCTAATGGAATTAATTATTTACCTTCCTAAGAACAAAGAATTTTTAATAGAATTAATTATTTAACTTACACAGAACAATATCCTTTTCCCCAAGAATTCCTAAGAACAACTTACATTTGGATAAAACGTTATTCTTTTAATTATAAAAATATGCTATCTAATTTTACAATAAATCTTCACATTTTTTCCATAAATAACAAAGGAATTTGTCTTTAAATTCTTACCTGAAAATGCCTTTTTTCATTCTACACATTTAATTCATAAAAATAATATAATTAAATGTGGACCATATCGAATCGTTAGATTCACTTAACCAATCAGCTAATTTTATGTATGTAAGGGAGAGCATGAAAAATAAATAAGAATTTTCGGTAGTAAAATTTAAGAAACATTGAATTTTACTTTGGCATAAATATATAGTAATTATTTATAAGGTGAAACTGTCAAAATATATTATATGCAAAAGAATTTTCGGAATAAATTAATTTTCTGGTTTTCAGAAAGGCTCGAATTCAGCATTTCATTCGACACAGCTTTAAATAACATCAAATCTTCTCTCTCTGACTTCATTAAAAATAAATCTAGTATGATACCTACATATCCTTTTTAAGCAGTTGTATTCAGATTTAAAGCTATATTAATATACAGCTAATATAATTTTAGTGTTAGAATACTAGTTAGTGTTAAAATAAATTTAGTATCAGATTGCCAATTCCAAAATTATAAAAATATAACATCAATTTATTTTTAAAATATATAAACACATCTAAAAAGAAAATTATAGTATCTTCAATTTTATTTGTTTAATGTTACCATATACTCAATGTTACCACTGTTGAAATTAAACACAATGTTATTAGTTTTAACTAAATACTTTTTTTGTATACCTCATAAATATATTAAAGTAGGGAACATATCAATATATATATATATATATATATATATATATATATATATATATATATATATATATATATATATATATGATATATATATATATGTATGTATAATGATTTTAACATGAAGCATATTACGTTATAAATTTAAAATGTTACTCATAATATAATTCACGTGACAGAAAAATAATTGCATCAAAAATTTAATAAAATTGATTTTCCTCAAAGATGTAAATAAATACTTTTTTGATTAAATTTGCCTGGAAAAAAATTGCATTTAAAACATAATATGAAATTTTAAATGTGGATTAAATTTATTCCTTTTGGAATTATGTAATAAAAATAATTTATAGTTTAATTTAGTTATTATTAGAGTTAATTGTATTTGAATTATAAATTGTTTATACATCAAAATATTATTTTACATTATTAAATTATATTTAGTGAGCAATAACATTATTCAAAGCATCTGGCTCTGCATTCGACGTTTAATTTAATTAAAGTTTATACAGAAAATAATTTTTGAATTCTGATACTTATGTTTCTTTCTTTAAATGTGATAATATGATGAAATAAATAATTAAATATTGCTGCAACAGAAACATTTGTAATTAAAGAAATTTTTAACTTATGGTATTTTCTTCATAAGATTGAAAAAAGTGTACTCTTATTTGGTTAATAACTTATGAAAATTATTATGGCCTTTTATATCTTTATCTAGTAATCCATTTTTTAGTATATAGATAGTTGGCCTCAAATCAAATATATACATTTACTTTAAAGTCATCAGTTTATACTGACAACTGTTTTATATAAAAAAATATATGTAACAATATTTATATCATAATCTGGAAGAGGTTAAATATAAAATTTCAGTCACATTTATCTGGGATAAAATAGCTAGCTTAATGATAATTGTTGTCATTAATTTTTTGTCTAGTAAAATTCTTTCAAGGCATTCCATTCAGAAACTGTTACAATTGTTTAAAAATGAAATATGCAATCAATCTGGCAAAGAATATAATATCAAGCAACCAAACGTTTGACTTGTCATTATTGTAATAAAACTGAAAACGAGTAAAACTGTTAAAGGTTGACCCCTTTTAGTACTATTTATTATTTCTTCTTAATAATGAAATAAAAAGGTAAAATGGATGAATAATGGTAAGTTGTGTGAATAAAAATGCTGCTTAGCAAACCAATAGTAATGCGATTAAACCATTATTAAATACTATTAATTATTTAATGATATGGATAAATCTTTGTTAAACTACATATTTTTTAACGATGCAATATGTTACAGAATAAATTTTATAGTGCCACAAAATACTTTCCATCAAAAAATTAAATTTATAATCATATAATAACAACTATTAGCCATTCATGTTGTTTAGTGACAATTGTTTCGATGACTTAATCCTTTCACCTAAATTTGACAAGTTAAATTTATGTATGAATCTTTAATATATTTTAAGGTACCAAATAATTTTATGTTGTTACATTTTACCAATATAAAATAATTAAGGATAGTTTTAAATTTAAAAAAATCTAAGGACGCAATAAATTTAAGCGATGTTTGAAATTCTTAAAGCATAACAAATAATTATTTTTGTACTTAAATTTTTCATTTGAAAAATACTAAAGAAAAACTATTCGTTTCATAAAATCAAACAATGAATAAAACATTTTCTTGATTTTTAATTTAAAAAGAAACGTGACTTATAATACAATATTTTAAACGGTTAAAAACCAGATTATTACGTGAATATTTATGATGAAAAAAATGAAACAGCAAATATTTCATATTCACATAAATAATTATTTGCATGCATCTGTACAAATATATATATACATGTATTATTACAGTAGAAATGCATAAAAATGCGCTTTCAACAGCTAAAAAATATTTATCTTACTGAAGTAATAAATTACAATAGCATTTTGACGTGATCGAATATTTCCCCCAAATTTGAGAAGGAAATATAAAATCTCTAAGCTATTTCAAATGGATTTTTCTCACCTATTTTGATGCTCTGAAAGATTTATGAGGTTCTTATTCTTACCCACAATTTGAGGCCAGACTAAAGAAAATCATGATTTATGGCAGAAGGAATTAAGTTCCCGATATGATTGGAAGCATGATGTGATATAAATGGAAGTATATATACTAAACATTTCATGGAATCCATAATTCTTTTGCACAAGTATTCTTTTATTTTATCGACTTCTAAGCTCCAATTCTTTTCAGAAAGTTTATTGAATTTACCGTTTTTGTAATTTCTTTTTTTTATAAATGTCATGTATAGAACTTTTTTTAAAAGAAAGTTTTTTTATTCTTTATATGTTCCGTAAAAAAATAGCTTTATTATTTCTTCGGATTGAAAAGCAATTTATTATTCATTACTGCTGTTATCAAATATTTCACACAGCATATTTTTTTAGAAAAATAATTATTGTTTATAAATATATAGGTAGCATATCAATTTGTAAAATGGAGATAAGGCAATACATAGAATTTAATTGTTTTTAATAATGATAACTAATTTGTTTACCCATTCTTTAATTTAAAGCATTATTCGAGCATTGGGTAGCTTGATATTATGAAGTGTTTTTTAAATTCAATATAAATTTTGATTCCCTTTTTAAAATTTTTAGAAGCAAATTATCAAATAATACTTACATCTGGAGAAATATATCACTAACATTTATTCGTCTTTGAGCAATCCTATATAAGGTTTGATTCTTGTGGACAAAAAAAATAAAAATAAAGAACTAAACGTAGAAATTATAATAAAGTTAAAAGAAGGTGAAACTTAAACCTCAAAACGAAAACACTGAAAAGAAAATTGAAAAAGATGTAAAACATAAATAGCGGAAACAATTAAATTGTCATTTAACTTTAAAAAATCTTTGGGTTTTATTTGAATAGATTTTGGCTTCTGTACTGAGAGATATTAATGCTTAACACCTTAAAAATACCAGTCTTTGAAATATTAATTCAAGGAACATTAAAAAATATCAGTCTTTTGGTAATTATCTGTTGCAAAAATAAATATTGTCACCACAATGCTAATTACAGAGTTCATGTTATTATATAAACGATTTAACTAAAAATTTGAAATTTACTGATTAAAGATGTCAAAGGAATTAGATTCAGAACTATATTGCAAAGTTATGAGATATGACAATCTTTTGTAATTCAGTTGGCATTTAAAATCGAATAACACGATATGCATGGGAAAACAGTAAAAATATCAATTATTAATTAATTATATTATTATCACAAATATATATCCATTTGACTAAAAAGGCTATCATGTAATATGCAGTAAAATAGCTTTAGATTTCGTTCGAACTTAAATATTAGTTTTATAAATAAAATCCAAATATATATTGTATAAGCATAATGCAGATTAGAGAATATGGATTTTGTTATCATTTGTTAAATTATCTGAATTTAAATTCGATTTGCGTGTATTTTTCTAAACCTCCATTTATTTAAAGTAATATGATATAGCTATTTGATTTGTTATATTCGCACAAAACAGACTAAATATCAACTAAATTAGAAAAACGCAATGTGAGTTTATGGACTGAAATTAGTGTGATAAAGGGTTCAATACTTCCAAAGTGGTTAAGTAATCAGGAAGCAAATTTCTGATACGAAACAAATGCTGCACTGAAGTTCATTTGCAAATTTATATAGCCTGCTCATCTGATGTTGATTGTCATGTTTGTTTGTTGATGAAATATTTGTCAGTGCGCTATTTATAATAGGGTCCAGAATTTTGCTGCAGAAATCAGATATTAAATTGGTATTTTGTTGGCAAATGTAACATGCTTATCTTGTTAATATTTACGAATGATAACATTTCTGTGTCTAACTAATATATAATTTTAGTTTAAATTTAACATTGTTACTAAGCAATGTATCATAACAAGAAGTGTTTGATCAGACATTAACATAGGAATTTAATTTATTCAGTTTTGAATATTTATATTCTCATATAAGTTTGTATGTTTATTTAACTTTAATTTAAATAATTATGAGTTAATGAAGATTTTGGATGATAGATGATTTATTTTATTTCTAAACAAACTATTTAATAAACAAACAAAAAAGTCATTTTTTTATTTGGATTTAAACTAATTTTTTTTTACATTTTAATAAGATTAGATGCTAAATATTTTAAATTAATTTTGCATTTGTATAAACATTTATTTAAATTTTATCACATTAAAAAAACCAATATATTTTGGTAAATACCAGTGTAATAAGTTAAGTAAGCTTTCAGACACAGGTTTTAAATGCAATAAAAAATTCTATAGCAGACAATGCAGTTAATTAGCTGTCGAATTTAAACTTAGTTTGAATATAGAAAAGAGGAAAATTATGACCATTAAAATTCATTCTACACGAGAAAATCTTAGGTAAATTTATTTTTTTAACCGCAATTTTCATCCAATTACGTATACTCAAGGACTTTATAGTCTTTTCACAACAATTTGAAAATATCTTTCAAACTGTTGGGAAAACACTGACTATATATTGATCTTATTAGACTTAAAATTTACTAGATAAATGCTCTATGAAAAATAATTTTCATAGAGTATTTGCCTAGTAAAAATTAAAAATTAACCGTAGCCTTTATATTTTAATATTTTTAGAAGAAAATAGTATTGATTGTAGTAAATTTTTTAACTTATACTGTATTAATTAGCACATAGATGTTACAAAAATATATTGATCTATACGATTAAACGTAGGATCGATAACAAAAATGTACAATGTGATGTGTAGAAAGGGAATGTTATTTAAATTTGAAAAGAAGGTAAACGAGATCATGTGACCAAAATCCTAAGTTTGAGAGCTATAAAGCGATTAAAGCATTTTTGTTTGTGTAATTTTGCAAAGAATTTCTGCAAAGTGATTAATGATTAATAATATACTTTAAAGATACATTTAACAGATGGTATAGATATTTATTAGATTATTGATTAGTGAAAGATTGGGAAGAAATAAATTCTAGAATTCTAAGCCAGGAAAATAAAAATTCTTCATTTGTATATAATCGATAACAGTACTTGTATTTCAGAATCAAAAATTTCCAAATAGGGTAGTATTGTTTATACACACGGTGATAAAAATGCTGCTAAATGGTGCTAAGTTTAAACATTAATTATCCTTGCCCTATATGCTTAAACATTATTGTGAGAATAGTTAAGAATCATATTATTAATGATTAGCTATTTTATTTAAAATACTAAGGAGAGAAAATTAGTGTAAAATAAGTCTAAATAAGACTGAATTATAAAAACACAAAGATAAATTAAAATTCCTTAAATTATTTTTATTCTTTAATTATAATAAATATAAGATAGAAAACAATAAAATCGTCACTAATGGAATCCTTTTATATATAAAAAACTAATAAAATACATTGTCAAGCCTATTAACAACAAAAATATTTCCCATGTACAGAATGTTACTCATTATTTCCATTTATTTATCAGAAATACATTTTAAATTGCATTAATTTTTGCAGTTTTCCATTTGGTCAAACATTTTAAAATTTTATTTCCGTTATTTAAATCAAAACATATAGTTGTTAACAACTTTTAATGAAACATTAAAATGGAAAAAAGGCATACAGAATAAAAAAGAGTCGTATAAGATTCATATATAAGTTCAAAAGTTTAAAAGAAAACTAATTCAGATAAAAAATTGATATATTATATAAATAAAATAAATTCAAGCTTACAGAAATAATTTTAATTTATTGCATTAAATGAATTTCTTAAAAATATGGTTTGAAGTTAGGAAAATTTGAAGAAGTTTCTTTTAAATTTTTCAGACTATCAAGAAATTTGCAATTTAATTAATGGTATATGCCGAAATATTTAGAACAATAAAGAATTAATAGATGTAAATTTCTACGTTAAGTAAGCCGAGCTGGCAGCCGAATGGTTAGCGCTCTTGCCTTCGGTTCAACAGTTCGTGGGTTCGAATCCCACCTTGGGCATGGATGTTTGTAGTGGTTCGGAATCCACTTTAAACCGTAAGTCCCGGTCTTATTAGCCCTTGTGTGCAAAAGATGACCGTTGAGCGACAAACAAACCAAATCTACGTTAAGTAATTTTTATGAAATCCTTTTAAATTAATTTTCATTAATTAGTAACAGCCAATTATTTAAAGTAAACATTGAACATTGTTGCATTCTGTTGGTATTGAAAGCATAGAAAGATTTATTACATCATCCATACTTTGCGTTATAACTAACCACATAGTGTAACAATTATGATTAATTAAATACGAAACGTTTCCGATAAGTTCTGTATATTGGTTATGAAATGCGGTGAAAAAGTCTTCATAAAAGAAATTAAAGTCAAAAAAATTTTTTAAGTACTTAGTTTTTAAAAATGTGAAAATAAGGATTTACCTTTGTCTGATAATTTAATTTTTTGATTTATTAATACATTTGTGACTAAAAACATTGTTTTCAGTATTTTCTTAAAGCGAAATCCTTTTTATTCAGAAATGTTTGAATTGATTTACACCAAATACTCTAGTACTATATCAATACTGTAAATATTTTGTTGATAAAAATTAAAGTTTTATTAGTTTGTTTTCATCTGAATTTATATAGTTGAAAGTAATATGAAAATATGAAACAGAAATAAACAAAAAATATTTTTCCTAAATTTAAGAAAATTTATAGCATTTCTGAAACATTATATTTAATTTTACTATTCATTAAAATGTTTGATATCAAAATAAGTATACTGATTATGATGTTAAGCAATTTCTAAAATCAGTTTTAAGATATTGACTCTAATGCTCGCGTTTTAATAAAAAAATTTTTTTTATTCACCCTTTTGAAGTTATTAAAGTTGAAGTAATTTAACTCTTATAAGATCTGATATCAAATTTATTTCTTAATGTTTGTTGAGTGGAAATATTCTATGATCAATAGATGAAATAGATATTTTTTTCAATCACTGTAGGTTGTGATAAAACTGTTCTAATTACCTGGATATTGGCTCTGATGTGGGAAAATACATTAAGTGAGATCAAATATCGAATATTTATCTGTCAAATAAATGTTAGATTTTCTGAATCTAGAAGTCTGTTCTATATATTTCATCGATCTATTAAGGCATTTATTAATAAACATATATCATAATACATATAAATTTATTAACTAATATTTACTAAAATATGGATAGTGACGTACTGAATGAACAAATGTTTGTTAAAGCTTTAAGATTGAATAAAAAAGGACGGAACAATAATGAAGACATGCAGTTTCTAAGAAAAATGTGTGGGTGTTGGTTACAAATAAGTTAAGTTTAATTTAGAAGCGTCTAATAAAACGTGAATTCTCTATATCTTGCATTGTTGGAAAAATCTTATTTAAAAAATTGGGTAAACATACTGCCTTTAAAATATTGGCTGTGACCGAAGAGTTCATTCTTTTATGAAGTAAAATTTTTGCACTTATTTAACTAAAACTATATAATCAGCTTTATGATTGGTTTGGTTTGGTTTGTTTGTCGCTCAACGGTCATTTTTTGCACACGAGGGCTAATTAGACCGGGACTTACGGCTTAAAGTGGATTCCGAACCACTACAAACATCCATGCCCAAGGTGGGATTCGAACCCACGAACTGTTGAACCGAAGGCAAGAGCGCTAACCATTCGGCTGCCAGCTCGGCAATCAGCTTTATGAAGGATGATATTTTTTCACATTGTGCTAATTCAGAAAGACATAGTTCTATAAAGCAAGAATGATCAGTTCAGGTTTCAAAATCGTATGGCCTCCACAATCACCTGACCTCAAACCTGAAAACTTCGAATTAATTCAGTAAAATTTATTTGAAAGTACTTATATACCGTTCAATATCTGCAATATTGGATTAACTAAAAGATTCTGTCTTCAAAAGGCTGCATTTCTTTACTAAATATTGGACGCAGTTGTTATGAATATTGTGAGTCGCCTTAGTCTGCTAGCGCATATGATGAACACGTGTTATCACATGAATAAATGAATAGAATTTTATAATATTCTTCTGTCTAATGTGTTTCAGATCATCAGTGCCATCCTTTGGTGATATTTCTTAAAATAATTGGTGTTAAATTCCGACTTCCTTGTTAAATATATGTGTGTAAATTTTTTTCAAACTAAATATCTCTCTTTATCATATTTTTTTTATACATTCTAAGAGTTTAATGAGTTTTTGGCTCAGCAGTACAGAATTCAAAATAAAAATAAGCTACCAGACAATTAACTGCTTAAAGAAATTTGAGAAGTTTAATTCTCTAGTCAATGCAGTGAAATTTTTTAAATCTTTAAGTAGTTTAAGTAAACGAATCAATGAATTGTTTTTAAAAACATTTTTATTTTTAAAAGTCGAAAAGAAAGTTTAAGTTTTAATTGGTAAAACTTATGTCATTAAAAATCCTGCTCTTGAGAACTGATCTTTTAACTAATTAAACTACACATATAATAACATTGCAAAACTATTTATACAGATACCCACCCAATGCTACATAATATTTTATTGCAGTATATATATATATATATATATATATATATATATATATATATATATATATATATATATATGTATGTATGTATGTATGTATGTATGTATGTATGTATGTATGTATGTATGTATGTATGTATGTATGTTCCTTTTCAAACTCTCAGATTTGTTAATAAATTACGTTTACTAACTTGCTGAGATTTGAAATTACTTGCTTTATCCTTATAATTTAACAAAATATTGTTTCTTATTTAACAATAGATAATTATGCAAATTAATTGCAATTTATCATTAAATTTTATGCATAAATTATTTCATGATGTCATTAAAAAAAGTTTTTTTCTCCATGATCAAAATTCATACCATACCATTTTATATGATTTTCGGAAGAGTTTAGTTATGTTACTATCTTAACTTTATTAGCTAATTTTTAATTGATCCCATTAGATGTTTGGACATTTTTATGTAATTTTTATTAAAGAAATTAAAAATTATAACTTTATATTTTAGGAGCTGTATATGTATAGTTAACTAAATATAGAAAAAGAATCAAGAAAATCATGGCGATAATGACGATACACGAGAAGCCTTAAATCAAATTTGTGGTTGTTGTTTTTAATGAATTACTATTACTATACTTAAAAAGAAGGATATCCTTCTTTTCTTGGATAATTTGCATTATATTTACTGTCATCTAATTAGTAATATATCAATACTGTTTTTTATTCTTCACTTAAAAATAAAATATATGTATGCAATATCAAAAATATCTGTGACCTTTTAAAATTTTGTTGGCCTTTATTCATTCCATATGGGGTTGAAAAAAGCCACATCATAAGTCAAATTCGTCATTCAATGGTAATTTTCTAAAAAATTTCTCCATTTAAGACATAAAGCTCCAAAGGAGCTTTTAAGCACTTTAAGACATAAAGCTCCAAAGGGCTTTATGTCTTAAAGTGCGCGAATTATTCGAAGATATAATTGCATTACGTTTCATTAATATAATAATTGATTACACTTTTGACTTTTACTATTATGATATTTTTTTCTTTCCTAAGAAAACATTTATTGTTTAAAATTTGTAAATTCTTGCTAGATGAGTATTTAAAGAATAAATGTTTTAGTAATTGATGACATTAAATACATAGTTACCAATATTTAATATACGAATGAAAAGAAACAAAGCTTATTTTCTTTCATTTTAAAATTGATCGAATTGAAAAAAAGTAAAATGTTTTAAATTTAAGGATTATTAACTTTATTTCAAATTTCATTAATTTCCCTTTGAAAAAGCGATATTATTTTTTGCTGAATATATGTATTTATTATGTAAGCAATTTTTATATTGTATGCTTAAAACGAGACGTATTATTTATTCTCCAAACAACCCGCATTTTACAGTGGTGGTTTTATATTTTATTTTTTTCTGTTTTCAAATGCATGTTTGATAAAGGGCATAGTGTACACGCATTTTCCTCTGTACCTAATTCTAAGTTAGATCTCTCAGGTGTCTCTTTCAATTTTCTGAAATAAATGAAAAGAGTTTCCTTCTAGTATTTATTTTTTGTGGAATAAGAATAAATTTCTTTGTTTTTTCAAAAATTTTCTTGTTTTTGTTTTATTTAAATGCATGACTTTTACTTTTTTTTTGAAATTTAATGAATTTTTCCTGCTCATAAAAGTAGTTCAGAATTTTTAAAGTTAAATTTGAGTTTCAATTCTTACGTTAATAATTAATAAAACACTCCTGAAGATTTTGGAAAAGTTAAGACTGATAAATTTAATTAAGATGGTCCGTAGGATTAAATTAATTAATGAAATAAAAGTAGCCAAAACTTAAGAGGTGCATTATTGCTTAAACTTATTTTAACGTTTGATAATTAATGATGGATATACTATATTCATTACATCATTAAATTTTGAGATAATAATCTAAATAAGTTATATTTGAAGAAGCGATAAATGCTATAGGAAGTTCTCTCGACGTATTATTTTTATGATACAGCATTTAATGAAAATACATATAATAATATAAATACAGGGAAAAATTCTTACTGTGTGTGTAATATCATTAATATTATTAAAAAATGCAGAATTTTAATCTGTAATTTTTGTGCAATAAAATTTTAGTTTCCATTTTCCATAAAATTCATATAAATTGAAGAAATATTTTTGAAAATTCATATAGTTCTATAGAATTTAATATTTTAATTAGTATTTACATGTACATCTTATATGCTATTAATTGTACTGTCATTTAATGATACTTATGGTATGCTTATGAACAAAATGCCTGAACAATTGTTCAGTTTTAAATACTTTATTGCTTTTATAATATCGATTATTTATGTATCACCTGTGCATTATGTGTTACTTTTACACGTTCGTATATAATTTAGACAAAGTTATTTCTAAATTACATAAAAATAATACACAATTTACACAAATAATACACAAGTTATGTATATAGTAAATCACTGCTCTTTAACTTATAAAATTGCATTATGATAAGATCTTTATTGCATGATTTTACTATCATGAATTTAAAAAAAATATTAAAGCCCGTTTTGATTTTAATATTAAGGAATATATTCCAGTGTTACATTAAATAATTTAAAAATTAGAAATCAAGCAAATAAAAAAATAATTCATATCATAATATTATCAGTCAATAAAATGTATATTTCTGTTCTTATAATACATAGTTCCCAATGCCATAAGCGTTAAAGTATTCTGTGTCCAGTTCAACAGTTATGAGATTCATTTTTTGTACCCTAAGATTCTTACAAATTAATCTAAAGGTAAATTGTAATTAATAATTTAAATGAAAAAAATATTAAGAACTATGGCTGTCAAAAGTAAAGTATATATTTCTTGCTGATTTTCTATATTTGGACATATTATGTCATTTCTCGAAGGACGATAAACAGTGTAAGTAATTTAATTCTTGTGGAAATTCAGAAATAACTATTATTTTAACTTCTAAAAAGTTTTTGGCTAATTCAATATGTCTTTATTTATTTTTAATATATATTTATTAATGTATAGCAATAAATTTATTAATAAATTGATGTTATATTTATATTAATAAGATGTTTATATTAATGAAATGACGTTAGACTTGATTTAAATCTAGAATACACTTCTATATTTATATCATCTAAAGTTTAGTTAACAGATATGTGTTCAGTATTTGATCTCACATCTCTGATATATTTCCCCACATACACAGCCAACATTCAGAAAATTAGAATCGTTTGATCCCAAAAAAAAAAAATGAATTGAAATATCTTTTTTATCTTTTAATCGTAGAAAATTTTCTGCTACACAGATATTAAGAGTAAAAACTGTGATATCATATTTTATAAAAGCTAAATTACTTCAAATATAATAACTGCAAAATGGAGAAGAAAATAAATTTTTGATTAAAAATGCATTAGAGTCAATATCTTAAAACTGATTTTAGAAATTGTTTAATGTTAAGAAAGTAAATGATTATATTCAAGCGTTTTAATGAATAGTAAAATTAAATGTTATGTTTCAGAAATGCAATTAATTTTCTTAAATTTGAGAGAAATATTTGTTTTATTTCAGCTTTATATTTTCATATTACCTTCAACTATATATTCAAATGAAATGATGCTAATAAAACTTTAATTCTTATCAACAAAATATTTACAGAATTGCTGTATTACTTGAATATTTAGCGCGAATGATTTCAAATATTTCTGAATATAAATGATTTCGCATTAAGAAAAAGCTGGAAAAAATGTCTTTAGTCAAATATATTATCAGACAAAAGAAAATCATCATCATTATCACACTTTTAAAAAACTAAATATTTAAAAATATTTATGATTGTAATTTCTTTTATTACGACTTTTTATAGTATTTTATAACCAATATACAGAGCTTATTGGAAATTTTTCGTACTTAATTAATCATAATTGTTACAGTATGTGATTAATTATAATGTGCAAAATATTGCTTATGATAAATCTTCTTATATTTCAATACCAGCTGCATGCACCAATATTCAATGTTTACTTTAAATAATTGGCTGGCAGTAATTAATGAAAATTAATTTAAAAAGATTTCCTAAAAATATCTTAGATTTAGAAATTTACACTGAATTATTAATGAACTTCATATTTCAATGAAATTCATTTTTACAATTATGAAATTTATTTTATTCAGTTCAGGATTAAAATGTCGAGGCAAATACCGTTGGTTAACATGCAAACTTTTTGATTTTCTAAAAAATCCAAAAGAAACTTCTTCAAATTTTCATGATTTCATATTTTTAAGAAATGCATATTATGCAGTAAATCTAAAATAGCTGCATGTATCTGAAATTATTTTATTAATAAAAATTTTGTTGATATAATATGTTAATTATATGTCTGATTTAGTTTCCTTTTAAACTTTCAAATCAATAAATATGAAGCTTATATTATGAAATTTATTTATTTTTTATCTTAAAGTTTCATCAAAAGTCATTGGTAATTGTATCTTTTGATTTAAATAATAGAAATAATTTTATTGTATTGCTCCAAATAGAACATTTCAAAAAATATTGTAAATTAAAAGGTATTTCTTATAAATAAATGGAAATAGTTAATAATACATGAACATGTGTGAATTTTTTGTTGAATATATATTTGCAATTTATTAAAATAGTTATCATAAAGTATTCCATTAATGACTATTTAAGTTGGACGACAATAAAATCAAGTATAATTATATAATAAATTATTAAAAGGAATTTTAATCTTTATTTCTTTTTTTTATTTTTAAATTTTCTCCTAACAATTAGCATTTTAACGAAAATAACTTACCATTTACTATTATGTTTCCTAACTATCCTCACATAGATGTCTAAGTATATAGGCCAAGGGGAATTAGTGATTGGAAACATAAAAATATCCTAAAACGGTAGCTAATAAAAGTATCTTTGTTAAATATCCAGGTGCAGTAATTGGGAGAGAAAAAGAATGAGATAAGATATTAGGGAAGAAACACATTCCTGTATTAAATAATTACTGTTCAACTGATCAATTAACTGTGTTCTTTCCTACAAACTAATTCGCTGGAAAACCGTTTAATGAAATAAGTAGTTCTTTATATATTTCATATTATTTTCATCTTATCGAAACATTTCCTGTCAATTTTAAATAAATTTCTCAGAAGCTAACATTTTAATCTTTACATAGCTCTAATTATCAATCACTTTGGCTTGCAGCGAAGCATTTTCTGGAATCAAAAATTAATTTGCAAATAATTAAGGCCATATTTTCTTGAAATTTCCGAAAAGAAACTATTTAAAAATCTAAGCACAAAGAACTAATTAAACACAAAGAACGGAGTTGACCTTTCGATTTTTTACTAACATATATAACTTCGATAGAGTGGTTTCAGAATAAAAACCAGAGAAAGAGAGAATACCAGAGATCTCTTATGGTCTTTTTGTCTAAGTCCAGATTTTCCCTCTTCATAGAATGAACAGAGTCTTAAGAATCCGTTCACTAAGGATAACCCATCTCTAATTCTGAAGTTTATAATTCTGAAGAGTCCCTCTCTAATTCGGAAGAATTTTCATCAAACCATATTATAAGTAAGAATGGGGGCTACTGGTCAACTCTTCCTTGGCTACTGGTCTTAAATAGACAAGAACAAACAGCTATTGCCCATTTCAGAAGTGGCTTAAAATTCGTCGAGGGTACGAAGAAATTCGAAATTTGCTCCAAGTGCTTAAATGAACATGCCTCTCCTGAATATATTCTTCAATGCCTTGGTCTCACAGGGAGAGATCTGATGGAGAATCCATTTATGGTCCTGGACGTTTTAAAGGTGTACGTGCTCATGGACCTGGTCTAGCACTGCTGTCCTCAGGGGCATGCAACAACGACATAAGTAAGAACTTTTTTCAAAACTCTAAGACAATTTTTTATTTTGTGAATTGAACAACGATAGATATTTATAGATATATGTTCTTAATGCATATATTTTTGATATATATGAGTATGTATTATATAATTGTGTTAGCAAAAATTAAGAAACAATGTGTATTTTAAGTAAACATGGAAATGCAGTACTGAGATTCTTTCGATCAGTACAATTGATACGCAATTCAGTTGAATGATAATGCATATTCCAATGTCAGGAGCAAAATGTTGTATGCAATGACAGCACATGCAAATAAAGGTAGTGCAGTCGGTCGGTAAGCACAGTTCAAAACTTCAGTAAAATGAAGGACAGAGATGCAATTAAAGACAATGGTTAAAGAAAATCAGCTGGATGGCATCCCATCTAAAAATTATCACAAAGACATAGTGTGATTAGTTAGATTAGCTGATAAGTTCGGAATCAACTGAAATCATTTTGCATGGTTGTAAACCCTTCCAAACCATAAGCAGAGCTACTAGAAAGATTAAAAGTTTCCGCCCTAGAAAATCAATGCAATGGATGATCGATATATTACCTTCAGACGAAAACTGCCCGAAAAAAATCAGAACATTACTCAGCAACTGAGTACTGCAACAAAGTGACGGTGTGTTTACTGCATCCAGCTTCTTTTAAAGGGTGACATGTTATTCCATCATTGCATACGTTTGTAAGATGAACTTAGTACCAATGTTTAGAGTAGTGCAAGGAACAGAAAAAATTGCCAACTCATCAATTACATTGTTTTCTTTAATGATGAGAGTCTTATTAGTGCCACAAGTGATTGTCAACCTCAGATGATTTGAACAGTTAATTTGGGATAATTTTTCTCTTCAGTAACATCCAGGGAATAGACAACTATGATGGTCTTGAGGTTTGTCTTTGGGGAGGATTCATGAAAAACAGGTGGATTGAGCTATGCGTTTTCTTCAGAGGGGTTCTGTAAACGGAGAACCTCTTTTTAAAATGCACATGGTACCTCATAACAGCCACATGGAAAAAGATAAGAATTGTAAGGAGGTGATCATTTTACATGTGGCTGTTATGAGATACAATTAAAGCAGTAATTATTTTTAAGACTAATAATACGCTGCCAAAATGGGCTCTTGACGTTCAGCAATCACTAGAAATGAAATGTATAACTCGAATACATAGGCTATAATTTCCTGATTTTGATTTTTAGGACATGTGTAAAATGCTTTGAGGAGATGATTAGCACATCATAGAGAACAGCACATGTTCATATCCTAGGGGAAATTTTACATACAAATTGCCGAATGAATCCTTATCTCAAGAAATGTTAAAATATATAATGCCGATATGCAGATATAGTACAAATCACCCACGGCTGTAAAAAAAGAGAATATCCTATACTAAGGTACATGTCCTTGTTGAACTTTTTCTTAGACAAACAATCATGTGAAACGATACTATAAGTTCAATAAAACCTTTGTTTAGCTCCATACCGTCTCCGTTGTATTTATTTTACCCAATAATACTTTCATCATGGTAAATACAATTCTCTCATTCCCGAATTGATATGTCTCAGATAATTTCACGTGGAGTTTATATATAATATATATATATACACACTACTGGCCATTAAAATTGTTTCACCAAGAAGGAATGCAATTAACAGAGCGATATTTATTGGAAACATACATTATAGTGGAAAGAATAGGTGATTAGATTTACAGGAAATTAGGATGTATAGATCTTGAGAAATCAGTACCCAGAACAGCCACCTCTGGCTGCAATAACAGCTTTTATCTGCCTAGGCATGGAGTCAAACAGAGATTGTATGGCATGTAAGGGGATCTCAGTCCATGCAGCTTCAACACTATGCCACAGTTCATTGACAGTAGTGGATGATGAGTGATGGCGTGCCAATCGCTCGGCAACCATTGACCACACGTTCTCAATTGGTGACAGATCAGGAGAACGTGCTTGCCAGGGTAACAGTCGAACCTGTTCTGTATCAATGAAGTTCAGAACAGAACGGGCAACATGTGGTTGTACATTATCCTGTTGAAACAAAGCCTTAGGTAGGCTTCGAAGTTAGGGCAGAGCCACGAGCCTTAACATATCGGAAATGTAACGGATACTGTTCAAAGTGCCGGTAATGTGAACAAGAGGTGATCGCGACGTGTATCCAATGGCACCCCATACCATCACTCCAGCAGATGGGCCAGTATGGCCTATGTCCAATGCAAGCTGGCAATGCGCGTTCTCTACGATCCCTCCAAACACGGATGCGGCCATCATGGTCCTGTATACAGAACTGAGATTTATCTGTAAAGATGACGTGAGGCTATTCCCGCGTCCAGGTTCGTCGCTGATCATACCATTGAAGGCGCTCCTGTCTGTGACACAGCGTCAATGGTAGCCTAAGCCATGGTCGCCGTGCAGACAATCCATGCTGCTGCAAACTTCATCGAACTGTTCAAGCAGAAACTTGTTGCCTTGCAAATGACTCCATTTCTCGATTCAGGGTTTGTGACGTGTCTGTACGATCCCTTGTGACCGTGCGGATAGGATGTTTGTCTTCACTGCTCTTAGTGATGGGGGTCGTTGAGATCCTGCATGACGTTCCGCATGATTGTTCTGAACCCATCGATTCCCTATTCTGCTAAGTCATGGGGACTCGACCGACGCGAGCAGCAATATTGCGGTACGATAAACCGCAATTCCGGTAGGCTATAATCCTTCCTCGATCAAAGTCAGACACGTGCTGATAGGCATTTCTTCTTCTTACACGCGGCATTACAACAACTTTATTTGCCGAAAACAACGTTGAAACGGAAATTGAGTATGAGAAAACTGCTGTCAAATCCCTGGTTTTATAGACATTGTAGATGTCGCTACTGTCGCCTTCTTTGTATGAATGCGCTGAAAATCTAATCTTTTACATATCACTGCATGTTCTATCTGCCCTGCAAATTTCATGTGTGTGGTGTGCCGCTTTCTTGGTGTAGCAATTTTAATGGCCAGTTGTGTGTGTATATATATATATACAGTATCCAACAATTATGTGACCTCTTTTCAAATGCGAGAAAAATCACCTCTTTTGCCTAGTGGACTGCTGAAATATGTACAAGTAGAGAGTAATTATATTCCTGAAGGTGTTTTCTGAAATATCAAGCCATGCCTCACTTGTACCGCAGTTGCAGTACATTACGTGGTTTAAGATCGATTCCGCGAACAACCCAATCAAGATGGTTCCACAGATTCTTGATTGGGCTTAACTCAGTTGAGTTTTCTGGCCTAGGGATAATAGTTAACTCATCCTAGTGCTCTTCAAACTACGAACATACACTGTCAGATGTATGATACTACGCATTGTCCTGCTGGTAGATGGCATCATCTAGATGGACATGATTCCCAGGGAGAGATGTGTATTTTTATTCATCCTATGCTCATTTCAAATGATATCTAAACCCAGAGAATGCCAGGGAAACATTCCCCAGACCATTATACTCCCGTCTCCAGCTTTGGCCGTTTTTGTAATGGTTGCATGGTGTTTGCTTTAAGAGGTTTCATGTCGTTGTTGCAAAAACAACGCCGACACCCATATATCCGCGGGAGCTGAGATTGTAAGCAGAAATCTCCAATTGTCGCTAATCATTGGACCTCAGTTGTGGTACTCAGGTGGAAATTCCAACCTTCATCACCGATGAACAGCAGTCGCCTTAGATACATGAACTATTCATCTGCTTTGGATGCTCAGAAGCAGCAACGTTCTTTGAACTGTTCTTTAAAAGACACTGTTAGTAGCACCTTGATTCATCTAAACTGTCAGTTGCTCAACGACAGCTAATTTATTCTCTTAACATCATCACATTTGCCACGTCACTGATTTTCGATAATCCTATTTTACAATGCAAGGTACAATTTTACAACGCGACTGGACGCAACCAGTTCACAATATATCCGTTTCTGAAACACTACCACCCCCAACCGGAAAGCCAATGATCATGCCCATTTGGACATACGCTTAACTGCACTGGGTTGCCACATGTCTTCTGTGATTGGTCATTTAATATCGACGTAGAAAGAACATTGTGGTCACATTAATGTGACTGTGTGTGCGCGTGGATGCTGGTTTAAACTGTCAATATATTATGCATTTACCGCAATGTAATTTACAACCTCAGCCAGATATTTCATATGGAGTATAGTTTATAAAAGAATACTATATGCTGTTTCTTAAAGTAAAAAAAAAAAAAATTCTGAGGAGTTCTCTAGCATTTGAGTTTCCAACCTAATATTGGATTTTTGTGTACTGTTAAAACGAATAATTATCAATAAGTTCAATACTGTATTAAATCGATTGTATTTAACGTAGGAAAAAAATCTCTCTCTCTCTCTCTCTCTATATCTATATATATATATATATATATATATATATATATACTATATATATATATATATATATATATATATATATATATATATATATATATATATATATATATATATATATATATATATATAGATCTATATATATATATAGATCTATATATATATATATATAGATATATATATATATATATATATATATATATATATATATATATATATATATGAAAACGAGCTTTTTTTAATATGAGAATCAGGCATTTATGATACCTGAGTTATAAATTTCATAAAACAGCAATTTTGCTAGAAATAATAAGTTTATTGTTTTATTTTAATTTCATTTCTTATTGAATTTCCTATCTTGAATTCTTTCATTTGATGTAATTGAATTTCCTATATTTATAATGTTTTTTTAGAGTTCGAATAAAGAATTAGAGATATAGAATACGAAGAAAATTACATTTACTCTTTTTCACAAGAATTTTCTGCATAAGAATTCCTTTCATTGTTTACTCAGAATTTAACAATAATTTTCTTTTATTTGGAAACTTTTATAATGGCAGTTTTTTGTGTATCGAATTTCTTTATAGAAATTTTTTTATTTGATAAATATATTATTGCTTTATTTATATACACTTATATTTATTTTAAAATTAATTTTAATTTCCAAATTAAATTGTGAATTTAGATAGCTTATTTAAAATATCAAAGCTGAAGTGCAGAAATTTAAATATTTTTAGATTTTTAAATATTTAATTATTTTGTCCTTTTTTGATTTATTTAAATTGATATATTTTAATCACAAGGTTAATGACACAATTTTGTCTCTTTATGTTAAGCATATAAATTTCAGTATCTTTGTAAACTATTATTTGTTTAAGTGTAGTCTTTGAGGGGTAAGATTAAATTTATTTTTTCATGAATTGAAATGTATTCCTATAAAAAACTAGATTAAATTCCTATTAAGAAAACTGATTTTCATTACATCTGGAAAGAAATTTTTCATGCATTAGAGGATATTTTTAAAATAGGAAATGATTTGCAAAAAGGAAAAAATTATATTTTTTATCACTTAGCCACAGAAGGAGATATTTTTATTTCTTGTGACAAAAGCTTCTGACATTTCAAAACAAATGAAATTCTACCGTATTTGCGCATTAAGAATGAATATTTGCAAGGGCAAATGACGAAATTAGTTTTAAAAATAATCTGACAAATTACATCATGAGAACTGGTTTAAGTCATAAATTTCTCCATAAAAAATGTATGACCTTAAAAATCCTTAAAATCCGGTCAAAGAAAATTTAAATAATTTTTTTTATCAATTTCGATATATTTAATCGATTTTAATGTGCTTGGTGTTGTATTTCGGGCAAATTCTTACAAAAAATTTCGAAGTAAGAAATGAATTTAAATAATGAAAAATGCAAATCTCTTTGCTCAAATTGCTTGACGGAAATAAATTTGTCTATCCACTTATGCCATACATTATAAAAACATTTTTTCTGATTCTGTTAAAATTAAGTTCTTTTATAAAATAAATCGAATATTAAAATATTTATAATACTTAATAGATTATTTTCTTATTAAAACAATCTTATGTAAATATTGTTCAACTGATTAAAGTTTTAAAAAATAATTAAATTTCTTTATCTTAAAACAATTAACATAAGCAAAGTAGTCCCTCATGCAATTTCCCGCAAAGAAAACAAATATTTTTGTTTTCTCAAAAATATTAAGATTTATGAAAGCATATTTGTATTGAAAGCATCCACTGCGTTAATACACAGATGCACTCATTTTTCTCCTCTATTCTATTTATTCCTTTAAGAATAAAAATCAATACCAGTTGAGTGCAAAATATTCTTCATCAATAAGATTGAAATGAAAAAAAAGTATTTGGATGTGTTTCGATATAAATATTAGCAAAGCATTGTTTATCATTCTTCTTGCATTGATTTTTATGAAAAACTTTCAGATACGCATCGTTTAAAAAAGAACTGAATTTTGAATAAAGTGAACGCGGTATTTTGAGCTTAAGTTTTGTATGGAATTAATATTAATATTAGTACAGTAGTTTTTTTTCCAATGAAATTCTAAAAAATATTATGGAATCTAAATGTTTATCCCAAAGGAAAAATATGTAATTTTCTGAACATATTTATCTTTAAGAAACCAATTAGCTAATTGCGCATTTATCTGATTGGAAAAAATATTTTATAATGTTTAAAATCACTGAAGTTTAAAAATACAAAATATGCTACAAATGATATATATATATATTTTGTGTGTGTGTGTGTGTGAGAGAGAGAGAGAGAGAGAGAGAGAGAGAGAGAGAGAGAGAGAGAGAGAGAGAGAGAGAGAGAGAGAGAGAGAGAGAGAGAGAGAGAGAGAGAGAGAGAGAGAGAGAGAGAGAGAGAGAGAGAGAGAGAGAGAGAGAGAGAGAGAGAGAGAGAGAGAGAGAGAGAGAGAGAGAGAGAGAGAGAGAGAGAGAGAGAGAGAGAGAGAGAGAGAGAGAGAGAGAGAGAGAGAGAGAGAGAGAGAGAGAGAGAGAGAGAGAGAGAGAGAGAGAGAGAGAGAGAGAGAGAGAGAGAGAGAGAGAGAGAGAGAGAGAGAGAGAGAGAGAGAGAGAGAGAGAGAGAGAGAGAGAGAGAGAGAGAGAGAGAGAGAGAGAGAGAGAGAGAGAGAGAGAGAGAGAGAGAGAGAGAGAGAGAGAGAGAGAGAGAGAGAGAGAGAGAGAGAGAGAGAGAGAGAGAGAGAGAGAGAGAGAGTGAGAGAGAGAGAGAGAGAGAGAGAGAGAGAGAGAGAGAGAGAGAGAGAGAGAGAGAGAGAGAGAGAGAGAGAGAGAGAGAGATATATATATATATATATATATATATATATATTGCTTTGAAACAATATTTAAGTTTGTTGAAACTTTGTTTCATTACAAGACATGTTTAAAATGTAAGAATATGAAATTGAAATTATGTAAAACTTTATTACATATGTACATAAATTATCGTATTCAGTCGAGTAATATTATGATGGGCATTAGCTATTATTTTCATATATATTTGGTTTGGGAATATCATTGTTAAAGGGCTTATTTTAATATCAGCTTTGATATATATTTCTTTTCCATTTGATTGGTTAGTTCATTAAGTTACAATGAGGTTGTACTACGCTTTATGCATGATAAGGAAACGTACATCATATTTTCCACGTTTTTTTTTTAAATTTTGCTGCTGCTTCCGATTTTCTAGTCTTTAATTTTAGTTTCCCGTGGATAGCTCACAAAATATAATTTATGGGTAATATTGTGTTCTGTCTTGCGGGTTTATTTTCTTGAAAATTATCAGGCTCATTCTCAGCTACACACAACATATGATGAATGTGGTGTTTATGATTTCTATGAACATTTCGGTCACAATGAGTGACTTCAAATTTTCTGTATTTGTTTTTCACTTGCGGAAAATTTTTTATCCCGTATGAATAGTCATCTTAACTCATTTTATATAAAATTTCTGGTGAAAGTATTATTTGGTGAGTATTCAAAATCAGTACAACGGGTTTCAATCGGTAGATAAACTGTTATATGATGTCAAACACTACAGTTCTTTTAACGACAGCGAAATACCACCGTAGAGTTATACAGTGTGATTCAATCTTGTGTTAAATATCACGTGCTTTTCAAAACAACTGAGTTGTTTTTGATGATAGATATTTAACAAAATGGATGCTTTTATAAAGTTACAGTATAATTGCATAAGTAAAACTTTTAAATACGTAACTTTTTAATAGTTATGAATAAATATTATGTTTGTAAATTATTTAGGATTTATTAGGTATTTATAACGAATGCGTAATAAAAATGTATAAATTGATTTTGTAAAATTTTGAAAGCATCTGAACCCAAAATTTAAAATTTTATTCAATGGAAAATACTTAAAAATTATTCATAGAGAATAAAGAAAAATGCAATAATTGTCATCTATTTTTGTTCCAATTGCTGAGCAAACTTATTTGAATACTGTTAGAAACGTTTTTAAAATTATCATTGAAAATAGGAATATCAAATATTAACTAAAACTGAAGTAAAATTAAGAGTTAATATTTAAAGTTAAATTTTTTAAAGTAGGAATAAAAAAATACAAGAGACTTTTGTATTTTTTTAAAAATTTATCCATTTAGTAATCTAACTCCTTTTTTGCTTTTATATCTCATTTTTTTCTCTCTGCCTTCTTTTATTTTTTTATTATTTTTTTTTATCTCACGATTTATTTTTGATTTGTTATGGTTTGTTATTTTTGATTTGATTTGTTGGGCCCTGTGTGGTATTACTTGGTGCACAGGGAGATATTTTTGTTTTCCCAAATAAAAATAAAACAATATTTTAAGTTATTTAAATTGATATTCTTCATTGAATTCAAATTAAAGGTTTGAAAGGTTTAACTAATATTAAAATTTTGCATAAATTTCAATATTATATACAATGAATTGGTGTAGCCTCTTTTTCAAAATGTTTTTTTCAAACTACTATATTTTTAGCATATACAATGAAATACACAATTCAAAGTTATATATATCATTTAGGCTAATTTCAGGAACATTGGCAAAATAGAATTGAAATTTGAATTATTATTTGAAAACTTTTTCATGAGCATAGAGAATAATGTAGAATTTTCGTGTGCTCATCTTTTAAAATTAACTTTTTTATTTTTAATAACTATATTTTGGCATAACTATTTTTATGCTTTTAATAATTTTATAAATATCATATCATAATATTTTTATACTGGTCAATTTAAATGGTTTTAAAAAATATAGTTTAAAAATAAAACCAACTTTCAGTTTGGGCATTCGTAATGTTTTATTTATAGAATCCTGTAAATGAGTTCTCTATCACCAACTAATACCTCTTCTTTAACCGAAACCAGCATGAATGTATTTGTGTCTTTAAGTATTAGGTTGTTGAGCCAGTTTTTAAGCACCTCTTGGTGCACTGGGAAACGCTCAAAAAGAATGCCACACTCAACAAAGAGCGCTACATTGCCCAGCTATGCTGCGTGAATGAGGCTATTCGACTGATTGACATGGTCAAACCATACTCCTTCACGACAACGCCAGGCCTCATGTTGCACAAGTCGTCAAAGCCGCACTCCAAGAGCTCGAATGGGAGGTCCTTCAGCATCCGCCGTATTTTCCGGACCTAGTTCCGACCGATTACCATCTTTTCCGCTCCTCGTCAAACCACATAAAGGACTTCGTTACCTTCGCTAACAAAGAGGTCCTTAAAAACCGGCTCAACAACTTCTTTGACACCAGACCAGGCGATATTTAGAGGAACAGCAGCAACAATTTGGTCGAGAGGTAGGAAGAGGTTATAAGCAGCAACGGCGAATATATAATTGTTTAACTTATTGATATAATTATTGTTTTTTGTTTAAATAAAAGTCTTTGGTGAAAACGCTACGAACTTATTCCCCAATCTAATAGTTATTAATTTTCAACTAAACTTCCTGGAGTTCTGCTGATCTGTTTCTGTCAGTAATTGTTGTTTATACGAAATTGGGACTCACCGGTATGCAATTAAGCCCATGGATGTAATGGTCAATTGAATTTATCCAGACTCTGGCAAAGCTCTTCTGGTAAGAGACGTCAACAGTAAATGAGTTAACAGTCACCTGAAATAAAATGAACATCACACAACGCCGACAAATAGTTTGTCAAAAAGACACTACTCCCGATGATGTTATAATACTCAAATCAAGTTGTTGATCTGAACTTATCCAATAACAACAAATCTAGAGACACAGAAGGCATTTCTTTTGAGGGAGCTGTAACTTAAGGAAAACTATTACCACATCTTCTTAAGAGTGCATGTTAATTTTTGCAATGATTTCATAAGAGGCTGATAATCGAATGCTTCATAATAAAGACTCGTAAAAATTTCAAAAGTTTGCTTCAATGAATATATTCGTAAGACTTCTTCCAGCGTCCAATACAGACAATGTAAAATCCGATGTAAAGACAAAATATCATCAGAAGAAATAAACATATATTCATTTCTACCGCAGTAAACATCAAACGTGTAGAAATATAAATGTCTTGTTGAGGAACTGTTTTATAGCATTTCTCTTCGAGGTTTACGTCTGTAAATTTTGTTCTAACCATTTTTCTTCTTCTGTTTGTTGCTATTTGCTTTAAGATAGATTGTAGCAAAGAATATTCAAATCAAAAATTAAGCTATGAAAAGTTAACATATATAGGTATATTTTAAATAGCGTGAAAGCAGAAAATTATATCTTAAAATTAAAAACCAGTATAATCATAATAAGGCAAAAAATTGGAAATGGAGAAGAAACATAAAACTGCACTGTATAATCAAGAAAATCAGGGAAAAAGGAGCCTCTTTATATTTGTACTCTGATTGAATGGATAGGAAATTTCGCACATGAATAATCTTATAGAATAAATAAGGATAAATATAAATATGAAAAGAGATAGTACATCAACAAATTACAGTGAGAAAGGGTAATAAAATTTGAAGAGGGAATTTAATATGTTGAAATATAAATATATAAAATGATGTATCTTGAATCGAGATTAAACAAGCGGAAATGTAATTATTTCCTAAATGACTGCGTGTATATTATATATATATATATATATATATATATATATATTACAAATTTAAATATATTAAAATTTATTAATTTATTTAAATGTATATAAAATAGTTTTGTGATTATATGCATAATGTATATAAAGCTTATTTTTAATTTTAGATTAACGTAATTTTTTTTTTATTCATTGTGTGGATAATATGATTATCCATGTTATAAATATGAAGCACAAAACTGACAAATAACTTCAGAATAATATTTTAAAATTTTTTGCTGTAGAAAGAGAAAACAAATCCAATAGCACAATTGCTTCCATCATTTTGATTTTATACTCATTTATAAGAGAAAAACATATCTATATTACGTGTAATGACATGTCCATGCAATTATTTCTTAATTATCTGTATATTTTACTTAAATTTCTAATGTTTAATCTATCATGTGAAAAAAAATTTTCTCTCGTTTACAAATTGTAATAATAAATCAAATTACAGTTTGCTAAACAATACATATTTCTATCTAGAAAATAGAATTCTCCTTAAATGTATTTCTCATTAAGAAAAAGTTCTACAGTATGTATGAATATAATACATTAGTGTGTTCTTGTTTATAACTTTAACTATACTGATAAGATCAACATCATCAAAATCCTAATTTTTAATGAAACTAATTTATTTATAATCACTATTTAATTCAGAGTTATTATATTATTTTAATAATCATAAGTTCATAATAATAATTGAACACATTTTAGATATTATTTCAAAAGAAAATTGTCATACCACATTTAATAAACGTTTATCAACTTAAATTTTTTATATTTATTTTAAATACTCTTAAACTGATAAATCGCGAAATATCATATTATTTAAGCAAATTATACTGTGAATAACCATAAAAAAATTAGTTTTGATATTCAAAAATTGGTAGTCTTGTGCATACAATTTTCAGATACTTTATGACTTACTTTTACAAAATACCATTTGCGTGACTTATCAATGTCAAATGTTGCATTATTCTAAAAGATGTCCAAAAAAGTTGTTACCTTGAAAATATGTTTGACTCTCTTGAAAGCCAAAAACTATGCAAAAACATAAAACAATTTTTAGTGCTATTTGTAGTTATAGTTTATCAGTTATTATATTCTCCGTTGTAGGGTACCTCCGAAATATCCCCCATAACCCCCGTTGTTTCTTGTAACTGATTTGACACTCAATATTCCACCATGGTTTGCAATGCCGATGTTATTTAGAGGAACTTTTAGGAATTGATGCATCCGCTGCTTTATTAATTGCTTCAGTGTTTTTATGTACTGCATCATCAATATTCTCTATCATAACCATTGAATTCGTAACAATTGGCAATTGAGTAAATAAAGTCCAATCCGCTCGACTGTACACGTAAGTTGGTGCACCTTGTTGCGCACTACAACCTCCAGTCTGATCGAGAAAGAGGAAAATGATCGCTATTACGCAGATTATTTTCTACTGTTAAATTTAATAATGGCAGAAGTATTGGGGAACAAATGGTAAGATCGAGTGTATGAAATGGTCTTGTGGGTTCATAAAAGTACGTTTTGTAGTCGGTATTAAGCAGACAGACAGCTATTAGAAATGAACTGTTCTATCTGTCGACCGCAAGAATTATCATCATTACTTCCCCACAAAGAAATATGGCCTTTAAAGTCATCAAACAACAAAAGTCATGTTGGCAGCTGATCAAGTAAAGCATCGAATTCCTCTTTGCGGATGCCATCGTGCTGTGGTAAATACACTCTGCAAACTTTTAATAAACATACTGTGTGAATTCGTAAAGCTACAGCCTGTAAATTTGTATTCAATGGATAGGCAGTGCTGGGAAAATAATTCTAAGTAAATATATATATACACCACCAAACACTGCACCATCGTCACAACAGTCTTTCATAAAACATTTATACCCACGCATGGAGATAGTTTGTGAGCCTCAAGAAAGTTTCATGAAGGCCAATACATGCGGAATTATTAGCTGAGGTTATAGATTTGATGACATCAAAATGTGAGCGCAAATCATGGCAGTTCCATGAAAGCAAAGAGGTTACGCATAAGATTGAAAATCTCCCTCCCTGGAGCCAGACGGCATGTCATCTGACAATTCCTCGAGCGAGATATCTTCGTCCGAGGAATGCGATGTAACCACGTCAGTTTAAAAGGATAAGACTTTACGGGTGGAAATGAAGGGCCTAGAATTTCCCTAATTTACTGATCTTAGTTTTAAGGCTTTAGATCTAGCCATCGGAGCTTTTCTACGGGGAGAGGTCGTGGAGGTTGATTTTGGACTTTTCTCAGATATCGGGGGTAGTTTAACAATCGGGAGTGAGAGAGCATCCGTTAGAGTACCAGCCGATCTACTATCGATTGGCAGAAACAGTCGCATAGCTAAGTCCTATTTGAGGTGTGCGAGCTGTAACAGCCCGTCTCACCTCAGGATACGAACGAATGATTATTTTTAACTTTGGTGGAAATTATCTCTTTTCCAGTATCCAGCTAGGACAAATTCTAGCGTAGGAGGGGTGGTCACCTTTACAGTTGACACACCTCTCCTTTGCAGTATAAGAGCTGTCATGGCCAACTACTGCGCAGCGAGCACAAGTCAGTTTGACACTAATACAGCTTTAGAGTGACCAAATTTCTGGCACAGGAAACAACGCAAAGGATTGGGAATGAATTGCCTAACGGATAGATAACTCCCAAGCGAATCTTTTGAACATCACTAGATGTACTCTCAGAAAACAGGAAATTTAGAAATATTTCCTTATTTTTCAAACTTGCATAAGAATACTCTTTTTTGCTAATAATATCTATTGCTTTTAAATAATTGTAATGAAGATACAACAAACAATGTAAATTCCCATTGGTTTCACAAGACAACTGTAAAGAGGCAGTTATGCATACAATAGTTTGTCATAACAGATTTGATTATTTGAATTTTAAGAATATCCTTACATATTTTATTGAAATATCTTTCAATAAAAGCTCCCAAGCAACTATTTTGATCATCGCTGGAACTACTCACTCAGAATGGAAATATAGATAATATTTCCTTCTTATTTTAACTTACATAAGAATATTCTTTTTTGCTAATATCTTTTGCTTAAGAGTAGGTAATAAATATTCAACAAATATAAAATTACAATTTGTTTTTCAAGTCAACTGTAAGCAGACAGTTATAAATACAATACTTTGTCATAACAGATTTGATTATTTAAATTTTAAGAATATTCTTACCTATTTTATTTCAACATCTTTCCTAAAGAGCTCCCAAGCGAATCTTTTGATCATCGCTGGAAGTACTCTCTGAATAATGGAAATATAGTAGTATTTCCTTACTATTTAAACTTACATAAGAATATTCTTTTTTGCTAACAAGAGCTATTGCTTTTGAATAAGTAATAAAGATTAAAAAAACAATATAAATTCCCATGGGTTTTTCAAGTCAACTGTAAGCAGACAGTTATAAATACAATACTTTGTCATAACAGATTTGATTATTTCAATTTTAAGAATATTCTTACATATTTTATTTCAACATCTTTCCTAAAGAGCTCCCAAGCGAATCTTTTGATCATCGCTGGAAGTACTCTCTGAATAATGGAAATATGTATTTCCTTAAAATTCAAAGATACATAAGAATATTTTTTTGTAAAATCTATTGCTTTTAAATACATGTAACAAAGATACAAACATAAATTGCCATGGGTTTTACAAGTCAACTACAAATAGGCAGTTATTACAACCCATTTTTTCATAGCAGATTTGATTATTTTTGAATAAAGAATATTGCTACTTATTTTATTACAACATCTTTCCTATAGGGCTACTAAGCACTTATATTAGTCGGAGCAGTGAGGATGTAAACTTTGAATGAAAATATGTTTTTAAATATGTGAGAAACTAGCAGATTGCTATCGTTAGCTTTGGCGTTGTTTTGTTTACCCGCTCTTCGCTACAACCATCTTGTCAAGACAAAAATATAAATGGAGTAGCGCTATCTATTCTGTCTATTGTTTAAAGCGTATCCGGGGGCAGTTGAAACATCCATGCCCAAGATGAAATTAATTCCGTTTGAAAAGTTGAACTGAATGTAATAGTTGCAGCCATTCTACTGCTAGTATGTCTTCTTGTAAAGGAGATCATTTCTAGTGGAAATTTTGTACATAGATTTTGGGCAAAAATATTTCTTCAATACTAAAAAATCATCTTTAGTATTGTTGAAGAACTTTTTTGTATTAACAAATCAGGTGTTATAGATAGGTCTATTAAATACAGGTATAATGAGGTACTGGGTATACGGAATTTCATTATGTTTAATCAATGTTACAGGGACGCTTTAATCGCATTGCAATTGTTTTTGTATTGGCTTTATAATGGAAAACACAATACACTTTTGTTAAAGTTAATAAAAACGATATTTTTCAATAACAGGATCTTTTTACTCTTAAAAAATTTAGATAAGATACAGAATGAAAGGGATGTACAGTTTTCTTAAGCCTCAGCAATTGTGCAGAAATGACAAGTTTAAATGTACGGTAAAGAACAGTAAGTACTATTTCTTGCTGAGAGAATTTCTGTTGCAAAATGTTCAGATGTTTTAATGAACCAAATCTCCGTATAAATAATTCCACGGGTAATTCAAACCCGAATAAATTATTTTAAATAATTCCAAAAGTTGTAATCAAAATTTCCAAATGAAACATAATATTCATTTAAAGTTACCCAAAGACAAACACTGATATAATTTTTATTCCATTCCCCTTTCAGTGTTTTTCAATTCAAATTTTACAAAATTTCGCGGGAAAAGAAAATGAGAATTTTATTTACACAGATATTTGTATAAAAGCTATGTTTCTGTTACGAATTTTAATATTTTTAACAGTGTTAATGTTAAACTTCGTAAGATTCACAATGTTCTGTTAGAAAAATGATTTTTAGAACGAAAGGTCTCAATTTCGATCCCAGCAAATTAAAAAGTAAGATAAATTTCACGGATTTTTTTTTTTTTGATGCACGTTTCTATTCTCAGGAGATTTTAATGTTTCCATCCTTTCAGCATGTGAAAATGGCCCTTTATGAATTTTTTTCTATGAAGGCAATTTACGAAGTGAATATTAAAATCTTTTGGAAGAACACTTGATTATTAGGCAGTCTTCAATACGATATTAAAGGTTAAATTTAGCAATTTAGAAATATGTAGTTATGTAGTTAGTTCTTATAAAAATTTTTATGAAAGTGTGATTTTTGATAGGTAAAACTTAAAATTTTAACTGGGTTTGAATCCATTTTTCAGTAAAAATGCATAAAGTGGCAATAAAATTTCTACTGAAAACATTCACAAGTGTTTCTTACTTTTCTAGAACATAACGTATGGTATTGCTTAATATTTCTTCATTCACATGTTTATTTCGATTTTTGCTCATGTTTAATAGTTACTCACATAAAAAACAATTAAATGAAAACAAAGAAATATATTATAGCCTTTAATTTTAATGATTTTTAATAATCACACTTAAATCCAATTTAGAGGGATCATGAATTTATGAATAAAAACAAGACTCCATTTTGTATAATGATATGAGACACACAGCTGAAAGTTTTCCCATAGAAGCTTAAAATAACTTTGAAGATGCAAAATTACATGGTTTACAATTCTTGAATTCTATTAAAGTGAAATGTACCGTACATTTTAATAAACTGAATAAATTTACAGAAATAATATTTAAATTATTCTAATAGAAGTAACAAGCTTAGTACAGGGGCTGTCAATGGTGTAACAAACTAAGAGCAAAATTATTTCAAATACTTGCGCAATTAAAATTTTTAGATATTTAAGCTCAGATTGGGTGGAAAGAGGTTGAACACATTCTTTTTTACATTAATGGAATAGGATCAAAACAAATTTTCTTACTGCTGTTGTACTTCTTAATGAATAAAACATTAGATTTCTTTATGCATCATTATCTTAGATTTTTACGAAAAATGTTATATTAATTGTTGAAAGAGGCTCATCTAATAGAAGAAAATCCTTGCATATTTTATAGAAAGAGCATCAGTTTAGCATCTAAAATTACTCGATCCTGCCAAAATCCATAGATCACTACCTTTTGTAATTTCCTTAAATCACTCGTTCAGTTTAAATTTTCTGAAAGTTTTAATTACAATCTCTTGTAAGAAAAATAAAACGTAAGACAGAAAGCATAAAATTATAAAATAGAAATTATTTTTAAAGTATTTCTGTTTTACAAATAAGCAAAATATGTTATAAGAATGTATGAAAATCTATTAGAAGTTTATTAGTATTCTGAAAATTAGAATTTACTCTCAAATTTTACTCAAAGTTTAGAAAATTTCACATTCAAAAACAGCAAGTCTTTTTATACCTTAAAATATTTATAAAAACTAAGTTTTCAAATACACACGATTATCTCAATATTGCTAGTATTAATTTATGTAAAAATAAATTACTTAACACTGCACAAATAAAACAATTAGTGCAAAAAACAAGTGACTTACCTGATTAATTCAGCAAAATGGTAAGCACATTAGCAAATGTTCGTATTCTGTAAAATAAATATGTAAATTTATTCTTTAAAACCACACATTTTTAAAATATTACTAAATATGCTTTTCAAGTTTATTTAAATTATATAGACCATAAATTGTTAAAGAATAAATTCAAATATTTTTAAAATTATGATTGATAATTACAATTTTGAAATTTGGTAATTACATAGATTTTTAAATTATTTGCACTTTTATTTTAATTATGTATATATTTTGATTGTTGCCTGGAAAAAATAGCCCGTAAATATTAAAAATGAGTTTTATATAAATGCGCACATTCATTAACAAAAATAAAGCACTTGTTATCTTAAGAATAAATGTTCACAGTGAATGAATGAGTGTGTGAACTTGGAAGAGACTTAACAAGATGATAAATACACAAGTAAACGAAAAATGTATCTCAATTTATTCAAAATAAAAGCTTTACTCGTATATAATCACTATTTAAAAAAATAAAAGCGCTAAAGTGAAGAGATGGGTACGGAGGGTAAAATGCGCCAAGCAGGCGATAAAGTGGTGCGATAAGTTCGTCAAACTGGTTTAACGGTTCGGATTACGTATGTATGACCTATTTTTTTTATTGGGTAACGTGATCGCGTGACATGCGCGTTTTGTATGTAACCCTTGAAACTATTTTAGAATAATATTTAATAATTGAGTTTCAATATTCGAATTTTGGAGTTTGTGTGTTGCTAACGATAATTAACTATGGATGAGAATGTTTTGAACTTACGTTTTTTTTATTTAGAGCGTGATGGTAGTAAGAAAGTAAGTATATGAATTTTTAAGTTGTGTGTATTGCATGTTAGTGTTAGAATGTGCCGCGTACTGATATTTTTTTTATGTAGGTGCCATTGCTCGGTATATTAAAATTCCAGTTTAAACAAAATGTGAAATTTGTTAACGTTCGAAATTTAGTTTTACTGCCCGGTTGGCACTGCAGTAGGTAGCGCTACACTGATGTTTTTTTAAGGTGGGCGCCATTGCTCGGTATATTTAAAATTCGAGTTTAAACAAAAAGTGAAATTTTTTAACGTTCGAAATTTAGTTTTACTGCCCGGTTGGCACTGCAGTAGGTAGCGCTACACTGATGTTTTTTTTAAGGTGGGCGCCATTGCTCGGTATATTTAAAATTCGAGTTTAAACAAAAAGTGAAATTTTTTAACGTTCGAAATTTAGTTTTACTGCCCGGTTGGCACTGCAGTAGGTAGCGCTACACTGATGTTTTTTTAAGGTGGGCGCCATTGCTCGGTATATTTAAAATCAAGTGATAAAAATTTCCTTTCTATTTATTCGAATTTTAAAACTTCTACAGTATTTAATTGTAATGAAATATTCAACTTTTTAATATTTGGAATTCGAAAAAACGCGTGATTTCAAAGCTGAAGTTCGAACGCGATCGTTATTGGTTGAAATTTATCGCGCGTAGTGACGCAATTTAGGTTGGCGACAGAGCTGTAGAGCGCTTGGTGCCAAAATTTGAAATCGCGCCAATCCCGTACCCATCTGGTAACTTTTACCAAATAAAAGTATTATTGACAAAGTTTTCCATCCGAACTTTTTGTTCCATTTGCATTTTATTTTTCCATAAACACGAAAATAAAAATTAAAATATGAGTAATTTACGTTTTAAAATTGGCAAGCGTATATCTTTAAATATTCTTCATTAAATTAACTTACTTAATTTTATTGCAAGGACTAGTTTTATTTCAGGATTATTACTTTTATTGCTAAAAATTCAAAATTTGCAAAGTAAGTTTGCATTTTAAATATTTAAAAATTCTTCAATACTCTAAAAATATCTAAGTTTTAAAGTAAAAATTAAGTTTCACAATAATAATTCTTTTACATGAATTATTTTTAGATGATTTATTCAACTGACATCATTTCATTGTTGACATATTCTTAACAAAAAATAAAAGAAAGGAAAATTTAAGTCTCTAAAATTAGTATACATAGTTTACACAAATGGAAAATAAATATTCAAAAACTTCATATACGTAAGGTGACCTCTAATGATTTTATATTTTACAATTCCAATAATGAACAATTTTAGTATTATTCAACAAGTACTAGATATTATACATATTCAATCTAATCAATAGATTTGCGTTAATGCGATTAATAGGAAATAACATGCGACAAGCAAGCCAGTCAACGGACTCGCGCGCGAACTTTCAATGGCATGAGCTCCAAGGAGAAAACGATCACTCAGATTTCGAGGAAATGTTTTTTTCAGTAAAATAACGTCATTTAATATTTTTAGCGATAAATACAATTTGCTTTGCTTAAAACGCTGTTCTGCACAACGAAATCTGGTTTTGATGAGTAAAAGCAAATCGAATGAGTTGTGGAACACTTGAAACTAACCTTTAGTTACAATGTTAATAAATATTGAAGTTCGAACTCATTTCATACGCGCTTCCAATATACTTCAATAATCGGTTTATTGATAAAAGCGTAATATATACTCGCAACAGTACAAAATAACACTTTTTCCAAAAATTGAGAAACATAATAATTTTATCCTAACTTTTCTAAAAAATCAATTACACTATGGAATTGCAAGAAGAATGAAGTATTAGACGCCGTACAATCGTTTCTGCTACAAGCGGACATGCATACCAGGAATTATAAAATTCACTTCCTCTCTTGAAATCTGCAGGGTTCTGGGATGTGTGCGAATGGTGCTATATCGTTTAAATCATAGCGTGGCATTAAATATGTTTAAATTAATTAAAAATGCGTAAATCAAAATCCTGAATCGATACATAACCAAAGTTTTAAGTAAGGAAAAATATCAAGATCTATATAAAATGTTTTTTTTTCCATTTCGAAGATCTGTTCTTAATTCAACCGCATACGATAATTTGTAATTTGGCGGAGAAACAGAATTGAAAGTTTCTTCAATAGGTAGCAGGTAACTAGAATTCATTCCTCACATAATCCATTCTTTATATAAACCATTTTCGAAACAATTGTTTAATTGTATTTTCTCCAAGAGATTATGTTAATGTTTTTCAGAACCTGAGCCAAATTTTCTCTCTAACACAGTTTATAATTTAAATAATCTGATTGAATAACTGTATGCCACATAACACGTTCATATTAATGTGTAACGGAACTAGAGACGAAATACTTAAATACTACAGAAGAAATACTTAAAAAGCACAACAGAAAAACAAGCACTTACCTTTAAATTTCACAATAATATTCCTTATGTTGCACAACAGCTTGGAAAGGTGCTCACCGAGAAAAGCACTTTCAAATACAAAGTCAATCCTCAGCGGGACCTCACCAAAACGAATAAATAACAGCACGAAATACCTTCGAAAACTAGCTATTAAATTTTCTAAATAATTAAAACGAGCTTCTCTCACAGTAATTCAAGCAGAAAAGGACGAAGATCTAGTTAGAAAAACGCCACTGTCCTATCGTTGCCATATCTTCAAGGTAAAAGTTAGCGACCTCTACTAACTCCGTATGCCACATGGAATCCACAATAGGATTGACTCCGGACCACATTCACAAAGCATTAAGGCACTCGCTGACTTCGGGGACAGCGATGTCTTCAAAGCAGCTGAATGTTTTCTAACCGTATGCAAATTATTTTTGAACTTTTTCTGTTTATGCAAAATTGTTCTATATAAATAGCCGATACCTTTTTGAACAAACTGTATTTTGGGATCAGATTGCTGATCACTATGTTATTGAAACTGCTCATATTGATTCGTTGTACATATCCTTGTAGATAATGCATTGTAAAATAAACCATAAAATGTATATATTTGTTTTAATTTAGACTTTATATTTGAAAATCAATAATGTCTAAAAATGATTATTTTGCTCTTTGAATTTAAAATACAGTTACCTTTAAACTATTAAGCAAATCAAATTTCCAATTTCTTGAACTTTAAACAAGATAAAGCTCGCAAATTTTGCAATACAATTCACTACCTCATAATATCTTTATAATATTATCACTAGTTTGCCAAGAATATTAATGGGAATTATTGACATGGAATCTTTTACTGAATATAAATAACAAAACGCACAATATGTTTTCTAACAAATTATTCACTTACTGCCGAGATTATAAGTTCAAAATAGAGTTTATTTGAACTAGTTAGAGAAGAGTTAAAAATAAAATTGGAGATTATAGAATTTTCAATATAGGCCACAGAATTAGCAACAGGACTTCAAAATTATCTAATACTGGTTTTCCAACGATCGAAAAAAATGAACTGAATTTTCAGAAAGATAAAAGAACTGGATATATATCTCTATGAAAGTTTGTTCATTAAGTAAATTAAGGATTATCTTCTGAGGACCTAAACCATTTTACTTGCTTTCAATCAATACACACATTAACAAAAACAGACTTTGACACGAAGTAGTGAACAACCTAATTGCCCATAATTGTTGTAATTTTAATATCTACCTGGTTAATAATTAGTGGACTAATTTATTGATAGTAATTAAACGTGACAGTAAATTAGTCAGATTTCACTTTCACGAGTGAAATCTGACAAAACTCCCAACACTACTCCTATAGGTATAATTAACAAATCTTTCAAATAAAAGGAAAAATAATGTTATAGATGAATGGAGAAAAACAAAACAGCCATTTGTCGTTGCTCAAAAATAGAACCTGGGAACTTTCAAAACAATAACAATATACAGAGTTAACAAGACTTCCATGCATTAGCTTGATGAAGTTCATAGACTCAAGATACACATTGTTGGAAAGCTATTTACATAAGTGAATAGACGATCGAGGGCTAATCGAACCAATTAATTAAAAAAGAAAAATAATCTGCATCTGAATATTAGCTAAGAAAAATGCGTTAAGGCTACCGTCCATCCCCATACTTTCCACACACCTAATGTGAAAAAGTTCATTGCATCAACAAAATAATGTGTGCTAAAAGCGTTTAATTTTGCTACGATGATTATTAATCATATTTCTGGCCTAATAATTAAAACAAAACAAATATTTGTGATCGAAGTGTGTGTGTATTTGTCAAAATATCCTTCATAAAGATTCATGCACTGTTATATGCATTTTAACAAATTTTCGAAGCACTATTTTCACCCTTATTAAGGTGCCTCCAAAATATAAACTGCACGAACAGCTTCTTTGAAAAGCCACGGTGGCCTTTTCTGGTTAGGGAGTCATTCTCTAATAGGAAGATATTAAGTTAGAATCCCGGATTAATCAAATATCTATCATGTTCAATAAAGGCATGTCAAAATGGGGAGTGTCTCCCAATAAAATGATATCTGGTGATGACAGGCAAAGTATTGTGGATCCTCTGCTTGGTCCTTGCTTCAGAATCGCACAAGACTCCACACGGCAGCTTCTATCCAACTGGTGGAGCCCAACTCAAGGCTAGGTACAGGGAAGCATGCTGGAGCAACTCTGGGCTTCTTTGAATGTCAAAAATCATTGACAATGTAAATGTTTGATAGGATAAAATAAAGTAAAATTACGTCTGCAAAATCAGGTCTGTACGGTGGATCGTATATCAACTCCATTTTTTATGTGATCAAAACATCCTTAGCTTGAAACAATGTGTGAAAGGTCACCTCTCTTTTTTCAAATTCCACCGATGATTTCTGGTAAACGAACAGTCGCGTACCGCATATAATTAAACATTTTGTGTTGTTGTAACGCTATTACAAAATGAGTAATGATGTGGGGGGGGGAATACGTAACCATCGCAAACAACTTTTCTTGGATTTGTCTCATCTTAAAACCTACACAGTTTATTTTTGTTTTGTTTTAAGCTCATTTAAATAAATCCAAGTATCATCTCTAATCTAAAAACTATACACAATCTTTGAGGTCTATTAAATGTATTTTTTTAAACATTTGTTTATACCAATTGGCACGAATCTACTTTTGAGCGTTTGTCAATTCATGTGGTAGTCAATGCGAAATACTTTTTAGGTCAAATGTTCATATAACCTTATTAGTGCTTATCATACTAATTCCCATAAATGCCTCTGCCTCATATTTCACAGGACTACCTTATTTTATCTCTCCATGCACAACATCGATGTTTCCCGGCGCAAACAAAGATTTTGAAAGGCCTTCACGGAATTCGGTTTGAAATGACCGACCACAAGTGAATTTGTTTTACTGATTTCTTAAAATGCTGTAATGTTTTAACTTTGTATAAATTGATTTTATTGAAATTATTTTAATGCTGTAATGTCTTATAATCAGCGTTGAAATTTATGGAAAAATAATCACACAAAACAGCAATCAATTTCCTTATTTGATCGTAACATATGTAGGTAATTTTCACGTAACCGTAGGTAGGTAATTTTAAGCCAATTTTTTAATCATTCTCAACTACATAGACAGTTATAAATGATTTGACAAATAAACTTTGAAACTTAGAGAAGAAAATGATACAGATGGTGTCTGTGCCAAAAAAATATTTACTGATAACAATTTGAATACAACAAATTAAAAAAATTTTCGTTATTTTTATTACATTCTAATTTTTAGTTATTTTTGTTGATGAATGAATTCAAAATTATGATATATCTTCATAAACTTATCCTAAACATGAAATAATTTTAAAAATATTTAGGATCTTTTCACGATTCCATATAAATGCAAAATATATCAAAAATGTAAAATCATTTTGTTCTTGTGATTAAAAAAACTTTATGCTGAAATTAATTTCTATAACGTTATTAAAAGTAATCAAATATATGAATGAAGTGTTTAAGTAAACCATGCCTTTTAATTCCTTTAAAATGAATTGTAGAGATGATTTTCTGCTTTGAAATTTGTGTTTTCATTCATTTTTTAAAAGCATGCAGTTTAACCGTCTTAAAAACAATTTCATCAATGGTATTATGAGCCCTCTATTCAAAAATTGGTTCAATAAAAATTACTTAAACTAAATATAGAAGTAATTGAATGTAAATAACACATACATTTTCAATAACACACCTACAGAGTAAAATTTGCTTGATAATAAAACCAATGTCTTAAATGAAAATTCATTTTTATTACAATTGGTTTCAACAAGTACTGTGATCTTTAAAGTATTCAAATGTATATTATATAAATGTGGTTATCAAAATAATGGAAACACCTGTAAGTAAATGACATTTCTGAATATGCTTCGGAAGCATTATATACACAACTGGCCATTAAAATTGCTACACCAAGAAGGAATGCAAACAACAGAACGATATATATTGGACGCATACATTATAGTGGAAAGAACAAGTGATTAGATTTACAGGAAATTAGGATATATTGATATTGAGAAATCAACACCCAGAGCAGTCACCTCTGGCTGCAATAACAGCATTTATCCGCCTAGGCATGGAGACAAACAAAGATTGTATGGCATGTACCGTGACCTTCGAGACTACAGGCCTGCTTACTGAAGAAAATCGGTTGCATGAGTCATCACATTTGGGGAGACGCTCAGAGCGACTGAGTGTTTACAACTCGATTTACGTGGATTATTATTTAGCGTTCCAGTAACAAAATTTGTGTTCCAGAAACCACATTGATGTAATAATCACAAGCAAAGAATTTCATTAAAGGTGAGTGGGAAAATGTTTATAATTCATACTTTATCTTTTTTTAAAAAATTATATTATTTAAAACATGTACTAGTTATAGTTGCTAAGCCTTGCATGCATTGTTGTCAAAGAGTAGATAATTGTAGTTGGTTTACATTCCAATATTAATTTACTGGATATTTAGTTTGGCCCTTATTAAGTTCATAAATGCTAAATTTTATTTATTGAATTATTTTTTCATGTTAATAAAGTAATATTAAGATAACGATAGTTTGAAAAAAACTACTTGTATTGAACAAATCTTATGTTTCAAAACTAAAATATTTCTTAATTTGTGTATAGTTATTGTACTGTATAATGCATCAAGTCTTTTCACTAATTAAATAGTAATTAGCTTAGCAATAATGGAAAAGATTTTACTATAAAAAATGTTAGGAAAGATGATTAGCTAATCAAATATTATCACAAAACTAGTGTAGTTTATTATAAGAATATATTTTAAATTATAATGTTTTGATGTGTTGAATTATTTCATAGTTATAGGAACTAAATAAAGCTAAAATTCAAACTGAATATTAAATTATTCATTCCTAAATTTGAATCTGTGAGTAGAACATTGAAGAGGTATCTTACAAGTTATTGGTTATTTAAAATTCATTAAGAAGGGAATATTTAATAACACAATTGATATTGTTTAATAATAAATTTTAATAATGCAATTGACTTAGGAATCATTCGAAGAGAAACTATTATTGCTTATAAATATAAACATAATTATAATGTCTTCAATTATGAAGTTTCAGAAATTACCAGGTGTGAATGTAAATGTATGAATGAGTGTCCAATAATGTTTGTAAGAAATAGTTTTTTGTTAAATTTAATGTTAATGTTGAAATTTATAGAAGGCTATGAAAAATCTTCTGTATGGAAAAAATATTTTAGAATTTACTGCAATTACTTCATAATTCAAAGAAAATATTGAAAAAGGATATTATAATTTAGTTGAATTAAAATAAAAACAAGTATTTTTCATTTATATATTTTTTAATGTATATTAATATTTTCCTAATATTTTTTTCAGATGCCAAACTCTTGCTGTGTACCAAAATGCAATGGAAACTACAATGAAGCAAATAAAGTCCATGTGTTTGGATTTCCAAAGGATGAACAGCTGAAACAAAAATGGATAAAGGCTATCCCAAGAAAGAATCTCCTTGTTACTAAAAATACAAAGGTAAGTTATTATTCCCCTCTTTCATAACTCAGAAATATTTCTATTGACATTTCTTAACAAGAGATATAAAAGCTGTTATTGATTATTCATACCTATACTAGTGTATTGGTTATAGTACTATGTACAAACAGTTATAATTTAATGTTATTAATTCATAAATTATTGACTAAGTAACAATATGATAAAGTTTCTTCTATATGTTTAGATATATAGACATATATTTAGAGGTATTTGGTTCAAACTCATTTTGATGCATTTTGTATTCCAGGTTTGTGCAAGACATTTTGCTGAAGGAGATATTGAATTCACCACTTCTTTTTATGAGGAAAAAAGTGGCAAAAACTTCACTGCAAAATTGAAAAAACCTAGATTGAAGGAAGGTGCAGTACCGTCAATATTTCCCAACTGCCCTTCATATCTGTCTGCCACCACTAAAAGTGTGCGTAGTGATCCGGATGAACGAAAACGGTTGTTGGAGGAGGAGCACATTAACAGAGCCGTATTAAACAGCATTTCAAGCAAAGAAAGTTACGATAAACAATTTGGATTCAGCAATTTTTATGAGCTTAAAAATTGCTTGAATATGAACAAAATACCTGCTTACTGGAGTAAAATTGAAAAAGAAAACAACATTGTGTTTTTAAATATTGATTTAAATAATACTGTTCCTAGTATTACATATGTTATAGTGGTTGATGATAAATTAAATCTCACTATTTCTTATAAATCGCAAAATATTTTAAAGTACAAAGAAGCAAAGTTACCGCTAAAAGTAAGTAATTTTAATGAAATACTTAATATTTTAAATCATTTTGAATCAAAATCTGTAAGCTATAATAATTTAATTGATAATTTGGATATAGTTGTACAAATTTTACAAAACTGCATAAATCTTGAAGATAAATTTAAATTTTTAATTGAATTTTTTATTGAACAGCTTAATCTTTTAAAATTAGCACCTGTAAAATATCGTTATTCTTCTAGCATGTTAATTTTCACTTCTCTTTTATTTCACATATCCCCCCAAGCTTATAAATTTATCAGAAATTCAAATAATTTGATATTGCCGGATCCAAGTACCATTAGAAAAGTAAGTTCAATGATAGAAACAACTCCAATATTTGAACAACAAGATAAATATTTCCTTTTATATGCAAAACAAATATTTTCTAAACTAAGTAGTAATGACTATAACGTTTTTTTAATGCTGGACGAAATATACATAAAACCTAATTTGGATTATAAAGGTGGAAACATTGTTGGAAACTCTTCTGATAATACAAATTTGGCAACAAGTGCTCATGTTTTCATGTTAGGCAGTATTTCCTCGTCTTTTAAAGATGTGATTCACATTTTCCCAGTAAATCGTATTATAGCTGATGAGTTATTTGCTTTAACTAAAAAAATAGTTTTGGGTTTAGAGGATATAGGCTTTAAAATTATGGGTATAGTGACAGATAATAATTCAATAAATCGTAAAGCTATATCAAATTTCAGTAACCCACCCAATTTTCAAGTTCAATATGAACATCCGGCAGATCCTTCGAGGCCATTTTTTTATGTAATTGATTCAGTGCATCTTATGAAATCTGTAAGAAACAACTGGATCAATCAAAAAAATGGTTTTTTTATGTATTATCCTCCATTTGGAAATGAAAAAGTGTTTCAAACTGCTTCTTTCACCCTTTTAAGAAAGATATATGATATTGAATCATCACAATTGTTAAAATTTGGCTTTGGTTTAACACGAAAAGCTCTTTGGCCTTCAAATTTAGAGCGCCAGAATGTTAGCCTGGCTTTAAAAATTTTCAATAGCAATTTGATCCAGTGTGTGAAAGAATTAGGAAAAAAGCATAATCTTTTGCATTATAATGAAACAGCAAATTATATTGAAATATTTTGTAAATGGTGGGATATAGCTAATGTTAAATCAATCTCTAAAGGAAAATTTAAGCTAAATCCCATGTGTGAACCAATTACAAATAAATCTGATGATATTAGAAAAGAATTTTTGCTTAAATTTATAAATTGGTTAAATAATTGGGAAAACATGAACTCAGATAATGGCAAATTAACTCGAGAAACACATTCGGCTTTAAGACATACTTCTCAGGCTTTTTTAAACATAATTGAATATTCGTCAATTAATTTAAATATGAATTATTTATTGCTAGGCAAGATTCAAACTGACAAACTTGAATCTCGTTTCGGTCAATACAGAAGCATGTCCGGTGATCAATATCATATATCTATAAGGCAGCTTTATGAAACTGAAAATAAACTTCGATTAAGTAAGCAATTAAAACTGGTTTCTCATAGCGTAGGCAGTTTTAATATAAATTTGCTTGAAAATCCTGTTTCTGATGAAAGGGAAATGTTACAGCAGGATTCTAATGAAATATTTCAGAATATAGAAGTAAGAGATTCTGATATAGATGCAATAACAGACTCACTACCTCTTATAACATATTTAGCTGGATATTGTTCTCATATCATTCATAAGAGCATTAAATGTGTAGAGTGTCGTAAAAAAATAATAACTGAAAAAACAATGAGTGTTGATGTAGATTTAGATTGTAGTTTTATAAAAAAATGTGATAGAGGTGGTTTACTTTATCCATCAGAATTTGTAACCAATATTGTACTTCATATTTACATTGTAACATCAAAATTAATTTCTGAAGATTATGAGCATGAATTTTTAAAAGTTTTAAATCAACGTAACTTAATAATTAATGTTGTAAAAAACCTTCTTGTTTCTAAAGATTTGTGGGATTTCTCAGTTTGCAACTGTGGATATCCGTTTGAGGGAATAATTATTAAAATTATGAGGTCGTCAACAAATACTCTTCTTAATAATTACTGTAAACTTAAAAATGATGTTTATCAAGGAAAATCAAAAATAAACAAAAAAGAATCTAACAAGCCTGAAACTAAAAGGAAATTAAAAACACTAACTACTAACAATTTAGATTCCAACTCTTCAAAAAAAATTAAATTAAATTAAACCTTTCACAAATTGTGCATTGTAAATAACAATACTCTTTTTATTTCATGTGCATAACCGCTTTTACTTTTTATGTATTTATGTTACATTTAATTTTAAAAAGTGCATATAATTTAGAAAGTCTATATGCACAATTTATTTTTAAAATTTTTTAATTCTTTTGTGTTTTGTAATATGATTATTGTACTAGGTAAATTTATTGGGGAAAATATAGATGTAACAATTTACATATCATCTAAAGAAAAATAATTTGTATTAAAAAAGATGCTTATATACATTTTTTAAAAATTTTAATTCCCATGCAAATGTTTTTGAAATATGTTAACTTTGCTGTCTTTATACTTTAAAATCATAATTGTTTTCTTTTATTACTGTTTAAAATTTTCTATAATTTCATAAAGTTTTCTTTTTCATGTATCTCTTACTAATTTTTTATTAAAATTTGATGTATTTTTTGTGTAATAAATTTATTTCATGTATAAATAAAAATATTTCTGTGAAAATTTGTGTGTGTTCTTTCCTTATTTTATATATAATTCTTTACAAAAAAATTGTTTTGTGAAAAAATTACATAAAAAATTTGTTTTATTTCATGTATCTCTTACTAATTTTTTTATTAAAATTTGATGTATTTTAAGTGAAATAAATTTATTTCATATATAAATAAAATTATTTCTGTGAAAATTTGTGTGTATTCCTTCCTTATTTTATATATAATTCTTTACAAAAAAAATTGTTTTGTGAAAAAATTACATAAAAAATTCGTTTTATTTTCCTTTAAAATTATTCTTTAAAAATGATGAATTTAATGTTTCAGATTGGAAAAATAAAAAATGTTTCTTTCACAATAGAAAAAAAAGCTGTATAAAGGGAACACCTTTTGTATCAAATTAGTATTGGAAAATATAATTAATATTTAAATAGAGTAATAATCTTAAGAAATAAAATTATAAAATAAAAAGTATTTGTAGTATTACCTTTTTTAATTACATATATTTAAATAAAATTATTAAACGTTTCTACACTCAGTAAAAATCTTTAAAACTACAATTCAAATTTGCATTTTAATGAAATAATTTCGCCTTTTAAACAGAGTATTTTAACTTAGAAAAAAATTAATTTTGCTTATTAAAAGGAATAGGGAAATGATTAAAACATTTGAGGTTTAGAAAATTTTAAATATTTAACGATAATGAAATCATTAAAAAAATTTCTAAATCCACAGTAAATGAGCGCCGAAAGTAAAACTTCTGTATTTCCAGTACAGTTCTCTCCCTTCTTGTGATGACTCATGATCCCAGTCAGCAGGCCTTCTTATTCTCGAAGGTCACGCATGTACGGGGATCTCAGTCCATGCAGCTTCAACACTATGAAACAGTTCATCGACAGTAGTGGATGGTATGTGATGGCATGCCAATCGCTCGGAAACCATTGACCACACGTTCTAAATTGGTGACAGATCAAGAGAACGTGCTGGCCAGGGTAACAGTTGAACCTGTTCTGTATAAAGGAAGTTCAGAACAGTACGGGCAACATGCAGTCGTGCATTATGCTGTTGAAACAAAGCATTAGGGAGGCCTCGAAGATAGGGCAGAGCCACGGGCCTTAACACAGAGGAAATATAACGGTTGCTGTTCAAAGTGCCAGTAATGCGAACAAGAGGTGATCGAGACGTGTATTTAATGGCACCCCATACCATCACTCCAGCAGATTTGCCAGTATGGTAATGTCCAATGCAAGCTGGCAATGTGCGTTCTCCACGATGCCTCCAAAGGCGGAGGTGGCCATCATGGTCCTATATACAGAACCGAGATTCATCTGTAATGACGTGATGCCATCCCCGCGTCCAGGTTCGTCGCTGATCACACCATTGAAGGCAGTTCTGTCTGTGACGCAGCGTCAATGGTAGCCGAAGCCCATGGTCGCCGTGCAGACAATCCATGCTGCTGAAAACGTCGTCGAAGTGTTTTAGCAGAAACTTGTTGCCTTGCAAATGACTTCATTTCTCGACTCAGAGTTCATGACGTGTCTGTACGATCCCTTGTGACCATGCGGATAAGATGTCTGTCTTCTCTGCTGTTAGTGATGGGGGGTCGCTGAGATCCTGCATGACGTTCCGTATGATTGTCCTGAACCCATCTATTCCATATTCTGCTAACAGTCATGGGGTCTCGACTGACGCGAGCAGCAATATTGCGGTACGATAAACCGCAATCCCGGTAGGCTATAATCCTTCCTCGATCATAGTCAGACACGTGCTGACATATTATAGGCATTTCATCTTACACGAGTCATTACATCAAATTTCTTTGCGAAAAACAACGTTGAAACGGAAATTGAGTCTGTGAAAACTGATGTCAAATCTCTGGTTTTATACACATTGTAGTTGTCACCTGCTTTGTATGAATGCGCTGTAAAGCTAATCACTTGTTCTTTCCACAATAATGCATGTGTCCAATAAATATCGTTCTGTTATTTGCATTCCTTCTTGGTGTAGCAATTTTAATGGCTAGTAGTGTAAGTTGGCAGATATTTTATAAATAGAAATATATAATTCCAGTAATGCGATAGATTTTTTGCAGTTTTGTATAAGTTTTGGATAGTTTTTCAAGAGTATAAAATGTCGACCTCTCATTTTCAAAGACTGTAAAATAACGTCTACCTGGAGCAAGTTATCGAAACATCCGAATTTTTAAAGCGTTTGCAGGAAACTGGATCTAATCTCAGTCCTGCCACGCTCAGCGTATGCTATCATAACTCTGCAAAGCAAAATTAGGGATGGAAAGAAGTACAGTAAATGAGGCCGACAAGTATTTAAGCTGATTGTAATGTCTAAAATGCGAACTGCAGCAAAAATTATTTCAGAGCTCAATCAACCTCTATATACTCATATGTTTATGATTATAGTTCCACTGACTTCCAAAAGTTAAGCACGGAGAAAATGCTAATTTCCGGAAGATAATCAGAATTGAAGAGGCTGCAAATCGCTGCAGATATATATGGAAGTATGCAAATATCTTAGGTAACAGCTAATCGCGCTTTCATGTTAAGAAATATGCAAGAAGGTCAGTCTTATAAGATACCAGCTTTATGAAGGGTTACAGAAGTTGATTGTAAGTGCTTATAGAAGATGCTTAAAACTTTCTTGCAATTTGTTTTCAAGACATATGTGTTTCATGTGACTTCCAGAAGACGAATGGAAGATTCTGAGCTCTGGCGTGTTGTGGGGTGCATTGAAGCTGGACAGTCGATCTCAGATGTTGCTCTTTGCTTCGGCGTTTAATTTTTGCTTATAGAAACAATTCCAAACCACACAGACAGTTGTCCGAAGGCCAGTAGCCAGTCGCCCAAGTGTTACAAACCCTGCGGAAGATCAACATATTGCAATTTTTGCCAAGAAAGATCACAGCGACTTCCTCACGTGTGTCATCTATTGCTATAGCATCTGTTTGTTAGGTGGTTTGGTTTGTTTGTCGCTCAACGGTCATTTTTTGCACACGAGGGATAATTAGACCGGGACTCACGGCCTAAAGTGGATTCCGAATCACAACAGACATCCATGCCTAAAGTGGGATTTAAACCCACGAACTGTTGAACCGAAGGCAAGACCGCTAACCATTCGGCTGCCAGCTCGGCCCATTGGTTAGGTGATATCTGCAGCTACTGTACGTCGAAGATTACACATGAGTGGACTGTATGCCCGGGTACCTCGAGTTTGTGTTTGTCTATCCGTCTAATCAAGAAGGGCAAGATTAAAGTGGTGTTGGGTACATGTCAATTGGACTGTGATTGGAGCAATGTCATGTTTACTGATGAGTCAAGATTTCCTCTAGAGCCAGATGACAAGCGTATAAGGATATGGCGTGTACAAGGAACACACAATTAGTCCCAAAACATCGCGATTCCGAGGTGGAAGCATTTTGGTGTAGGCAGGGGTTTCATTAGGATACCGCAAAGACTTGCACATCTTTAAACGGGGCTCTGTGACGGCTGTCCGGTATCGAAATTAATTATTGAAACCCAATGTGAGAGTTTACGGTGCAGCAGTTTGTCCTAATTTTGTTTTAATGGATGATAACGCACGTCCCCAAAGAGCTCACATCGTCGATGACTACCTGGAGAGTGAAGAGAATGCGCATATGGCTTGGCTAGAATATTCTCCCGACCTTAGTCCCATTGAAAATCTCTGGGATGCTCTCGGCCGTGCTGTATCTTCACGTTTCCCACCTCCAGATTGTCTCCACCACCTTACTGAGCTGGAAACTGCTCTACAAGAGTGGCAGTTACTTAATCCTGCGGTGGCTGACCACCTAATGGAAAGCATGGTCACAAGGTGTAAACTTTGTATACTGATGAGGGGGGATCACATACCCTATTACTGTCCTTTTTTCATTTTATGCTGTTTATTTTCACGTTATACATAATTCTGTTTAAATCTCCAGTATGTCATTATCTGATAGCTTACAAAAATTTGATATGGTTTTCATTTCTGAATATAGTTATTGATTTCATTTTATGCATAAATATACATGCTACTTTTCTGTCAAATTTTGTGTCGATCAAACCAGTATTTGTGATATTTTTGCATTTTACATCTTTCTGCTTAATTTTTGGAAGTGAGTAATTATATATAAGGATGCATTCTATTTCACTTATTGTTATAAAATATTAATCTTGCTCGATTTATGACAAGAATGCATTCATACAGGTGAATACTTTTGTTTAATAAAGTACTCGAAAAATAATAAAAATTTCAATATGAGGGAAATTGTGATTCATATCATATTTAAATAAAAAAAATTGTAGAAATTTGAAGCAAAAGAAAATTAAAATAGCACATATGACTCATTTATATTTCTTATATATTCGATTATAGATTTCTTGTATATTCGGAAAGTACATCATGTAAAATTTGAAACTCAATGTTATTTGTTTATTTATAAATTTTTAGGTAAATACCCAATAATATCTAGAAGTAACAATACAATAATTCTGAAAGTATTGGTTATTTTTATTTTGATTTAGTTTATTTCCATAATGTGACATATTTTAACTGACTTTTTAGTATCAATATTTTGGTAAAAAATCAACATTTTGTCCGGAACTGGTACAAAAATACATAACACATAAACGCTTTCAACCTGAAAAGGTTTATTCTGATTGTGCTGTCATATATTCAGCACACCACACAGAAACCTATATTTATATTGTAGTTATTTTGAGTTAAAAAAGGAATAGCCAAAGTGGCTACTTTTCTAGCTGTTAATATGAGAAGTATTTTGTGTTAAATGCAAATTAACTTAAAATGAAGCAATAATAACCATTGAAGGACATTAATGTGTTTTTTAATTATGAAGTTAGATTTTCTAATAGTTTATGAAATATTACCAATCCTTCTAAATTTACTTTTTGAAATTATAATTTTTGCGTATACAGAGTGTCGTGAAATTAACGCACACAGTAAAATGTAATGTGTTAAATATGATTATTCTACTTTAATGAATGAATGAATATTTATATATAATACAATGATAAATGGAAATTTTGCAATAATAAACTTAAATTTATAATCGAACATGGAAGGAAATTTTCCTAAAATTTTATTACATCAAAATAATGTTCGTAAAGTAGTTTTAAATAAAAAATGTTTAAGAATAGAAGGAAATTATTATTAAAAAAGTGAAAAATTACACAACAGACACATCAATTTTTGCTTTTTCTTTCTTTTTTACAAAGATAAGGAAATTTATAATTACATATTTAGTTGTCAACAGACAACGTCGTACGCGCTGAAGTGCTACCAAATCAAAGTTTTCTGAAATCAATTATATTTTACATTTGATTAATAACATCTATTCAATTTAAAAACATTGCATTTCTATTGAATCTAGATAATAACTTTTCTCAGAAGCTTACCAATATTTTTGAAACATTTTTTTTTATTTTTTAATTGTATCTATTTCTTTTTCAAAATGATATTACATAAGAGTAAAAATATTACATTAAAATTAGGGTAACTTAGGCCTGTTGGTTTCTCTTATTGATTAGATTTTAAGATCTCCCTGAGAACTGCACAACTGGCACAGGTTGTAGTAAGACATCATATCCATCTCTTCATTTTTATATACATGTTGAAATTTATATATGTATTGGCCCATATCCACGTGTCTTAAGATAAGTAACTCTTAAAATTTCGAGCACTCACTCCAACAAACATGCGCAGAGGGTAGATGCGCAACATCCATTTCAAGTAGTTGAATTGTTGTTGGGACTGAAACCAGCACCTTATGCTACAACAGCATTATGCTACCTCTAGACCATAGTGAAAATCTTAAATGATTTGTTCTGAAACTGTTAAATCCTTTTAATAATTTTGTATTATGAATCACTCAGTTACAAATGATTCATAAATATTAAAATTTAAAAACTAGTTTCTATAAATATTCCCTTAATAACTGAATACACCTCTGAATAAACATGTTAAGTAAATAATTGTCTTCTATTATCAAGGAAACCATTTTGGGAACAGATTGCATTGTCAATCAGTAAACCATTTATTCTTAGTAAAGCTTGAAGAATTTAATATGTTACATTATATTTGAACAGTAAATTGAACAATTTTAATACCTATAGCTATAATTACCGTGGATAAATTTTAATATTTTTCAAACCTAACAATTAACTTAAGCCTAAATTCCTTTTAATTAACTAATTATCTCCCTTTAAATCATTGACAATTAATAACTAAGTCTCCAAGAGTTGATTTTCAAGTGTGAGTTTAAATGCAAATGGAACATAACTAAAATGAAAATGATCTTTGGTTATTTTAGTGTACACAAATTATGAAAACTTGACCTAGTTGTATTCATTTGAAAATATGTCCAATAGAAAATTTTAATGGGATGTTTTACTATCAAATGCATTTATGCAATGCATTATGTGTGTTTTAGAAAATGTATAGAAATGCATGCATATATACGTAATATATACTACTTATATATAAACTTAAGCCAAAAAATAAAAAATTTACATAAAGCATTTTTAATTTCTAACTTCTGAAATGCGGAATAGCTACTTCTCAAGATTACTATTTAAGTCAAAATTATTCTTTATATATTTTTTGGAAAATGTTCCTTGTCACGAGCGCTTTAATTACTTCCGCGCCATAATTATTTAAAAACTATTTTCGTGGAATACGAAGATTGGAGAGATAAGCAAAAGAACATTTAAAGTAATAATGAAATCTTTGAAACGTTTGTCTTTTAAAGTTCATCGACCCAACCAACCCGCAGTTATCGGATTTCGTTTGTTTAAACAATTCAAATCAATGGAAACTGCAAAAGTGGCTCCAAGTTCAAATAGTGAAGCATTTGGGCTTTCGATACCTTTATTTCAAGTATTGGATCAAGTGAAATTCTAAATATAAAGGAGGAGGAATTGATAGTACACACTTGCATTAGTAATCTTTACTTAAAGGAATTTCAATTTACAAATTTTATACTAAATGTGTATAATTTACTCCAAATATTTTTTCTAAATATTTATTTTCTCATTTCTGTTACGACGTTTTTCAAATTTTAATATTTGTTTTCTTATAATTTATAGTTTGTTGGTTGTACTATTCAAAGATTGAGAAGTAAATCAAATTCGTAAACATATAAATTAAAAAAATTAAATAATTTGTATTGAAAGAGAGAGTTAAATTTTTTTACTCCATTTCTTTTAGTTAGAGTTTTTTTAGTTAATTTAGTTAATGTTAAATTCAAAATTTATAAAAATTAACTGTAAAGTTGCTAATTTTCATACAATAACATGTGTTGTTACTTATGACACTTGGACAAGCTATACCATTGGCTATGTGAATTTAAGTCAGAAGGGTGCGTCTTTCATTTAATCAGATCACTAAGATGAAAATATGACTTTACACTAAACTCCTCCAATAGATGGCCCTACCACAGAATCCACTCTCAGACAATTTTGTAATACACTCATGTCCATAAATTAAGGATATTTCAGAATCACGCAGAAATTGAACTCTAAAATAAAAATTTCACATGTAGAATCATAACACACATTGAGGAAAAATATGCAAATTACAAGAAACCATCAAATGGCACCGATAGTACATCACAATGACAAGAGCGTAAGAGGGGTATATAAAAATAGTTGCATAGAAGTAAAATTGTTCATTAACTTTAAAAGCCTTTCAGAGCAATAACCCCATAGTTATGGCACAAAACAAGCATCTATATGACGTTTTACGTGGTAGAATTATCGGACATCTGGAATGTGGACATACCCAGCTGGGAGTATCCAAGGAACATGGAATCGCTCAGAGTGTCATCTCCAGGCTTTGGCAACGGTTACAAGATGTTGATTACGTGAGGGGACGTTACAGCACAGGTCGCCCCTGAGTTATATCGCCTAATGAGAACCGGTATTTGGCAGTTACTGCCGGAAGTAACAGACGGAGCACAGCATCAGACCTCATTCGTCAGCTTTTTTCAGCTATCGATACGACACTTTCAATGCAGACCATGTATAGACGCTTAGGGCACATTGTTCTATACGCTCGTAGACCTGTCAAATATGTTCCACTTACCGTAACTCACTGCCGCCTGCGGTTAACCTGGAGTACAATGCATGCATTGTGCACACCGCAACAGTGGTCTTGTGTGATGTTTTCCGACGAATCCAGGTTTAGCTTTCAGTCTGATTCTCGCCGGACTTTCATAAGGAGAGGGCCAGATATACATTACCACTAAGAGAACACCATTGAACGGCACCGTTACGGTAGTGCAGGATTGCTCGTTTTGGAAGGAATTATTCTGGGTTCTCCAAAACTAGCCTGCATGTTCAAAATGTAACCACATCATTCTGGAACAACATGTACGTCTGTTTGGGGGTGCCATGGGTGCAGAGTTTCCATTTATGGATGACAACGCCCGTCCTCACCATGCAAGCATTGTTGACGAATGCCTTCAATCGAAGGATCACCCTTATGGAGTGGCCAGCCTACTCACCAAACATGATTCCAGTAGAGCATATGTGCGATATGCTTGGCTGGCGCATTGCAGCCTGTCAACCCGCTCACATATGTCTACAGAACTTCGGAGAGCATTTCTTGATGAGTGGTGTTCTCTTCCCCGAAATTAGATCGATAATTTTGTAATCAGCATGCTAGGCTATATAGGGCCTGTAATGTATCGTCTGGGGGGGTCATACTATGTATTCGTCCTCATACCAATCATGTTTTATTGGTTTTTGTAAAAGGTTTTTAGAAATTTGCTCCTGCGAGTAAAAATCGAAATTTTCATTAATGATGTCAAACATAGCATTATTTTTGCTCTTTACCTTTTGTTTAATGAATTGTCTTTATACAAATAAGTCTTATTTGTCATGTTGCATCAGTCTCTTTCTTTGCCGGAACTTGTATTATCCTTAATTTATGGACACGAGTGTACATATTTTATATGAACACTGAATAATAAATAGCTTTACCAAGTATTATAACTATAAACTAGGTGTTTCAGATATCGTATTTTTCAAGCAACATCAATTAAAAGTTAATCGAGTATTTGAATGAACATGTTCTTTTTAATTTTTCGCATTTGTTTCATATTTTTAAGCACGTCTGCTTTTTATTTTCCCACAGGTCAGAAAGAAAATATGTTGTCACGAGTAAATGCGTATCCAACCGGGAGTGCTTGCATTTGGATAATAAAACTATCACAAGTGTATTTAAACGTGAGAAAACTAGAAAGAATTTTCTACTAACTGTCGGCGTAATAGTTCATAGGTTAGAAACCCACTTTTGATTTTAATGCTTGCTGTGGTTTGGAAGCCACATTAAATCGGTGATGCAGGTTTAATCAGTCCTCGCATGCAATACAAACTAACCAATTTAATAACAGTTTTTATCTCAATTCATTTAGAAACAAAAATTATTGCTAAATTTTAAATAATCGCTTAGAAATTTAATGATATCTGAAATCGATATTGTTCTTTATTACTGATTTATAGGACATTTATTTAACCACATATTTAATCGGAATTAAGAAACATTTGCGGTATTTTATATATGTACTGGATATTATTTTCTCCAAAGTAATATTCTTATTTAACTTATTTAAACTTAAGTAATTTGGCAAGAGGATAAAGATTCATGTTTAAGGGACAGGAGTGCTGAATATTCTATTGTAATATTAAATGTTGCAAAAAAACAAAACACGGGTAATATTTGGCGTATAAATGTTGTATTTGTTATATTTTCAAGAAAAAAAAATATTTTTATTTATTAAAGCATGATGAAATAATTTTCTGAGCAATTATAAGATACATATTTACTAGTTGAGAGAAAGTATAGAATATTCAATATATTTACAGATAATTTATCATCAACGATCCTTTAATTGTGGTATATTCCACAAAAACTTCAGTTTTATTTTCAGTATACATTGATCTAAAATAAGATTTTAGCCTTACCTTCAACAATCCGATTTCCGATTATGAGATGAATTCTTTTATGTAGCGTGTGTATTTCATAAATTATGATAATTTACACAGAAAAATCAAAATCTTTAACTAAATAATTAACTTACCATCATAATCAAATATTTAAATGAACAAAGTTTTAAATCATTAATTAATTTTACAAGAGTCTTAAATATAAATCATACAAGATTGAATTACAAAAATATTCATTATAACTTCTTAAAGTTAGTTAATTTAAAATAAAAACTTAATTAGAACGAACAAATAAGATTAACTAAATAAATTTAATAGACGTCATGGTCAATCATTAAAATTTCTTAAATTGTCAGTTGTCCTTCAAGTTCAAGAACAATGTATGATTGTTAATTTTTATATGTAAATTCATTTTACGTTCAAGAAAATGACTGATCACAGTTTAAGGTTGTTTAATGTATATGCTATTTAGAAAGACTATTGTAATTTAAAATATGATCAGTTAAAGGCTTATTTTTTTTAAATTCAGTTAAATGCTTAACTTTTTAAATTCAGTTAAATGCTTAATTTTTTTAATTCAGTTAAAGGCTTAATTTATTTAAAATTCAGTTAAAGGCTTAATTTAAAATTCAATTAGTCTTACATTTTTTAAATTCAGTTAAGGCTTCATTTTTAAAATTCAGTTAAAGACGTATTTCTTAAACGTGCCTTTAAAAGATCAATTTACAGTTTTGTATGGTCAAATTATTATTAATTTAAAAGCAAACAAGTTAAAAATAATAAGATATATGGCTTAAGATTTAGATATTGTCTCCTCGTGTTGTAAAAAAGGATTTAAATGTATGGAATTGAGAGAGATTCCTAATAAAGATAATGCTCACTTTTCAAAGAGATTTTCAGATGATAGATTTCGGAACATTACTGAAATGAAAATATACAAGAAATTAAAGCTTGTGACAAAACCTGTTCGAAAACTTCAAAAGTTCTTACAGGAATCTGCTGTATGAATTGCTAAGAAAATAGTTTTAAAACATTTACTTCTGTATCCGAATTACATCCTCTGTTATTGTATTGCATGACTCTTAATAAACTCAATATTAAACATTAACCCACGTTACACCCTTAAAGATTGAAGTTTTAGCTTATGTTAAGAAAATAGTGTTTTTATTACATATTACATTAACTTTTATATGATGAAATTTACACCTTTGATAAATTTATTTTTAACGTTTTAAAATATTAAGACTTATTGTAAAGTATAAGAGATTAAATATTATTTATAGCATTGATCTTCATTTTTTTCTTTTTAGCTTTCTTCTCCTGCAGTCATTTGTGAGAACGGTAAAATATTAACATATTTCACGTTTGTAATATTTAAAATCTTATTTTACATGGAATTTTTTATAGTTGTTAAGGAATTTGCTAAATTAAAAATGCATACGACAGAAGGAAATTCATTTACTCTGGTGACACTGTAAAGTTTCTTTTATCCGCATATGAATGAGTTATCTCAAACTTTCATAAAATATTATATTTTTTCAATAGATAAAAGATATACGTAAGCTATAAATTATCTTGCATAATATTTATCTCTTACTTTTCAAATAGGTGGGAGGATTATTGACAATAGGGAGCGGACAAATGATCCAAAGCCTATTTGAACAGCCATCGCATTAAATACCGACTGGGAAAATTTCCTATGCTTAGTTTTCAGTATTCCCATGCCACAACCAAGAAATAATGGAAAACTACCACATATTCTTACAGAATGGCATGCATAAGGTAGATTTGCAACATTTCTCTTTACCGTTAAGTTATAAATTATTGAAATAAGCGGAAATTTCATTATTTGCATATTGAGTTAGCTTATTCATTCAGAGGTAGCGGTGGCCTGGTTATTTTCATTATAAGATGACAGTGAGTTCAAATCCCGGCATAACCAAAAATTCCTCATGTTCACTAAAAGCACTGGGGCACGTTAAAACTGGGAATTGTCACAATGTATTTTTCCAAGTGAAATGGTATCTCTGGGCTTGGCAAGCCAAGTATAGTTGGTCTTCTGCTTGGTACCAGGTTCAAAATCACAAAACCTCCACGTGGCTACTTCCATCTAACAGGCAGAGCCCAAATCAGGGCTAGTGATAGGGAATGGTTTGGTTTGTTTGTCACTCAACGGTCATGTTTTGCACACGAGGGTTAATTAGACCGGGACTTATCTAGTGATAGGGAAGCATTCTGGGGCAACAACCTTATTCATTCGAGAAGAAGTAGTCCTCGTTATTTTTAAAAAAGCATAATATATAAGAAATTAAAAAAATTAATTTTTACAAATATAAATTTCTTCGCTTGTAGTTTTATAAAAATTTATAGATTACTAAGCCTACCTATTAATTTCCAATCTGCGATATCACACGAATCGCTAAATTGAAACAATTTTTCATTTTAAATTTAGTTTCATAAAATTAAAAACATCTCGTTGAAATCTTAGATGTTACAGAAAGTTCTCGATTTTTATTTCAAAAAATGATGCCAATAAGCCAAAAGTGAGTAGTTTTTATTATATGTTACTTTTTTCAAAAGTTTTTTCCGAAATAGTCAACAATATATAAACACTGTCTATTTAAACAAAGGTTATTACTCTGTAATATTAAAGAAGTATTTTCACTTTTTTACTTCCGTTTTCCTTTTGATTTAGCTTCTTTTTGCTCTAATTTTAGTTTCTGAAAGAAACACCTTGTGCAAAGCTCAAATAAATCTGCTGGATGTCTCGTTAAATGTGGAAGCGATCTCAAGGATGCACTGTGACCGTATAGGGCCAGGTTATCACTTGTGCATCTGGTTGTCATCCCCTTGGTCTCCGTGGTGGGTGGTGCTGTCAGGTCCCGAAATTTTAATTTAAATAAATGGAGGATAAAATTTATATTTTTCACCCATGGCAGCAACAATTGGAACACTTGAAACCTATATATTTCATAATCAAAAGGAAACTTTACAACTGTGTCCCCTTTCTTCATTTCTAGAGGAATATCTAAGGAAATTGTTGCGGAAGTTAAGAAAGCTCAGAAGAGGTACTTAAGTGACCTGCATTTTGAAGCTGCATCCGACTGTCAAGCAGACATTCTGGCAAGCATGATATCTTTGGCAAGCTTCGACGTGACTGTCTCACCTCACTACAACCTTAACTTTTCATGTGGTCTAATTTCAGCAAGGGATTTATTATTTTGCCGACGGAGGAGACTCTCGAGAATTTACGGAGTTAGAAAGTCTATGGTGTTAGACGCATTGGTATCAGACGGGAAGGTAACATAATTGATACCAAACAACTTGTTCTGACTTTTGCGACTCCAGACCTTCCATAGTATGTAAAAGCTGCGAACATGAATTTATCCGTCAGGTCTTATATACCAAATCCCTTGTGATGTTTCCAATATCAGCGCTTTAAACACTCGACAAATGCTTGCAGAGGCAAAATCACCTTCATCCGCTGCGTGGTTGTTGGGCACGATAGTTCGAACTGTACAGCGAAAGAGGTGTCAACTGCCATGATGACCATCCCTACTATTCTCGAAGGTGTCCTCAGTATTTACTGGAAAAAGAGATAATCCAGGTTAAGATCAATCACAAATGCTCTTATTCTGTGGCGAGACGATTGGTGATCTCTCGCACTACTCAGTCAGGAGTTAGTTATGCCACTGCTGTCAGAAAAATCACCAAATCCAGCATCAAACAAACTGAATAATTTTCTTTTTCCCCAATAAGATTTTCTCAATCATCTGAAAAGCCTAAATTCAAAAAATCTACTTTTTCTAGAATTTACTCCTTTTGCAAAATTAAAATCAAAGAGCAAAAAACTAAAATGCAAAAAATTCTTCGATTTCCACCCACAATGCTTTCTTGTGTTTGGAGACTGATGAGATTCCTCTATTATTATTAAGTTTTATATAATTTATCAAAGTATGTGATAAGTCATTATCACTTAATTATCAAATATGCATTTGAGCAATAGATGATTTCAGTATCTAAAACAAAAGTTTAGATTTATTTTAATGTAAAACGTAAAAGATAATAAAACTATTTTATTTAAGACTTTTGATGGTTAAAAACTAACTTAATAGATATAGTAAAAAAAGAAAAATGTATGTATTGAGACATTTTGTTGATATATATAAATGTAATAAAATATTTACTTCTGATTCATCCTAAAGAAAATGTATCACAACGCTAAGTGGCTGTATTTTCGAAATCATATAGAGCATCTACATGAAAGTGATGTATTCTTTTTATAATTTAAGAATATAAAAATTTAAAATAACTCTAAATATAATATTAATAATATTTCAATAAGAAATTTTGCTAAAACACGATTTATTCTCAGAATAAATTCAAAGCCGAAACTTTTGAATATTATTTTTTCCAAATTGACTATTCAATTTATATGTTAAGTAATTATTTTATTTTAACAATTATTAAAATATCTAGATCTTCTTGCAGAATTTCAAAATCACATTTATTTACTTACTAATGTAAATGAAGTACTCGATTCGCTGTTAAACTTTATTTCATTTTCCTATTGAAATTGGTTTCTCAATTGAAACAAGGATTTTTTTTTTACACATAAAATATTTAGGTATTTAAATTTACACATTCATTGCATTTCTGTGTTCGAAAAATAAGTAAAAATACAATGTTAGTTTATTTAAAATATTGTGAAATGATATGAAAGATTAAATCTTTTCCTATTATGAAAGAGTATGAAGGCTTACCTTGATGAAATGTACATAATATAAATATGCAGAATTGAATAGCAATATGTGGAAATCCATTTATTTAAATACTTATTGATAGAAACATATGCAGAATAAAATATGGGAAAATTATTGAATTACATTTAGCTTTCAATATGTTTTATGGAAATAAAGCAATGTCGCTAGTTATTTTAAATACAACAAATATAATTAAGCTATATCCGTGGTAGTGCTGTAGAGGTAATGAATGACACCGAGATGTATTTTCATAAATAATTCAGATAAAAATTTGCTTTTTAGTACACATTGCTTAGTAAAGTTTAAAATTTTTACCTTTCAATTTCAATTTAATTAAAAAAATTGTATTCAAAAAAATCTAAAGCTATTGATTTTAAATTTTTAAGTGTTAATTTATACATTAAAATTATATAATTTTCAACTTAGAATACAGTTTAAATAAATGTGTAAACATTTATGGAATACTGTAGATGAGTTATCTTAAGAAATTTGACATTTTCAGAAAATTTCAAGATATGATTTTGTAAGAATAAAATTTTTAATTCTTTTATCTTTATTGATTTACATCTTCATTACTTTTTAATTTGAATCCGGATTAATTTATTTATATGTTAATTTATATCTTTTGCTTTGGAATGATATTTTTATGGTAATAATAGATCAAATCAATTTTCCTAAAATGTTTTTGATCAATATTTCAAACTTTTTGTGAAGAAATAAACAGAAAAGATAGTTTTTCCATTTGCTTACTCAATTAACTTTACTTAATCGTTTTAAGACTGATTTAAATATTTTACATTCAAGTGTGTGTGTAACAAAAATATCTGAACAGTTTACTCAAAGTACAAAATAAATGAATACCCAATCAATTGAATTTACGAGTTTTGATCAATATTAAAGTAAAATTACTATTGTAGAATAAAAAGACAAAGATCGCACAGTTCCAATACTTAAATTTTGTGTAAACAATACAAGATAAATTACTGTAGAAGAGGACAATGACTTTATTTAATTTAGTTAAAAGAAAGGCTTAAAATATTACTTTAAAAAATAAATTAGCAAATAAATGACAAATTCAAAATGTGCGTTTCTATTTAATATTTAATGTAATGTAGATCACAAGTACTATGGATTCAACTATTTAATTTGCATAAATTTTAAATGAATTTTCCGTCTGAATTAGAATTAAATTGCATACAATCTAGAAACATGAATCAATTTAGCTTAGAGCAAAAGTTCTAAAATTCTATTCGGGATTAAACTGAAAAATATTAGCAAGTGCTTTTTTAACTGAGTAAACTATTTTAAAATAAATTATGAATAAGGTCTTTAAAGTTAAGCTACCAAGGAAAAATCCACATGAATAAAATAGGGCTTACTAATTAATGTTCCATTAAACATTTTAGAGATGGCAAAATTGTACAAGTTTTTTTCACAATAAAAACTTCATACACTTTAGGAATAAAAACTTCATACACTGTAGGAAGGTTTTTTTTAAGACTTATAAATACTGCGTACAAACTAAAATCTTTAAATAAAAAGAGCTTTGTGGAAATGGCTTTTATTAATTTTATTTTGAAGAAAAGTTTTCAAAAGAATATCCAGAAATTATATTTGTGTCTACTTAAAACTCATTGAAGTTGCAATAAATTTCAAAGAAAGATGCAGTGGATAAAACTTCTCTTCGGTACTTCGGTAAAATATAGGTCACTCATTTTGATGGTCGTCATCAATCATTCTAAAATACTTATTATTCTTGACCACCAGCTGAGACAGTGTTGATGGAAGTATAATTGAGACTCTTTAAAAAATATGATCTAACTGAAACTAAGTTTTGAAGATTTTAAAAACTGAAAAGATTTGTGATAAAATTAAGAGATTCTGATAAGCTAAAATATATGGATATTTTTTTACAATCGATCTGACAAATCTTTCAAAAAAATATTTTTTATTAATTATAGTTTTCAAAATAACTGAAGATCATTTTTTAACTATCTACATAAGGGAAATTCTAATGCTATTTACTTTTCATATTTAAATAAAACACTAAAAAATTCATTGCTATATTTATCAGTAAATGCTGCTAAAATATATTATTATATATAAAATGTTGGCTCATTTAGCATTTAAAAAACAAGCAACAAAAATTTAGACAAAATGCTGATATTCAAAATGTTAATTTTTCTGTAAAATAAGATTGGAGTTGGTTGATTTAATGGCGCAAATTCCAAATAAGGATAAGCTGCGCCAATCACAATGTATTAGATATTAGTTTCTTTTCTTCATTCATTAAAAACTCAAATTTTAAGTGATTTGCAACTTTTTCAAAACATATTAAGTGATATGCACATTAAAATTCTCTATACAAACAATATAAAGATGTATAAAAATAAAAAATTGAAGTATAAAATAAAGTATTTCTAAATCAGATAAAATTCATAAATCCTATGTCTTTTAAAAACGCAAAGAGATTGCAATGGGGTAGTTTCCCAAGCAGGTCTTTTTTTAAAATATTACTATTAAATTATCTGAAACCATAATGGTTAAAATCTGGACACAACTAAAATGATATAATGTGAATATTCATCACACATTTCATGCCATGTTTGGAGATCATTTTATATCAAATGTTTGTAGGTTATACGTGTGGGACGGATGCGATGGCGACGTCTGCGCTTCGTGGAGATAAGACAGGTAATGGAATGATAAATGGAAAGATGGAATAGAATTTGTCACTGATTTACATATTTCAAGATTCCTGCTAAAGAGAATGTACCAAACGTTTGATTCCTTTTCTCACGTCTGTTGATGGAATTGAGGGCAAAATTGAAGTAGATGCATACTAAGTGGCCACATCAGCCTTCTCATTGCCATATATTCCTATGTGGATTGGTATCAAGCAAAACAGTGTTTCAAATCCCTTGCAAGAGACATAATTAAGCAATTTAAAAATCTTGGACACAAGTGGATGTCAGTTATATATACATATATAAGTACTATTTTTCAAATCCTCTAAAACACTCGTACTGTCAGTGAACACACAGAATTTATACTCGCTTTTATTTCTCATTTGTATATAGCCCTAGTCTCTGCAGTGAAGATTGAGGAGGACTTGTTAAGACTGGAAGTGTAGGAGGTGTCATCAAGATAAACTCCACAGCCAACGTGCCCTGCAGTTTTGGATACATGTGCGTCATAAAATATATGTGTGCATATAATATTCACAGTGGTGAAATGAATAAAGTTCTTGAAAAGTAAAAGGATGTGTCCGAGTTTTTATATTTTTATAAAGGATTGAGTATAATAATGCGTTGATCATACCAAGGCGGATGTGCGAACAATTCTGTAGACTCTCAATTCGGATATCACATAGATCAGACCACACAAAAGATAGGATTAAGCACGAGAGAAAAATGGTTGAATGTTTGATGATCGAGCATTATATAATCTCTTAAAAGCAGCACTAGGAACCATGAAACGTATGGGATGATGAGGAATGGACGATTTTGAATATATAAGAGACAGCTGCATTCACCACACGTCTAATGGTAACTGTTGGCAGATTACATATAGACTAGGGAAGGGTGATGTGCGAAATGCACCGGAAGAAACCCTTAAAGTAGAGTGGTGGACGGGACCCAATTTACGTAAAACGGAAGAACTAGCCGATCCGTAAGCAACACAACCGTAGTCAATACTAAATAAAATTACTGACTGGTAAATTCAAAAGAGCGATCTGCGCTCCTGCACTGATTGAAGATACTGATGTACGGCGGCTGTAAAGAGCACTAGATTAGCTTATTCAAAGCCATTTCTAGAACCTATTTTGTATACTTTTTTTATAATATAAAAGCAGTATAGTATTTTTATTGATAAGCCTCTTCTTCAATTTTACTTAAATATGTAGAGTTTAAGAAGAAAATTATTTTTGAATAAATAATTTTTCAAAATTGGTGGGGAGAAGATTTTCGCACGTTGTTTTCCTTTAGCAGTAGTTTACTTGATCACACACACAAGACAACTTAAAAATTTAGAGAAAAGTGTTAATAGAAAGGTCAATTTCTTTAATGCACTGCTGTAAGGAGCACTCGAACTTATTCGAAGCTTTTTCTCAACTTATGTGTGTGTATACATTTTATAATATAATAAAATTGATATAGTATTAAAAACCTATTTTCATTTTTTTTAAAAATGATTTTTATAATAGTTTATTTTATTCTTGAATATGAATTTTTGCAATTTCAATGCGATAAGTTTTATTTCTATTTTAATATATGGAATTGATTTTATTGCATAGCGAATATTTTTTTTAATTTTTTTTTAATTTGTTCGCTTTGGAGCTCAAATATCTAAAAACTTATTTAAACATTCATTTCTAGCATCACATTATAATATACTAATTCGAAATATATGTTTAATTCTTAGAAAAAAATCCCTGAGAAAAAAACATTTTGAAAATTGTCATATTTTTTGTTAAAAATAGGAATTTAACACTCCAAAGCAATTTTTTTAAATTTGGCTTTATTTTTTTAACTAATGTGTTTCTAATGTTGTTCTAATTTGACATATTTTGTACAATAGATTTTTACCCCTATTAAGATTCATATCTGAATTCGATTTATAGACAAGATTTGTGATACATTTTCATACATGAAATATTTTTAGAAGCTAAGAATAATAGAACTTTTTATACGAACTCAAATAGAACTTTTTATACGAACATTTTATTTTGCTTACAGTGAAATATACTTTTAACATTTTAATTAAAATTGAGAAAAATTATGCAAATAAAATTTGAATGTAATATTAAATTAGATTTTAACAAAATTTCTGCAGTTTTTAAATCAAGATTTAATAAATGTATTAAAAGTCGACTGCTCAGGAGCTTTTAAACTTAGTACCATTTGAAAATTTTATATAACAACGCAACTTTTATTTAGTGAAATCTGCATTCTTAAGCTGAAATGTACAGTTGACAAAATGTTTATTTGTATACTTCAATTTTGGAATTTTATAGCAAAATAAAATATGGTAACTAAGTTAAAATTGCAGAAATATATTCTGGTGAGGTAAAATAATAAAATATCAACAAAAAATAATCACATAAAATTTAGTTGATTAATGAATAAAACTTTATAAAAACAATACAAAAAGAGTATTTGTACACTTAGTGACACATTTTAAACATAATTACAATTATTTTATTTAATACTTTGTATACATTTCATTGGCTTTTACAATTGCTTCAAGACGTCTGGGCATTGATACTATTGACTTTTTGGTGGTTTCTTAATCTATTTCTTCCCAAGTTTCCATGAGTGCTTCTTTCAAGCTATTTTTACTTGTAATATTTTTTTCAGACTTGAACATCCAACAGTATCCACAAATTTTCAATTGGATTTATATCCGGGGATTGTGGTTGAGTTTCAAGGCGTTTTGGCGCATTACAAAGCAACCATGTTTTAGTAACTATCGCAGTGTGTTTTGGATCTTTATCTTATTGAAATAAGAAAGTGTCTCCGATACCCAATTTTCTAGAACTGTCTAATAAGTTATGCCGCAACACATCAATGTAACCTAAAGCTGTCATTTTTGTGTCAGTAAATAGTAATTTTCCAACCCCGCCGTCAGCTACACAGTCCTAAACCATCACATTTCCACCACCATGTTTCAGGGTCTAAAGTGCATTTTAATATCAAGGGCAGTTATTTTGTCACCAGATTTTTCGGATACTAGGGAGTGAAAAAATTTCAAACTTACTCTCATCTGAAAAAATAACTTTTTTCCAGAAGTCCATCGGTTTGTCTTTGTATTTCATAGCAAATTCTAGACGCTCCGTTCGATTAACTTCAGAGATCATTGGTTTTTCAGAGTTTTGCTCTTTAAATCAGCACTATATAACACATTTCTTATTGTTTGAGCGGTCACTCTAATGTTAGAAGATGCGAAAAGGTCATCTGCAATTATCTGAGCAGAAATTTATGGTTTTCTGATATCTGCTTTAAAAATACTTCGTTTATTTCTTGAAGTTAATTTACTCGGGCCACCTGGCCTGCGTTCATTTTCAATGCACCCAGTATTTTTATATTTTCTAACGATGTAACCAATAGTTGTAAAAGGTTACTTAACCATCTTTTGAATTTCGCGACAAGAATTTCGCCGAGCTGGCAGCCGAATGGTTAGCGCTCTTGCCTTCGGTTCAACAGTTCGTGGGTTCGAATCCCACCTTAGGCATGAATGTTTGTAGTGGTTCTGAATCCACTTTAAGCCGTAAGTCCCGGTCTAATTAGCCCTCGGGTGCAAAAAATGACCGTTGAGCGACAAACCAACAAACAAAGCGACAAGAATTTCTACTTTTATTAAGGTTAACAATATGAGTTCTCATGTCTGAAGAAACTTTTGATTTCGTGTTCATTTCTAAAATTTTCTTTGCGAGTGACCACTGTTAAAAAAGATATCCTTCGATATTAAAAAAATATAAACTACCCAAAAAATTAACTATCATGTGAAGAATTGCATGAAATGATAGTAATTATCGGAGATATAGGTGTACAAATATACTTTTCGGAAGAAATTTTTCAAGTTTGTAAGGTTTAGATTTCATTTTCAATTATTTCAAAATATTTTTTTCGTTTACTTAGAAATAAACAAGTCAAACTCACATCGCATTGAATAAAATAGCTGATTATGTTTCTAAACTTTAAAAAAAAGTAGTGTACGAATAATCATTTTGCCTAATGTACATATCTCAAACTTTCTTTGGCATAATATTACTGTTTGCAATATTGTGAACTAAAATTTAATTTTTATTTTATTTTTAATTACATTTCGATTTTAATATATCATTTCGTTATTTTTCACACTTTGATGTTTGAATCATTTATAGAGAGCAGGTGGCTATTACCTAGTTATAAGGACTAGGAATTTTCATAGAAAAACTTTCATGTAGCTCTACGTTTTCCATGTTTTTGCTCACAGAGACTGGTATTAATTTTTGTTAAGTTATCATTTGGTACCGAGTAAAATGCATATCTTCCATTTGATTAACATTTGAAACCGAATTGTGCAGTTTTAATTCTCAAAGCAGTCTTTAAAATTTGTCACGATGGTTCGATTGAATAAGGTTTTAAGCAATTTTATAATACAAGTTTAATAGTTTGGCAAAACTTAAGAGGAATTTTCTTATTCTTAGTGTTGTGAGGTCCTTTGTTTCTACGTTATGGCTTTTTCTACTAGGATTGCTGGTTTTAAGGATAATATAATTTAATAAAACTGAAATTTAAAAATCGAAATTACGAATTAATGAATGGAAGCAAGGCTCTGCTTCTTTTACTCTGGTTTGTTGCATCATTCAACGATTATTTTCTACACACGAGAGCTAATTAGTTGATCTATAGATCAAATGATTCCGAATCATACCACAAATAAAAGATTTAATATAATAAAAATCAGTCTCGCACATTTATCTTGCGCAATTTTTGTTTCTATTTAAATTTTAAAAATTCTTATACTTACTTTACAACAAAAATTAAATGCTAGAAACTTAATTTCGCATTTTATAAGGAGTGTGCATATTTCAAAACAAATACAACTTTAAAAATGTATACTATTTATATTCAGTCAATAAAAATATGCATACAGTTTTTCATTTTCTTTTAATTTATCAAAAGAATACGAACATCACAACCACCACATATAACAATGGAAAGCAAGAATTAACTTCACGCTTAATGTAAATAGCATTTTTCTGAAAATACTGTTTTCTAATTAACTTTGCATGCAGTTGCACCAAATTTTATTTTAATTTTTTGCAAGACAATCTAGAAAATGAGAACTAGGCTGTAAATCCTGATAACAAATCAATAACAAATGTTTTCTATCAAAACTGTTTTCCAATTATTCGGTCAGTGGCACGCACCTTAAGGAAAAACGTTTCAGCAGAATTTAGCCCGGGAGAACTGGTCATTAAGTTAAATAACATTCAATAACGCAAACAATATTCTGTATAAAAGCTGTCTTAATTAACAAGAATTACAATTCACAATTAACATGAATATATAAAAGTCGATATTTCTATTTAATAATTTATAAAATACATAAATCATTAGATGCAGCAATTTTAATCGAATAACACAAAGTAAAGGTACTTACATAATCATTTAACTTGTAGAAAATAATAAACACTAATTTATCACCAGATATTTTATAATATACACACAAATATGGAAATCCTAAATTTCAAATGTTTTTCCCATCGAAAATAAAACGTCGTTCTTTATATCATAATTTCAAACAAACATTTCAAGCGTTAGTGCAAAAAATGAGACAAAAGTTTCAGAAGTTGATATAACTAGACAGAAATTTCACGCATACACACATCAAGTAATGTCATAAAAACTCAAAAATCCATTCCGGTGCAGTAACTCTTATGTTTGCGACATTGTCCAACCAAACTGACTCGTTGGATCAAGCCAATTTTTTTAAATTACATTGCTTTTAGAATTTCCATATATTTACACAAACGACTTCATATTACAAAGAATTGACTTTGTCAACTTTAAAACTATGCAAAAGCAGAAAACTATTAAAGCATGTTGTGAAGAAATTCAAAAGATTTATCAAAGAAATAATCATGTATTAAGTATTTTACTGTTAGAATATGCATCTTTATAACATCATTTGTTTTATCGATAGGGTTTTACTCAAGTACCTAAACTTATACTCTGATCATTAATTCAATGATGTTCCAGAAATTCGTATTCCTTACAATTAAGTTGACTACCACACCAGCAGCTTTCCGAAATTCCATTCAAAGAAAATATTATGCTTTACAAGATTGAAATCTTCAATTTTTTTAAATATGCTGTATATCCTTAAAAGTTTATTTTATTTCTTATGTACACTTTATCATTGATTTTATTTTTTTAAAAAAAGAAAGTTTAAATTTCACTCCTCATTAGGAATAAGGTAACAATTTTAACTAATAAAATTAAACTAATACATGTACTGAAAACTAAGACAGTTAAGGAATTTTAGTATAATTCGAAAGCTAGATTTTAGTTTTTCCTACTAATAAATTTTCCTTTCTTAAGCCATGAATTCTATATTTTCTTATCGAAAAAATGTTTCCTATTTTATTAATTTATACTATTAAAAAGAAAACTTAAAAATTAAATTTTCGATTAAAGAAAACAATAAAACCAATTTTCGTAATTTATAATTCTTGTAATTTATGCTTACAACCATTTTCGCAATTTACTCTTACAAAAATTTATTCTTAATGTTTCCTATAATTGACCTACATTTCAAATATATGTATTTTATCTTAGTCAAAAGTAAATGTATTAAAAGACAGATAATTATAGAATCAATTGGGGCCATTGAAATGAGGAATTATTCAATTAAAAACATATTTAAAAGCAAATAGTTACTTACACTTATAAAATCAGAATTATTTTTTAAATATCTTAATAATTCTGTTGCAAAATGTTTAAAACAATAACTGTTGCAATAATTTTGAATTCATATAAACAAATATTTAATATTTAAGGAACAAAAAAAATGAACTTACATTTATTTTCCAATTTCAGATACCAGTCATCTTGAACTCAACCATTTAACATATTCTTTCTATGAATCACAAAATTTGTTTTATTTTGTAAGCATCATTTTTGTAGCAAATATCACTTTTTGTTGTAACCGTTTTAGTTTAGCTGAACAAATGAATGTCAAATGTAGATTTCCCTTTTGCACACTTTCTATCAGCCACTGCCAAATGCCTTTTTCTAGTAATATGTAAAAAAAAACTGTTTTTGATTAACTTTAAATTCGATTTGGCGCTACATTATTGACAAATTGAGTTAGATACCAGGGAATAAGCAAAACAATACAATTTTAGATTTCTGATCCATGAAACATTTTAAATCAAGGAAAACAATACACTTGCAAATTAGGAAAGAAGACATTACTGCCACACTCAGTATTTCAATAAAACTTTGAGCTGTGATTGTTATATCAGCTGAAAATATCCCTTTTGACTTTTAGCAGATGTTCAATCTAAAAGTATTCTGTCATCATTTCCAGGGAGGAAAATTTATATTTAAACATAAATTTGAAGTTCAATTGTGAAACGCGTAAGCTCTACTGTTTAGTTTTAAGATGACATAGTAAATTGAAAATCTGATTTACCAATTATTTCAAACGATAGGAAACCACAAATGAAAACAGTAAATGAAAAACCATGTGCAAAATAATTCGAAATATAAACATATTCTAGGAAGTATCAGAATTTGCATATGAAAGTTTAATTTCCTAAGGAAACTTTGTACACGAAAAATAATTTGCCTGTGACATATCATACATAGAGAGGAAAACTACGTTTTAACCAGAAATTGTGAATTTCATACAGATTCAGTTAAAGACATTTTCTATTCTTTTTTGCCAGCTGGAGTCCATAAAACAGGTTGAGGTTGCATTGTCTTCCAAGTAAAATGATATCTTTTTGATGATAAATAAAGTATTGATGTCATATAATTAGCGCTGGAAATTATTGAGTACCCACACACTTTCGGAATAAAATGACACATCCAGTGAACATGCAACTATAAAAGATGGCACTAGTTCTACACTTCGTAGCTCATAATGAAAATACATTTTTAATAAATACATTTACATCGAAAATTTATTTTTACTATCTATAAAAATAAAATTCTATTTGGTATCTACTATTTTTACAATGCGTAAACCGTAATAAGAACTCATGGCTTATATATATATATATATATATATATATATATATATATATATATATATATATATATATATATATATATATATATATATATATATATATATATATATATATATATATATATATATATATATATATATATATATATATACATATATATATATATGTATATATATATATGTAGATAGATAGATAGATAGATAGATAGATAGATAGATCTTATTTTCCTTCTTCTTCTTAGAATTGGGTTTGTATGTCATTGGGCACCTCTGCTTTTATCAGCATTTTGTACCATTAACTCCAAACCCAATGTTTCCTAGTTCCAGTTGCTCGGGTCACCCACTTTATTAATAAAGTCCAATAACCCTTTAATGGAGTCTAGGTGTAACTCTCTAGTATGGATGATGCCTAAAGAGGTTAATCTAAAGAGGGCAAGAGCCTCGCATTCATAAATGATATGCTCTGCCGTTTCCTCTTGCGTATGACATTTCCAGCAGATAGGGTCTTGCTGAAACAGTCCCATCTGGTCAGAGAGTCAGTCATACTAGGGATAGCTTCCTGACTTTCACCAGAAGAAGATGGTTTGGAGGTCATTTCTACCTCAAGTGAAGGATTCATGACTGCCCCTTTACAAGAATGTCTCTGAGTTCCGTTGTCTTTTTCAGCAAGGTCTACTTCAGAGGCATCACCTGCAGATGCAGAAAGGTTTGTTATTTCTTGTGTCTTTTCATCCACAAGATAGATAGATAGATATAGACAGATAAAGCCATGAGCCTGTGTGGCACGCCAGTCCATGTGGGCCAAGACAGTACAGTGCACATTTCTGTTTTCCTGACCGAGAGGCCCTGGGGTGCAAAACATATTTCCCAATTCTGTGGTCAGTCTAAAACCCCGTGTTTAGTTCCCAAACATGCTTGGTACTCAGTTTATTAACCCACTGAAGAGATTAAAAAGCTTGTCGACTTTGCCCAGCCCGAAGATCGAACCTCGGACTTGTGTCTTGCGAGAGTGAAACGTTATCATTAAAGCACCGGGCTTCAAGCATTATGTAAATGTATACATAAATATATTTCGAAATCTCTCTTTTTATAAAAAAAATCAGTTTTACTTTTGAATGTCAAATGGAACAAGCACATTCAAGAAGAATAAAATAAGTTTCAGCTTATTTTCTCACACATGCGCATTAATTTAAACATAAAAACAAATTTACCACACTTGTGAGTGAATTTTCTTGTCACTATTTAACTAAATGCTTACCCCAACAATAGCATACATTTCTAACAAAATATAATTTCATACTGTGCAATTATTTATGAAAATATTTAGTTATGATTTTAAAAATTTGAAACATTTGTTCTTTGAAAATGTTTTTTGCATAACAAACAAGCTTTACAAAAATCTTTCGTAAGCTTCTGCTTCATGAAATACAATTTTGATTTCATTCATATTCTTTTGTGCTACATGTAGAAGAGCAGTTGAGAATGACAATATGAGAGATGAAGGCAACACGAATGTTCCTTTTTTCAAGTTTATTGAAGCAAAATTTTTGGCGTAACTTTGTTGAATTGAAACGTCTTCTGCTTCAAGAAATTTCTTTTTACCTGAAGAATCACGAATTCTTAGTTATTTTAAATTCAAGAGTTTCCTAGTTTTCGAATCTGTCATTTTAATAAAAAAATGTTTTCCTTTACAGTTGAACATGCTCTTACACAGACGCATTCAGAGTATATTCATTAACAGATCAAAATTACAGTTGTATTTGTTATAATGAATCAAAAGATTTGTCTTTTACCAAAGATTTTAATATTTAATCTAAAATGTGTATACGTATCTGACACTTTATAAGAAATCAACTAAAATATTAATTTGAAGAAATAATTCAATGTAAATGATACAAGAAGTCCTCAAATTTATTAAAAATATGAATTTATTTTCAGAATAATTTCAAATTCCCAACTTTTTAAATGTGTTCGATTATTAAGTATTCTTTTAATTCATAATTTTGTCTGCATTGTAGTAGCGGTAATAATTCAAGAAGAACTTTTTTCATTCAAAATAATTTTTATCTTATTAAAAAAATTCGATTAGAATTTTAAATTTTTTAAATTTATAAATGAATTACAATCCTTTCATCCATTTAAATGCTATTGTAGTTTGGTCAATCAATATAAGAAACAGTAAATGGTTAGGACTTATTTGTTATATCCGCTCTTTTTAAAAATAAATACATGATATTTTCTGAATGGAAGTATTCAGTCATACTTCCTGATTTGTAAAATAGTTTTTTTTTTTTTTTTCATTTGAGAAGATGTTTCTGTAAAAAAGGGTTATTATTTTCTAAAATATTCTTTAATGTAATAATTGGCTTAACCTGCCTCACTATATATATAAGTAAATATTATTTTCATATATAAGGATTATCCAAGCTTTGAAAGTCCTATTAAGGAAAGAAAATTTATTAAATTAAGATAGCTGTTTTTAATTCATCCAACAAATTCCATATTGTTATGATACATAATATAAAAAAATATAATTTTCAGTTCTTTATGAAAATAACTTTTTATTTTAAATAATAGCACTTGAGCATAGTTTATTGACTAGTGTAAAAAGCACACACCGCACAAAAACAGCGTGAACATCAGAATACATGGAAGGATTTAACACATCCAATAGAATGGAGATCCTGGATTTTCTCTCCTGCCTGCCAACATCGTTGAAATAAATGTTCAGACCCTTCAGGGAATTCATTGAGAGAAATTGCGCTCGCTCGTAATAGTTTCACTTTTGCCTAGTTCACACTTATGGAAAGTCATAATTTTGAATCGGAATAAATACAAAGTAATCATACCCAATCTTCAGACAAATCGCTTCAACAGCAAATCGACGTGGTGCAGATGGTATATTTAAGAGGGATTTCCTCCAGAGCTTTTCTTTAATTTGATTTGCCTGCCAAAATCGAAAGTCATACAAACATTCTTTAATAATTCGCATTGTAGTAGAAATTGGTAAATCTCCAGTGGGATTTGTAGTATTTCAGTTCCCTTTCTTACACCAAAAAAGTCAGTCACTTCACTTCGTTTCCGTGTGTTCCGCTGTGTGCCAAAAACCACTCCAGAATTCTTATTTATGGATTGCAATATGCTTAAATTGGAAATACAGTCCTTGTGAATCAGCACGTTTCCGAGAAATGATGGCCTAAATTTCAGATATTGGGTCTGACAAGATAGCAAAACTCTCACACCTACAAGTCAGCTGCTGTGTCGCCACACTAATAGCCTCCACCTTTTCCATACCATGTTCTTTAAAACATATTTATGGTGAACGAATTTTCTTCCTGATTTGAAAGGAAGACATAAATATCTTTTCCCAAGATATCTGAATCTTGGCTTTGAGAATTCATGAATTTTCTTGATTCAGCTTTACAGTCAGTATTAAATTATGTAATAAGAATGTAAATTAACGCAACGTGAACTGTGCAAGGTATTGAAGAAAACTATCCTTAGCTTACTCAAAAATCAGTCCCATTGGAAATATTGAGGTTTACAGTAATTGCCTTCAAAACTACTTTAACATTTGTAAAATATCATACCATCCAGTAGAAAAATGAACATGTAAAGGATTTTTTTTTAAATTTTTTATTACATTTTTGTTTATTAATTGTTATAATAATTGAAAAAACTAAGTTCCTTTTTATACACTGTGTACTTTTCCTTCTGTTGTATTTCTTCAAAGGTAGTGATTGAATTCGCATTCCATAAGTTCAAAAGCCCTGAAAACTCTCAACTTCTCATCAAGGTTTAGAAACATGAATAATACGAGATTATCTTCGGAATAACAGTGACTTGAATTGAGCCAGGAATCTTCTATTCCCAATGTAATCTTATTATACACTATGGTCTATTGGATTAAATTTTAAAGACTACAGGTACTTATATGTCTTGTACTTACATTTAATTGCTAATTTCAAATAATTTTAGAAAACTCGTTGTATTTCTAATATTTGTAATTCAGCATAATTAGATCTCAAGAACATTTCTGCTTAAGTGTTTTTCTTTTCAAGCCAAATAGCTTTGAATATTTTGAATCATACTTTAAAATTATTTATCATAAAAGGTATTTGAGATTTTTAAATAAATATATACCTGTCAATAAATAAAATATTTGATTGATAACAAAAAATCTTAAAAAAACTGTGATAAAGCCTTCACAGGTCTTTGTAATTTGTCATTTTTAGAATTTTTGTTCTAAAAATCAATAAAAAAACTCCTTATTTTCTATTTTGACCATTTGATAAAATAGGTAATTATAATCTATTTTAATTTATGATTAAACAGTAATAATGCATAAAATTTAAAATCAGCACACAAAACTTTCATATTAATTCAATAGTGCATAAATATTTTATAAATTGGGTTAATCTTTTCACAGAGGAAGTTTTATAAGACGTTCTATGGATAAAATGATTTTTTTATTTCTAAAAATGATGTATTCTACACATAAGTTACTTATAGGATTCTTTTGAAGTACAAAATCAATATCTCGTGACAATCCTCCCCTTTTTTCGCTGAGCATGTTTTAAGAAATATCACTTTTTCTGAATATATCGACATGGTTAATAGGGTTTATTAAAACGAGCACAAGTTTTATTATTTCTGCTCTTTCTTCATTTTTCTGAAGTTTGTAATAAATGAATCTTTCGCTTTATTGTTCATTGTCTTTCTAACTTTGGAATAAATTACTTTACTTTTCTAACTTTCAACAAAACTCGTCTCCAAAAATACATGATTTTTTTTATTTTTCTCAAAACATTTATGGAACTATTTCTTTTAAGCAGAAAAATATATCAGATTTTTCTTTAACTTCTATATTAAATTTTCTTTTTTTAAATAAGATTAAATCAAATACTTTACTGACATCCAAGAAAATGTACAATTATTTTAGACGGTCAAAAAAGATTAAGAGTTTTGAGAAATTGCTCTTATCTTCCTATTAATTTAATGAAAAAGGACTTGTGATTCGACATCTTTTTTGTGGAGGCTTTCATTTAAAATAATTAATTGTTCTAAGGTATAATCTGCTTTCATATGGATATTGATTTTAGTTATCAAGAGATCAATTAAAATATTACTTAAACAGGAAATTGAGTCATTTGAAATTTTTGTTATTCAGTGATTAATAGCATTTAAAAATCTAGAAACACAAATATTTTCTTTCGCATTTTTAATTAATAAATACGCTCATTTTTACATTTTCATCTCTTTTCACAAGGTAATAATTATTGCTGATTTCCTTTTAAGTTTCAATATCATGATGGAAGAGTTTCTAGAAATGAAGTAATTTTACAGAATATATCAATATTTTTGAGTGATTTTAAATACATTCATATTAGAAGTTGAATTCACCTGATTTTTCTAGGAAATTATGTTCATTAATATAAATTCAAAACTAATAAGTATAAGTCTTTTTCAAACTATATTTATAAAGATTATAAATAAAATGAATTTATGTGGAAATATAAATTTTGATCTCCAATGTGACTAAAAATTTTATAAATAATTGGTGTGATTTCATATTCCATTTAGATAAGCAAAATTTTGATAATTTAAAAAGCAATTCATTGATAATTTATCACATAATATCTTAAAATATCATTTAATATAATCAAATAAGATTATTTTCAACAATTTGTCCATATCAATGTTTTCTTACATTTTATTATTGTTTAAAGTTCAAATTATTCATACGGAGCTTATTTAACATTTTGTGACACTATACTAAATTATACATCAACATTTTGTGATAAAACTTTTAATTTTTAAGCTTTTAAAGTAAGAGAAAACAAATTGAACATTCCTTTTAGAAACTTTCTTGATGCCATTACATTTAATATAAATTCATTGATCAGCAATTAAACATTCAAAATAAACTCGAAGAAAGACTTAAGATTTTGCTTTTTAAGACATTATGTCTTAATGTGAAAGTTTCTGATTTTTAATACGTAAAGGAAATCAATTTAAATTTTGATTTGAAAGTAACGATATTTTTTTAATCTTGATTGAATCTAGAAGTTAATATTTTCCAAAAACTGATATAAAATTGAAATTTAAACAAAAATTCAACATATTAAAATAAAATTATAAATTATTTTAGTGTATAAAAATATTTTCCCATTACGTATTATATTTGATTATAAATTTATAGAAAAAAGTTTTGTATTATAAATAAAATTTAATATCGAAATATATTTTTTATCAAAACGTACAAAAATTTTGTCTGAGTTATAACAAGAAATAAGAAAAGAACCACAAAATGAGAAGCTAAATGCTATTTTGAATAACCAAAGTTTTAAAACTGTATCTTGACTGCTAAGCGTATAAGTTAGCGATGAATTTTTATACGATAGTTTTGAAATATTTAATCCCCAAAGCAACATAGTTAGGGAACATTTTAAAAAGAGGACTTTAGTGTATTTATATTGTGTATTTTATATTCAGTTACGTCAAAAAATATGTTTTAGGATATTTTGCACTCTTGAAGACAAAAATAATAGAATAATTGTATTTTTTCAAAAAATATGATACATTGCTGATTAATTTTATATATGTTAAAATAATCTTTAGTATGTTTATTTTTGTTTATTTTGATTATTATATTTAATTTGTTTCCTTAAAGATGATTTATTTAATTTATTCATATACAGATGTAAATAGAGAAATAATACTTTAATAATGTTGCTCAATTTAAGACTGTGAAATTATGATAATATAATACTAAGTTTATATTATTAATTGAAATAACAAATTAAATTATTTTTACTTAGCAATTATAGAGATGAATATCTAAATACACTTTTTTAAATCAAACAATCAAAAATTTCAACAAAACAAAACAAATTTATCAAAGCAGATTCAAAATTTAAATATTAATAAATTGTTATGGTGATTAAATTTAGAATCAGACTTCGTGAGTGTTTTTAAGAAAACTTAAACTGCAAACAAAAGACATTTGTATTTCATCCGAAGAAAAAAAAACTTTTTCTCTTCAAGAAAAAGAGAACTTTTACTTGAAGAGAACAATAGCTGAGGCAAAATTCAGCAGACTTTTAGCACAGATGTCCTGCCTTAACCAAAGTTAAATTAAACACCGAGTCTGGTGTTCTAACCTATTTGTGGAAGATGTTTCACGTATATAATAAGGCATCCTCCATATATGAACAATTTATGCACAGTTATGGTGATCTAATATTTCAGTTGATTTGTATGCTTAAGATAGCTTTTATAGTTAGGCAGTGTCCTATAAATTTATTGCTGCTATTGAGCTCTTACGAGAACAGGTACATTTGATATCTTTACTTGTCTTTGATCACTGGTAATTTACCAGTCCAAAAACTATTATCTTCTTGAGACATTAAAAATACAGCTTCTTGTCTGTTCGTCTGAAATACTTACTGCGATTAAATGAATGTTTTTCATTCAGAACCAAAGAAATAGTATGCTGATATAGCTCAAACTAGTTCTTCATACCTTACTGCTAGTGGTATCTTATTACCCAGCTACTCACATTAAATGTAAAGAATTATCGTTAGCTAATTTGGGAAGAGTAAGGTAGTGTTCCTAAACAAAAACAAAAGAGAAAGTAGACTTCGACAAAGCCAGTAATGCAGCTTGATTATCAAAACAATTAACCAATCTCCTGCTCCTGTCAAAGTAGCCTTTGCACAATCATACTCTATTACGCACGATAATGGGACATTTATTCTTGGAATGCAATTATTTGTTTTTCCAAAGAGAATGATAACTTCATTCATTAATTGGTTAAAGAGAATGATAACTTCATTACATTCTAATTGCTGCAGGAAACAAACGAGGAAAATACATGGACAATTAATAACACTCCTAGTCGATAAATAAGAAAATATATTCCCTCTCTCTGAAACTGTAAAAAAAGGTAATTATCTATAATTATCATAACTGCTAGATAATATTCAGTGTACCAATAAAGGAAAATTTTCACTGAGGACAGAATTGTTCCAATCTTCTAGTAATGAAATTTGATTTCATAACTTTGCAAAAGCATATTTACCAATCATGTATTCAGTGGGCAAACTTATGAATGTTGATTGGATAAGTCAGTATTAAACTTTTCCCAATATAAAAATTTGAAGTAATTTTGCTACTGGTCAGAACTTTTGAATTTTTCCTACAAATTAAAGCATCTGATTCAATATGTATACTTTTATTATTACTTACTTGCAAAAGCTAAAGAGTAAAAATTGGAGTTGTTTTAATATATCTAGAGATATTTACAAAAAACAAAACCTTTTGAAGTTTCATTAAAACTCATTTAATACTTTAGTTTATTTGACTACCAAATCTCTGAGCCATAAATAATGACTGGGCAAATGACCATAGTGTAAATCCAATCCTGATGATTTCCAGTGAATATCGCTTCCATCTCATTAAAGCTGTATGGAAGTAATATCTTTCTTATTGAGTTTGGTGGTTAGGAATACATCTTGTTTACTTCAATGGATTCAGCAGTCTTAGCAAATATCCAAAGAAATGATCGTCTCTTCTTCTTGATTGCAAAACTATTCGAAGAAATGGTTAAAATCTCTGATAAAATTCTTCGTTACTTTCCACTTTCTGAGTTGTCACAAACTTTTGCTTGTTTCGCCACCTTAGATTGTGCTTTTCAGTCTTTGTGAGAATTCTCTCTCTCTCACTCTAAATGTGTGTGTTACCCAGAGGGAAATGTACTAAAATCCTCAAAACCTCAGACGAAGTATATGTAAGTATGAATATATATGCTATTGGTTTTGAACTTTTTTAATGGACCTAAGGAAAGATATTCTTTAGTTATATGAGAAATTTTTTACCGAGAATAAGAATGTCTACATATTTTCAATATATGTTAGTTTTAATTACATTTATAGAAAAGAATAAATAAATTTTTTATTTTAATTAAATTCAGTATTTTAAGCCTAAAATAAATTCTAGGAAGAGAACACATGATGAAAAATAATTTTATTTTTAATTATTTAAAGAAATAATTAAGATTTATTTTCGTTGTTTTGTTTCACTTACATTTTAATTATCTAAATATATAATTAGAACATGGTATCAATGTGCATCAATTTGAACTTATACACTTAATTTTGTTAATAAATGTGATATTTTCATGAAAAAATGCTTAAATATATACTTAACTTAATATTCTTTAAAACAAATTATATCTGTCACTTTAAGAATCGATTAGGAAAATGAAGTACCTATTTTACTGTAAATGCACAATGCTTGCAGAATTTTTAACAGATATTTCGTATTTTTAAAATGTTTGATGTGTTTCGCTGTTTTGGAAAAAGAGCATTTTTATTTCAATTGCCTTTTCCTCAAATTCGCTTTTCTCCTTTCGAAAATCACCGAAACCTATTTGTATGCCATTTTCTGTTTTAAAGTTGAAAACAGAATGTTTCCTTTTTTTTCGACTTTTATTGCACTTTTTCATACTTTAGAAGTTCTTTTTATTTTTTTAACTTGTGATGACATTTTCCGTTAAAACGAATTGTTGAGATTTTCAGTCATTTTCTTTATTGTAGAAAAAATGATTTGTCATTTTTATCATTAATTTAAATTTTCAAAAAAATATATTGCTTTTCGCAGTTTTGATAAATTATGACTTTTGCAGATTTAATGAATACATATGGACAATTAAGAAAGAAAAACATTTTAATATGTGAAGGCTGACACTTATATCATTCTCACTACTATCTCCGTATTTTATAAATAAAATAATATTTAGTTTCGTATGATTATAGTAATATTTTAAAAGGAAAGCTCAACCTATATTCATCCTGAAAAGCGTGATCAAGAATTTGTCAAAATTTTACTAAATTGACTTGTGATTATTATTGCAGAATAAGTTACTGTGGAAAAAAAATTCCTGTCCCCTTTTCAGTGTTTCCAATAGAATAGAAATAATGATTAAATATTAATAGAGTGCTAATAGTTATAATAATTTAAAATATTTTAGAAGGTAAAATTATTTACGTCAATTTATACCTATATTTACCTTAAAATAATTTTCATTAATTTTATCTTCGAATAACTGAATAATAAATATAATATGAAAATTAAAAATTAATTTTTAAAATGAGATAAATTTATATGATGTTTATTAAATCAGTGGGAATGCAGACACACAAACAAATTGCAAATATATTTGTTTTACTTCAATAGTCTCCTGAAGCATTAAAAACCTTTTTGTTAATGGGAGTGACAACCCTTCTCACATTCTACTTGAATGCCCATCTGTTTCAAAAAAAAAAGGAACGAGCTTTGCAAAGACTTAAATAACAGGTGGCCCCCAATTATGGTGGACCTAGTTAAGAAAGAGAATTTTGATTTTTTTATAAAATTTATCCATACTCTTATCTAATTCCTTTTTCATTTTTATATCTGTTTTTTTTTCTCCCTGCCTTTTTATATTATTATTTTTTTCATATCATGATTTATTTGGATTTGTTTTGTAGTACATTTGTTGTACCTTCGGGCCCTGTGTGGTATTCCTTGGTGCACAGGGAGATATTTTTGTTTTCCTAAATTAAGAAGAATATCAACAATGCTGTACTTTATTGATGTTAAATACCATATTGAGATGATCAAATGTTGCACATTTCATTTCTTACCTTAAATATAATCCCATTACATAGTATACAAATGTTATATATTACTATATATTTAATGTTGACTTTCAGTATGAGACTCCACTCATTTTTGTGAAAGGATCCTCAACAGTAAGTTTGCATCCTACTTTTACTGTTGCCATTAAATCTGTCTTGTTTTCTCACATTTTCAGCATATATTCTTTCACTAAACATGAGGAATATTTCTCTATCTGTATATACATATATATATATATATATATATATATATATATATATATATATATATATATATATATATATATATATATATATATATATATATATATATATATATATATATATATATATATATATATATATATATATATATATATATATGTATATATATATATATATATATATATATATATATATATATATATATATATATATATATATATATATATATATATATGTATATATATATATATATATATATATATATATATATATATATATATATATATATATATATATATATATGTACATATATATACACATACATACATATGTATACATTCATGAAATTTTATATTAAAATCTTCTTAAAAATTATTACATAAAATAACGAAGCAACAAATATATAATATATACATCATTTCAAATTTGTTAAAATTTTTATGATGAATTGTAATATGATGATTAATTTATATTTGAACATTTAATAGATAATAGAAAAAAATTCTTTTCATCATATTAACAACAAATGAGTTATAATTGTGCTTTGTTAAAATATAATTTGCATAAAATATAAATAATATGGCAGCAATATTAATGAAAAAATACAATTTTCTTGACTTGTAAAATTGACTAAGTAAATTTTGCGAAATCACAATTATTAAAATATTGATTTTAAATACATTTTCATCAAAATTTTCTTCGCTTGAAAATAAATATTCTCTTTGCAAAAGTCGGTTAAAAACTTGATATTTTTAAAATCTTACACACAAAGTAATGTTGTTTAGTTACATTTCTTATTTACCGTGATAAAATAATGTCTTCATCTCTTTACGATCCAGGTGCTTTCTTCTAACTAACTTAAATTCTACTCGTTTGAGGTTTCATTATGAGTATTTATTTTGATATTGAATGCGAGTTCTTAAATATGTTTGAATTAAATGCATTGGTAACAACATGAATTTATCAACGAAATAAATAGAAATTGAATATTTTAAATGATTAAAATATACATGAAATCTAATTGATATATATTTCATAAAAACAAGAAATTAAAGACTGTAACCTCAAATAGTTTGTATGAATTTTTCATATTTACCTATTTGATCATATGTATACATGACCAACCATTATCATTTATTCTAGTGTATGTGACATTATGTGAAACGACATTAAAATATCTGTTTAAATCAGAAATATTTAGTGACTAAAAGTAGTTCATGATTAGCAGCATAAATGCGTCGCTCATTACATAAATCTCAAATTTTGAAAATTGATAATTTTTCAAAATTGTTAATACGAATGCTTAAAACATATCTATCTCCAGTATTCAATTCAGCAAACATTAGCGAAATTAGTTCCGTAATTACAGAAAGAAAGTATAAAAATGATGTTCAAAATTTATAAAAGTTCTTAGGAGGAATATATAGACATCTATACATTTAAAAAAATATTTTAACCGTGGAAAATATTACTATATCTTTCTTTTTAACAAGAATGGAAAATGTTATCGTATAATAATTCTGACTGAAGAAATTCAAATATAGAATTTCTTCTATAATTTTATTGAATATCTATAATTTTAGATACAATTATTTATTTGTATTTGTTATCCAAATGTATTTAATCTGGTTATCCTTCCTTTTTTCTACATTGGTAAATAGCATAAAAGAAAATAGATATACCGTGATAAAACTATTTTCAATATGAAACTTTATAATATTTATTTAAAGGAAAAAAATATTAAAAAGTCTGATAACTTCAAAGAGCTTCAAAGAAATATTGACAGATTTAAAAACAAATGAGATTTGGATTTTTGAAAAGTATTTGAATTTATAAGAAGAACAAACCCTTTAATATATAAGTATACAGAGAGATTATAAAAAAGGAAACTAACTTTTAAGGAACTTTCTCTGTATTTCAAAAAAATAAATCCTTTAACTTATTTTCTCTGTTCTCTGAATTTGAAATTTCAGGATAACTAAAAAATTGCATTAAAAGTATAATAAAAGCATATTGCTGCAAAAATTGCATTGCAAGTAAATATTATTCAGGATATAAATTGGTGTTGAATGATTTGAATAAATATTTAGAAATTTTATTTCAATTTTGTAAAGAATTCATATCAATATCCTTATTTGAAAATTAACTTTCAAAATTTATTAATGTATCTAATTCAGTTAGATATTAAACGTCATTTTTCTGTAACCAAGCGATATGATGTTTTTAAAACAACATGCAAGTCAAAATTTTAAAAAAATGGTTAAAAACTATTTTTTATTCTTTCTGTTCCAATTTCCAGCATTTAAAAATTAAATTCTTCAGAAACATTTATCACCACCAAAAATCTTTCGATAGTGAATGTCCCCTATAAAAAGGAAGAGACTATGGATATGAATTATATTATTGTAAACGCAATGCTAAATAAAACGTATTTTTTTCCATTTTTTTGAACATTTTGAAGAGACAAAGAATCGTGTATTAAAGTCATTTTCATCAATGTCACGGATATTTTAACAGCCAAAGTCTGTAGTATTCTAATAAGTGCTATGTCCTTCTTTCGAAGGACATGATAGGTCATCGCTAGTTGACCTTTATTTACGTGTTGTTAAAAAGGAATCTGAGAAAACTTCAAAACTTCCTCACTGACAGATGTGTATTCAGAAAATGGAAATTCAGGGTATTCCCCATGTGAAGTTCTAGCTTTTGGTCAATTATTTGAAAAACTACTCTTAAAACAACAGCTGTTATCAATTGATTATCTAGCTTATGATACAACGTTAAAAAAATGCCATTGAATATACAAAGATAAGTAATCCATGAATAATATTATTTTCAAAATTATGAAGTTTTCAGGTGTGCTTAATTCAATGATTTAAAGTATTCATGATATTTTTAAATTGATCATGTCCGATTACAGAACTTCTTGTAGCTACTGATATATTGGTATCGTTTGAATAAGTGATAAAATTGGACCAAGACTGCATATGACGTGTTACACATTTTTGATTAAGGGAATTCATTCTGCATTTTATGGGAAAGAAAATACAATGAGTATTTATTTCAAAAAATGATTTTCAACTACTTTATATCAATGATAAAATTAAAATCTATTTTTCATGCTTAAACAAAATCTGAACATGACATGTATACTTCTGTGTTCACCACATCCATCAGAACATATATATATATATATATATATATATATATATATATATATATATATATATATATATATATATATATATATATATATATATATATATATATATATATATATATATATATATATATATATATATAACATTTATAAAAATTCACTGGAAGTTAAATTTAACGATTAAGTCATTATCTTAAAGACAATACAATGATATTCCTATAGTTTTGATTTTGATTTTAAATTATATTAGGGAAATCAGAAATCGCTTGTAAGATTGAAGTAAGGACTTGTTTTTACATATGTAGAAAGCCCAGCAAAGCATTGAAGTTTTTACAAGAATTCTGATAACACCTACTTTTACATTAAATATACTTAAAGTTTACGTCAAAGTTTCTAAGCTACTTTAACTTTTTAAACATACTTCATAATTTTTCAGACTGCCTTGGGCAACAAAATATTTTTACAACATTAATAAATATATTTTGATGGTATTCATATTTTTTTTGAACAACTGTTTTGTTTTTTCTTTTTTCTTCTTTGGAATATAGAGATGAATGCATTACTTTCATGTACTCTTTGCTTAAATGTTTGATATAACTATTTTCATATATATATATAAAGACCCATCTTTCCTATATATAAAGACACTCTTCGGGGAAAGTGCGTGAACATTTTTAGACACATGTCCTTCGTGAATGTCAGAAAAGAGTGTTTAATTTACATAGTTGACCGTCTCTCTTCAAACGAAGTCTTCGTGACTTGGTCAGAAGTCAGGGATAAGGATCACATCTTCATCAGAAGCCTATACCTTTTCCCTATTCCTCGAATTTTTAAATGTATACCTATTTCCTAATTGTTTTATTGCAAAGTTTTATCTTATTCTTGTCCTTAATTTTGTTTTGGTTGTGCATTATCCTTCCCATTATATCTTATCTTATCTATACTCGTACATCTTTCTTCCATCGCTTTTAATCTTAATAGATTACCAAAATATATATATTTGTTGGTATTGTATTTAACTAATTTAGTGGACCTTCGTAAGTAGTATTGTATCTCTTAAATATTCTATTTAATGTTATATATATATATATACACACACACATACACACACACACATATATATATATATATATTATATATATATATATATATATATATATATATATATATATATATATATATATATATATATATATAAACTCCATGGCACGACAGCCCATATGAGCCAAAGCCTACAGTGGTGCCTATAACTGTTTTCATGACCAAGAGCCCTGGGATGAGAAGCATATGTCCAAGTTAGGTGGTCACCCTAACGTAAGACTCCCAGTGCTTAGTTCCCAAGCACGCTTGGTACTCAGTTAATCGATCGACCAACTGAAGGGATGAAAGGCTGAGTCAACCTTGCCCAGCCCGAGGATTGAAGATTCGAGACGCTGCAACTAAGCCACCGGGCATCTATACACACACACACACACACACACACACATCATATCATATCATATACACACACTATATACACACACACATACATACATACATACATATACATACACATATATATATATATATATATATATATATATATATATATATATATATATATATATATATATATATATATATATATATATATATATATATATATATATATATATACATATGTGTATATATATATATATACATATATATATATGTATATATATATATATATATATGTATATATATATATATATATATAAATTTTACTTTAAGTTTTATATTCACATTGTTATTTTGTCATTAAGTTTAATTTACATTTATTTGACGTAAATAAATTTTTTCGTATTTATCAAATAAATCTAATACAGAAACTAGTTGTTTTAGTAAAGAAACTAAGGTTACGAGAATGTTAATGAAGGGAAAAATAATTTTAAATTTATACGACATATTTAAGGATATTTAAGACATATACTAAATTTATATATATTTAAAATTACTAAGTTGATTTCCTACTTCTCATTGATTTGAGATCTTTCTGGGGTACACAAAACTGGCGCCTACCACTTACAATAATTGAAATTCTTTTACCAATGAGAATAAAGCTTCTCCCTATAAACAATCCATTAAGAAGGCAGTAAATTTGATGAAAGAGTGTTACTCTTTCTGATTTATTCACTCTTTACTTATCATTCTGCTTTATATTCAGAAATATTTATTTATTTTTGTCGATTTTTTTCCATCACAGCAAATAAATTTCAACAATGAAAATAACTTATTCACAAAATAGAAAACTTTCTAAAGGAAAATTCCTTTTTCAATAACATTTTTGTTCAGTTTGTAGATGCTTAGTTTTCATTATAGATAAAATATAAAATATATATTTAACGATATAAAATAATCTTATATTAAAATGAAAAACAAAAATCTTTTTGAGAAATAAAAATTTCAAATAAAACTTTTCCGTAGTATTTCTAGAGAGAATATGGTATCCATAGTAACACAAAATTTACAAAATGCATTATGTAAAACTTTCCCTCAGTGTATTGATTAAAATTTATATATTATATTTGAAATTCTTTTTTATTATTATTGATGACTGATTTAGCAGTATTTATTTAATATATATATATATATATATATATATATATATATATATATATATATATATATATATATATATATATATATATATATATATATATTGCAATAAGAGCTTGTAAGAAAATTTATTAAACATGATAAATTTTTATTCTGTTTAATATTTGCATAAGGCGGATGATTTTCGATGTGAAAAGTGGTCATAAATTAAAGTCAGCTGCTTAGAGTTTTTTGCAGAGCTATGATTTTACAAAACAAAGCACATTTTGGAGGCCTATTTGAAATACGAACAAAATATTCAGCTGGGAAAATATTCGAAGAGAATATATAATAAATTTAATCTTACTCTAAATTGAAAAATTATGAAGCCAATATATTTTAAAAGGAACTGAAAAACAAAATTCAAAATTTGGATTGTAACTATCTTGTAGATATGGAGTCATTGTAGCAGAGTTAAATAGATCTAGCTTACCATTGTGAATATGGCTTCACTACTAATATAGAAAATACATAAGAAAGATTTCTTGCTGATGAGTGTACATTGAATACTGGCAATAAAAACAAAGTTTATATCATTATATGAATTAGAGAAGATTTACTATTGATTCAGTGGAACAATGTAGGCTGCAAAGCGAAAGAAAAAGAAAATTTAGACAGGAAAACCGACTGTTTCAGAAGGCTTCAAGATAATGAGCCTATGAAAAGTTATTGGAAAACTTAGTTTTCTTTGAGTCTCACTTAATAACAGTGGTTAAGATTTTAAATCCATAAATGTAGAATCTCGCTAGTAGTGATTACAATAAAGCAATTTTTAGTAATTTTTCTGATATTGCAAAATTACAAATAGAATTTTTAAGCGATCTTATTAATACTAACCATCTATTAGTAACTATTCAGATGGCCTTTCAGTCCAACATTCATTCACCTTCATTATCGCTCGAAGGAGGAAAACAAGCTATCAAACAACTTAAGGAAAATAAAGCGTCAAACCCTGATCACATCTCATCTAAAGAAAGAGTTCGTGAGCTAGCTGACGTACAACAAAGGATTATCTTGTCTATTTTGAAAGATAAACCGTTATCTTAGAATTAGGCTTGTGGTATTTTATGCCAAATTTATAAACAGTTAGAACCTACAATCTCCTCCATATTATCACAGTATCAGCTTGTTGAATGTCAGTTATAAACCCTTCTCAAATATTTTTATGTAGCACTCTTTCATTGTTTTTAAATACATAGTTGGAGAAATCAGTGTCTGCTAAGAGAAGGAAACCTACCTGTGAACAAGCATGCAACTTGTGACAAATCATATGGAAATGCAGAAATTTTGTAAAGAATATTCACAATTTATTAATTAAATTTAAATTAGCCTATGATAACACAGATAGAAAAGAATTTGGATTGTCTGAATGTTCCATAGAATTTAACCAGACTTTTAAAATTAATCTTAAGCATAGCTTTTTCCTGAGTAAATTTATTCAGATAATTTGGAAATCAGACGACGTACTATTTGACGGATTATTTGGTACTCAGAAATGGATAAGACAGAACTTGCTTGCCATCTTTTTAAGTCAGTCTTAAAACTCACTATTCATGATTCTGGAATTAATATTATAGGAATTATTTTTTACTAGGTAAGTCAAGATCCTTGCCTATGTGAATGATTTGGTCGAACTAAAAAGACATTATTAGATGCATTAATCACTATCCAGGGATCAACAGCTCAAACGTACTTCTGTGATAATGAGAGCAAAACTAAATGTATGCCAATGATTATTATGGCTGTCAACCTAAAATTTCTTGAAAATTAATAATAGTTTGAGCTTGTAGACAACTTTACGTACCTTGGATATTGAGTATAAGCGACGTACATTTTCTATTAACCATTGTCTTAATTAATTGAGAAATTTTCTACATTCAAAATTAGTAAAAAATTGAAACATGTTCCTGTATAAACCATTATTAGACATATACTCGAATATGATTTTGCCTTCATGACTTTGCAGGAAAATTTGTTTGTTATCATTCAGAGAAAGGTATTGAAAAATATTATGACAGTAAATATCGATAGTATAAAGCAATATAGATACAAGAAACTGTAACCGGATATATAGGAATATAAGGAAGTTGACATAGTTAAACATATTAAAATTTATTGTAGGAATTTGTCGACCGCATTTGAAATATGAATCTATCCACAATGATTTTCATGATCTTCAAGTACAAACAAGTTCAAGAAAAATAAATTAGCAAAAAGTCCTGATTAAGATGAGCACATTATGTATTGATAAAAATTTTAAGTTTCTAGAGAGGAGACATCAACTGGAGTTCCTTGGCAAAGAGGAAAACAGAATGGAGAAAGCTTTTGAGGAAGGCCCTATCTTACAATTAGCTGTGTGGTGTCAATAGAAGTATATTTATATTTTTTGATTTTACTAAATACAATTTGGAGATTGCATTTAGTAGAACAGAAAATTCCTGTTTCCAGATGAAATTATCTCAAATATTACATCAAGGGGATTTTTTGTTACTGCAAAGAAACTAGATAGATTCGTATATTATATCAAAAAAATTTATATTCACCAGTAGTTAGAACTAATTAAAACAATAATTATAATTCATGATTAATTACCTAATAAATTAATTCAAATAATTGACTCATTACTCAGTGAAAAAAAATTACTTTCCAGATTACATTATAAAATCTAAACTATTTTATATTTCATCGAAGTAAAATTTCGTAGTGGAATGTTGTATGAATTTCAAAAAATGTTTGCACATTATATTATGTGAATGTCATTGAATGACGTGAAATGATTTCAAGATCAGTTTATTTAAATGGTAAATGAATTAATTATTTTTATCAATGAAAATTTGAGAAACGATTAAATTATGTATGATATGATTTAGCTTTAACATTTTTGGTATAATTTGATACAAAAAGTAGCTTTTTCACTTCAGATATAATGGTAAAAATGCAATGAAATATTTTTTTAAATAAACATTAAAATGTCAAAGAATTCAAATCTATCTTAAATACAACCTTAAAAATATTCAAAACATACAAATTAAATTAAATTATGCTAAACATTTCATTTAACACCATTTATAAGTCTCAATCAAATTTGATTATATTATCCTTGTATGAAATGACCTGTACTTTAAAACCATGTTACTTATAAGCATATTTTTTCTAATTTATAACAATAAGCATTTATTATATAAATTAAAACTTTCGAGAAATAATACAGTTTAGAGGAAAAATAAACTTAAACACATTCAAATTTTCATATATTTCCAAAGATTTAGGTGCAATATCAATTTAGGAAATAATCGCGATGTTAAAAATAAACTTGATTTCCATCTTTGAATTTTATTGGAAAACAGGCATGTGCTTGTGAATTTTACTTTTGCTCTTTGGAACAATCTTCTTGACTCTCTTCTCGTAATACGCAGACAAGGGGAGGACAGGTATAATCGAGTTAACGTAACTAATGAGATCTTAGGAAACACTCCCCTGTCTGGACGATGTTTCCACCCACCAACTCCCTCGACGATCGAATTTCGTTTGTTCAGACATCTCAAACGAAGGGTGAAGGAGCAGGTGCCATGTCGAAAGAGTGAGACATTTGCGTTTTCGGTAGATTTATCTCCTATATCGAGTAGAGTCTGCAAAGTTTGTCAAGTGCAGTGCTGCTGTCAAGGAAGTTTAAATGAATGAAGGAATTGTTAGTTTATGGTTTGCATAGACCTCCCCAGTTAAGTAGTATAAGTTTAGAATATTCGTTGAATTCCAGAGAAAAGTTTCATTTGGGATTTCCGATTATTCATTAATTTCAATTTTAAAATCTATTGATTTATACATTTTTGTAATCTATTATTATTTTATGGCATGGTCTAAGTAGTGAAATGACAGTTATTATAAATTTATGCATTAACATATGAAGGTAAACAGATCATTAAAAATAATTAATCACTTATTCCTTTTATTTTTTTTATTTTCAAAAATGTTCCATTTTATTGCATTGAATATTGGATGCAAAATCTATAAAATTATTATAATAAAGTTTTCTTTTAATTTTCTTCAGTTATGTATATACTAATCATGAGAAGAAATATCAATGAAATATTCATATTATGTTTATTTGTATGAGATTTTAACATAACATTTATTTTTAGGTCTTAAGCAAATCAATACATATTTTAAATATAATATTTATTTTTATTTATAAAAATTTGAATTAAAAAGTTTTCAAAATATACTTTGGTGTAAATGCAAACGTGTAAAAAACTCTGTCAACTACAAAATCTGTGGTTATTAAGAATTTTATAACTAAAGTGTTAAAAAACGTAAATAAAATCGTTTCGAATATCTTTTTTTGAATTACTATTATAGAGTAAATTCATTTACCTTCACTTATTTCTCATACTCTGGTAAATATTTATGAGCCTCATAAACGGAAATTTCTAAGCAATCTAAAAAACTTGGATTATTTGACAATATTCAGAAATTTGAAGATACTAAAGGAAAATTGCTAAATTTAACTAAAAACTTTAATTGTAAAAAAATTGCATTTTTAAAATTAAGGATTATTATGCATTGCAACTTTTCTGGAAAATATTCCAATCTTATAAAAAATTATGTATAAAACATTTCAAATCTATATTGAATATTTGACAGGATTAATTAGCCAGAAAAGCAATCTTCCTCCAGATTTTGATTTTATTATTAAGCCTTTTTTTCCATGAATTGTTTGCTTGCAGGGCTATTTTTAATATAAAATATATTAATTTCTTATTTTTTATTGTGTCTTTTAAATACAAAATATTTAAACACTGCAATAAAATATTAAACTCAATTTACAGTGTTAAACTTTTTTCCAGAAAATAGATCACCCTGCTATTTTAATCCTTATATTTATACTTGATGAAACAATTGCAGAACGTATCAAGTGGTTAAACGCCCGATAGTTATATTAAAATGTATGAATGCTACTAAATTAAATCAGTTTTGTACTAAAGCGGTATAAACTTCAAAGTATTAAGTATTGTATATTAAAAAAAGACATGTGCTGTTAGAATGAAGCCAAAGCCATTGTATGATTCTGCCAGTAATTCTTGGGCTTTCCTGATAAAGGGATCCTATATATATATATATATATATATATATATATATATATATATATATATATATATATATATATATATATATATATATATATATATATATATATATATATATATATATATATATATATTTGAATCTTATTTTAGTTTAATTTTAAAACAAAGTTTCTTAATCCAATTTAAGATTCAAGCGTAATCATTTGAATTAATATAAATTATTTATTTGGTAAATTGCTTGAAATAAATGTGTGTAATTCTAAATAAAAATAAGAAAATTTTTTTAAAATAAATAAGCGAGGTTTTTCAAAATGACCTTTATGAAAAGTCATATATTTCAAGATTTAGATGAAAATAATTTATTCTAATTGAAACAAAACTAACACGTAAAAAATGCTTAGTATCTCTTATCACTAGAATTATAACTAAAAATAACATTTATAAATTTAAGACCCTTTAAATTTAAAAAATGTCATACTATACTAAAAGGAAGAATTTCACAGCCTCATGACATAATATGAATTTATAGAAATTACTTCTCTATTATTTTATTATTATTAATGCTTAAATTTTATTCTTAAAGCACTTGCCAAAAAATTTAAAATAAAATATAATGCTTTACTGATTTTTGTTATTGCAAAAGAAATGCCTTTGTGAAGAAACATTTTCAAGAACAGTTTTTTTATATCTGTATTTTCATAAGCTTATTGTTAAGTTTATTCTTTAAATAATACAATTACTCTAAAGTACATGTATTAAATTGCATGCATCTAAATTACATGTATATTCCTTTAATAATAAAATTGTTAAGAAAATACACGTAATAAATAAATATACATGTAATGGATGAATAACATGTATTATAGACTGCTTTAGAATTCCTTTGCAGTTGAACAAAGAAAATCTAAATGGAAACATAAATGACTTAAAATTAGTAATAAAAAATTAAACATGCTTACAATTTTGAATTGATCATTCAATCCTATTAGAACAATTATTCTTTTTCTAAAACCGACTGAAGCTATAAAAGTTAAAGCTATTATATTTTGAGTTATTTTTTATGTTTTTTCTTCAGACATGGGGACAACTAAAGCATTATAATCCCAATGAGAAAATACATACATTCCTTTTCTTCATGTTTCTTCATCTCTTTGAAACAACAAAAATAATAGTTTCTTAATGCATAAATTGGATTTGTGGAAATGGAAATTGTAAATTCAAATTGCTTTTTTTTTCAAAGAGTGCATTTAAATAATCTTCAGTTTTTCTAAAAAAACATGTAAATCTGATCTTTTAGTACGTCTGTGTTTAACAGATCACGTAAAACGAAGAAATATTTCTGCTTACAACCTTGTGACCATTAAGCAGTAAAATTTATGTCATTTTTTGAAATTAATCCTTAAGCGAATCTTTTTTATCTCAATACACATAAATTTTAACGAGTATGTTTTTGAGAAGGAAAAGTAAAAATTTGATATGTTCTCTTTATTGGCAGTGTAATAACTATTTGTATAAATTGCTTTTCGTAGATTGCTTTGTAATTTTAAGAGCCATTTTAATATTAGAATTCCTTCGCCAACGATTATCATGAAAAGATTCATTTTTTTAAAAAAAAGGAATCTAAAAAGTAATTCTCAAAATTTTTAAGACATTCAACGATGTTGAAAAAAATTAAGGGTATGCATGAAATAGCTTTGATAAAATTTTATGAATAACTGAATACGTATCATAAGATAAGAAATGCTCGTTTCCTAGTAAGAAAAACTGTAGTGTAAAAGTTTTAAGTGATAAGATGCTAATTTCAGTTTCAAAAATGAATGCTTAGTGATTTTACCTATCTACTAGGAAATTTTGCAATCTGTCGTAAAAAAATGGACAGAACATTAGCTGAAAACTTATTTTAATGCATTTTCGAAGAAAAATTAAATTATTGTAACTTCCAAAATTACTAAAATGAATATAAAATAACTAATATAAATTTATGTAGCAGTCATAAATTGGAAAACCATGATGTGTATTTTATTTTTGGAAAAAAAAAACTTGTTTGAAATGCATTTGAAAAAACTTGAAAATATTGAAATAACTGTTTTCGACTTTACTTAAGAGGGAATATGTAATTCTTTTCTAGCCTAAGTATCGCGGAAGTATAACTTAAATATACCTAAGTATAATTTATACTAAATTAATTATGGTTTTGAAAATAATTATATCTCAGAGCTTCTGTATATTGTCCCCGGTTCTATTCATTAATATTGGATGCAATGTTTTCGGTGCTAAAATTTGCTTAAATGGAGCTTATAATATTGGTATTTAATAAACTGAAATAACAGTAGTAAATTGTAAAATCTTTTGAAGAAAATAAAAAAAATTTCTAATGTTCACTATATTACTTTAAAAAATTGCATACATGAATGTAATAATTATTTTAAAATAACGTAATCTATTTATTAATAGAATTATTTGCCACAACACTTTTTAGTAATAGTAGATTCAGTTTACAGTTCTTATATGGTAAAAAAAGGATAATTATTTTTATAATTTTAAATGTAAAATGTTTAACTAAAAATAATATATTTTTTCTGCAATTTTTTAATTGCAATATATATATATATATATATATATATATATATCAGTTAAAAGCCTGTTTTTCTAATTTAGTAAATTTGGATTCAAATTCGATATTTAAACGAAGCATTTCGATAAACATTGCATTTCCTGTAACACTTTAAAATTGTTTTACATATTTTATTAGAGTATAAGTCATTTATTTATTTTAACAAAATTACACACATTTAGTTATTTATAAACAGTTATTTATTCCTTTAGTTTTCTTACTGAATGTTTTTACTAGATTGATAATTTATAAGAATTATGAGGCGAATGTATAAATACAATTTTATACAGATTATTATTCCTGTTGTTTTTATATTGAATGCCTTCACTATATTGACAATTATGACAATTAATGAAATTTGTGAATATTGTTAGAGAAAGTTTTTCATGTAGTTAATATGCCTTTTTCTGTGGCCTAGATAGTCTGATTGAGAAGGGAGACACAAATGTTATCGGAAGGGAATGAATTTTTTTCCCGATCTAACCAAGGATCCTTCGTTTTCATAGAGACGGCTACGGAAAATAAACTAGGTCTCAATGTCTTCCATGTGAAATGATACTTCAGTGTATAAGGCTACATCTGTTTTCTGCTTGTGTATACTAAATATACTTGCATAGTAAATTTTCTATTTTGAATGATTATAAATGTATGTTATTTTAAAAGCTTTTAGGAAATAAAATGTACTATTTATATTTAAGTGTACCCCATGGAAATACTTTATTAATGCAAAAAAATTTTTCCAAATCATAAAAAAATCAGATTTTACTTTGCTATCACAAAAGTATGCATTAAAAATTTATTTAATCAGCATTTCTATAGGAATAAAATTTTATTTTTATTTTTTATAAAATTTATTTTTATTTATTATAAAATTTTATTTCTATAGGAATAAAATTTTATTTACTAAAAACACTATTTCTGCAGAGCTTAAATCAGTCTTTGTATTGTAAAATGTATTTAAATTAGAGTAATATGAAATGTTAGCAATTTTACAAAAGAGTAATTTATATTTTCTTTTCGTTTTAGATATTCATTAAACTGTGAAGTAATTATTTATTTCTGCATGATTGCTGTACTTTTAGTCAATATGTCAGAATTTAACGCATATCTAAAAGCTCTTTATTTTTAAAAGTAAACATATGCTAGTGGCACGTTTCCTCATTTAAGCCGAGAATAATAAGGTTATACAAGAAGTCTTTTAAAATCAAAAATAACGAGCTTCTGAAAATAAATGAAACGTTCTAGGACAAAATGTTATCGTGTTTCTGACATTTTAAAAATAATTCGTGTTTCTTGCATTTTTGTTAAGTTATTTAAAGCTAAATTATTTACTCAAAATTTTACAAATTACTTGTTAGGAAAAATTTGATATATATATATATATATATATATATATATATATATATATATATATATATATATATATATAATATATATATATATATATATATATATATATATATATATATATATATATATATATATATATAAACATTAAATATTGATTTCTTTTTTCAAATAACAATTATAAATTCTAAACTTAAATTAAAAATATTATTTTTAAACAAGTCTGTATCAATGATGCATTTATAATCGATACAGTAAATTGTCTAAGAAGTGAGCTTTGTTTAATTAAATTCCTAAAATTAAATTTACATTTTGGTTGGATTTTGCTTAAAGATGGGATTATGTCATTCAATACTCTCAAAAATCTGTATTCTTTCGAATAAAATTAATAGACATTTTTTCATATTAAGATATTGTATCTCACAATATAATTAATTTTTAAAATTAAATCATGTTTAAACTTATAACAGAAATTCAAAAATTAATGCTAAGAATAAAATATTTAAATTTATACATTCTATGTTTAAATTATATTGATTCAAATTTCGCTTTTCAACTTTTCTCTATATTTTAGAGGTATGATAAGAATATGATGTGTATTATTAATTTTATTTTAAAAATTCGTATGAATGAGTGATAAGAAATTAGTTTCTTCTAGTTTTTTCATGTTCTTGTTTTCCATTTCCATGATTTTTTTTAATCTTTGTTATTTTTCACTTTTGTAAACAATAATTTTTACAGATAAATAATTTAAATTCTCGATTAACTCATAGTTATCAATCACAGAATGCATATGAACATTGTTATCAGATGAAAAATTACTGTGATGTCTCATGAAAGAAGGAGAAATAGTTGCAAGAATATTTCCTAACTTTCATAAATGTTTAATTTTAGCCAAATGGGATTGAGACTTATGCTGTCAGAATATCTATTGTGTCAGAAGTGAATTATGATTCTACACAGAATATGCAATCGGTGAATTCTGAAAAATCATAGAAAATACCGTGCTGAAACTCAATAAAATACTGTTACAAATAGCTGAGAAAAAATACATTTTAAAAACGTTTCTTTAAGGATAAGTTCCTGATTCTTGAGTCAATAAGCAAAGTTGCTTGCAAGACAACAAGTGTTTGCAAGAAATTCGCATTAGCATAAATAGTTCACTTGGTGACCATAACTTCGGATACTCTTGATGCTTGACCACAGAAATGAGGACAATCAACTGTGTGTTCAGGAATTCGGCGTAGGAACTTAGTGTCGATTTTCCACATAAATCCACGTTCAATTTGCCTCATGATCTATGTAGTATCTGTATTTAGTGTTATTGACGAGAATGCATGGTGCATTCCTGTAATTTGTACAGATTATAATAGAAGTAAATAATTTTAATAAATAACAAACAAATAAATTAAATATTAGTGTAATATATAGTGCTTTATAGCAACTGCCTCACGTATACATGCTTTCCACACTCAAGTTTATAAATAAGGGTAGTCCAGAAGGATACACAAATGTAACGCAATAGAAGAAATGCCACCTGTTGAAGTATCACACAGATGGCCAAGCAATGACGATAACGTAAGAGATGAGTATATAAGAACATTTGGCAAAGATGGAAACCTATTCACAACCGGTCCATATGGTGCTCAATGCCAAGACAACATTGGTATGACAGATGTGGATGATGTTTTACAGGATAGAATTATCATCCGTTTGGGAATATGGGCGTATGCAGATAGCAGTAACCGAGAAACTCGGAATCACCCAACTAGGCAGTGAAATTGTTTCAAGATGATGTAAATGTCAATAGATGTTACAGTACAGGTCGTTCCGGAATGAGCACGCTACATAAACACTGATATTTGGCAATAATCACCAAAGAAAAACAGAAAGAGCACAGCATTATACCTGCTGCGTCAGCCATGTTCTCTACCGTTTCATAACAAACAGTATACAGATGCTTGGGACAGTATAATCTATATGGTAACAGGCTTATGTTCCTCTCTCAGCTATTTACTGTCACCAGCGTTTAACCTAGAATAGAAAATATGCAATGTGATTGTTGTCATAGTAGTCTTTGGTTATGTTTTGCAATGAGTTTAGGTTTAATTTCCGGCTTGATTTACGTCGGATATTCATATGGAGAACACCAGACACCCAGTACCACTAAAACAATAACATTGAACGTCAACGTTTCTGTGATGCAGGAGTGCTGTTTGGGGAGGTATTATCCTTTGCTCTAGAACAGATTTCAGTCGATGACGGAAATATTACAGACCGAATTTAACAAGACATCATTCTTGAACAAGATACCCTTTCCTTTGGAGATGCCTTGGGCGTTGAACTTATATGTGTGGATGATAATGCTTGTCTTAATAATACCAACATTATCAACAATAGCTTTTAATAGAATGATGGTAGTGGTGGGACTAATCCCCATCTGGTCTAGTGGAACTAGACCAGATCCATGAGATCATAGACAGCCAAAAAGTCCAAAAGCAGATGTGGCCTTTTCACAGCCTCCTCACGAGAAAACCCCAAGTATTTCAAGATGTGTTGCGGGCAAAACGGAGCATTGTTGCACTTGGGGCATGATGCGTATTTTCTTTCACCGTCCTCAAAAATCATACACTTCAAGTGGCCAGTAGAAAGTCGAGACAGTGTCGTCTGGTGTACTCTGGAGCCCTTAAATGTTGTCTCGGTTACAGGATGTTTTTGGAAGTACCAAGGGTGAGCAGGAGGGTCAGTCCAAGTTTTAGAAGTAAGTTGTTTAGTAATGGAAGAGATCTCTGATGGTGTTAGTGCCATGCGATCTTCCGGGTTCAAAGGATTACTGGCGGCAGCCTTTGCAAGGTCGTCGGCTACTTCATTCCCAGGAAGACCAACATGCGAGGGAACCCACTGGAGGTGGAATGGGTGTTGGACTGAAAAACTTTTCAACAAGAGTAGAATACTTCTACTAGTACTGTCGCCGATGGATTGCCAATTGAAAAGGTGCTGGATCGAGGATAGACTGTCTGTAAGGATCCATATTTCCGAGAAATCATTTTATGTATTGTTATTTAACAAAGAAAGTCCACTCATGATGGCGATCAGTTCCGTTCTGAAGATGGACGTGTGGTCAGCAGCTCTTATTTCAAGCTTGATGAAATGGTTGGGGAGTTTAGTACATACTGCGCTGGCAGTTGCATTGGTCTTCAATTGGCTTCCATCAGTATGAACCCTGGCTGCTCCAATAGGAATCTTATCAATTGTCTCTAGAGCCATTTGCTTTAGTAAGTATGGGTGGTCCGACTTTTTACTTGCATCGAGCGTTAGGCTGGGATGGAAAGTGACTCCTCATGGTAAAGGGGAAAATTTGACAGCTTCTGTTGATCCGAAGACCTGAAGCACCTTGTCCTATGTTAGAACCTAATGTAGAAGTCTGACTTGGCTCCTATGCCTGCAGACCTTAGCTGAGCATATTGGAACGGCCTTCACGCCTTGGGGGACCCTACCAGGAGATTACTCTCCCGATGAACTTCACCCGTTCCACCCAGGTACACCCCCTCGCCGGCTATAAGAGCACTCTTTGATGCGGCCTGCAGGACTTGAGGGGGAGAATGATATTACCCATAAGGAATAGCAGACATTCTCACCGGACTTGAATTCAATAGAATATGTGTTGTTAATGTTTGGCCGTTTGATCACCGTCAGATATCCTAATTCTGCGTCTGTACTGAACCTTCAGATAGCATTGCATACTGAGCAGAGTTTCCTGCCACAAGTGCAACTCAATAATGTGATTCTCAGTTATCGTACAAATGATGCTTTCTTGTATGGAAAACATGCGATGCATTAACCATCATACCAACAACGTACTGTTCAGTTGTTGTTCGGGAGATTCGTGGTGTAAATGCTCCAAGTAGCTATAATCATGATTTGTATGCCTAGTATCATACACACATCACCTCATCTGTTCTTTCTCGTTTGTTTAATACATGAGTTCTATGAATAAATCTCTTTTGGGTTATTGTATCTTTAGTTGCCTTTTTCGGAATTATTCATAATTTATGGACATGTGTGTATAAAAGGCATGACATTTAAGGGCACCACCATAAAGTGGTGGATCCCGCGTCATTTTTATGAGAGCACCTTAACATATTAAAACGTTAATGGTTATTTAATGGCTAGCTCATTATTTTCTTTTACGAGGAATATTTGTTGAGCCATACCCAGATAAAATTGATAACACATGATATAATATGTTAAGAGCTGGGAATCTTAAGCTAAAGAAGGATTTTTCCAATTCACTTTATTATTTTTTATTTTAGTTTTTAATCTCACAGGCAAATTAAAATGTTATAGTTAAAAATGGCTGCAAGATATATTATATCGTTTTGTAGCTCTACATACCTTGCACATATACTTTTTCGACGCAAGAAAAAAATATTTTTTAGACAGCATATTGTTCTAATCTTACAATCCAGAATAAATTTTCAATTAATAACTGCACTGAAATATTGGGAATAATTGAACATTATGAAGGCACAAATTCTAGTTCTTACAAGTACGTAAGTTTTTTTTATTAAAAAGATATATCTTTTTTCTGCAAAAAGAAAGGAAAGAAGTGAATAATTTGAGTTACTAATGAATGTTGCAACTTTACTTAAGGATCTTGCGTTTTGATCTACACGACATTGAAAAAGTATAAATTAGAGATGTCTATCAAAGTATAATTTGTGCGTTTTATATTTAATTGTATTGAAAAACAGGTTTTTATTTAAATATACATTTTCGCAACTGGTTGGGCCGTAACTCCATGCAAAATTAAAAACAGACCAAGCAATGCAAAAACTTGCCCAACCCTGTTTTATATGATTGAGATTATTTTTTCTGTTTACGTGTCTCTTTTTTCTACGCATCCGTTTTTAAAACTATTATCATGTTGTTTTTAACAGCAGCCTTTCCATCTTGATAAATATGAATAAGTTGCTTGTTCTCTTTATGGAAATAGGATCATTGATAGGTCAGCACATTTACTTTTAACTGTTTTAGAAGTATTTAAAAATCTAAATATTTTGCAATGCAGTACAATTTTCAATGCAAATTAAGATATTTCTAAAAGGAATCTAATAAGAGTTCTAATTAATTATATACATTTTAGAACTCTTTATATACTATATATATATATATATATATATATATATATATATATATATATATATATATATATATATATATATACATATATATTAATATGTATACATATATATATTATATATATGTATTTATATATATTATATATATATATATATGCGTGCGTGTGTGTGTGTGTAACATGTTTTATTGTAAAAATTGATTAGAGTAAGATATTTGTATAACTTGTAATAAAAATGATGTACATATTAATTTCTGAGTATGTTTTAAATTAATTCATGTTTTAAATTAATTCATTTCAAAGTTACATTATATTTCGATAAAGTTCAAACGTAATAATGTGATTCTATATTTGAGAATTTAGTATATTTATTACAAGAAACGCACATAACTAACTAACCTAATACTTAATTAAAAAAAACGCTGATAGATGTTTAAAAATAACATTAAGTTCAAGTTTATTTGCTTCCTCCATTCGATTACTTAATTTATTTTTGTTATACGAAATTTCCTATCAAACAATTTTTTAACAGAATTTGTTAGGTAGCTTTAAAGGAAAGTTAAAACATACCGTAGAAATATCTAGAGAAGTTAATTCTTTTAAGAGTTGCTAACAAAATTAACGTGGGGTTACTCATTTCTGCTTATGTATGATCCCTTTAGCTTTTATTCTCAAAAAATATTATCAAACAGAATCAGAAATCCATTCTTTAGTAAAATTTCCATTTATTAATTCAGAAATTTTCTTGCAAAATATTGTTCTGAAATAGATAAAAGCTACATCTTTACATAGTTCATGTTTTAAAACATCTTTACTTATTATTTCTTTTATTCATCTCTCTTTGAACTAGTTCCTATCCTGATTTTCCTTTACTTCGATAAAATAATTTATTCTGTAAAGCTTTTCAATTTAATTCAATCGTTTGAATGCAAACTTATTGCTATTTTATTGTTTAAAGTTTATTTAAAGGTTTTTCTTGTGGAAAAATAAACTTTGTGTAGGAAGTATATCATTTCTTTCTTTGTATTCTACAAGGTTTCATATACTTCATCCAAAAATTATATTTCCATGTACTTATAAGGGTGCAATAATTAATTTGAAAATTTTACTTCTAAATTAAATTGTATATTTATATGATATGAGCCTAAAATTAATTATATACTTTAATGTTTTTTATGTTTATTTTAAATATTCAACTAGTCTTAAAATAATTACATTAATATGAAAATATTTTTGGACACATAATACACATATTGACTTTATTGAATCATATTTTTGAGTATACATCAAAATATGATTTATGAACAAATGTATGAATGAATTTCTTTAGTAAAAATGTAGTCAATATATTCATCAAGGTAAATTTCTATAAGATATTCATAATTTAAGAATTAATTTTGTTAATATTTTTTATTCAATTTCTGAAAATAGTTTTTAATGGAACCTCAGAGATAGCTTGTAAATTCCCAGATGTTAAATACAGTTTACGATTTCAACATATTAATAAAATAAAATCATTAAACAATATTTTAAAACAGGCATATTATTTTAGATTTAACCTTTTTAATTGGTAAATATTTATTGGTTTCTTCATTCCAATAAAAATATTTTTCTTATGTTGGTTAAAAATAATTATTTTTCAACCGTACTAACTTGTGCTTTTTAAACCATTGCTATCATATACGTATTATATTCTACATCACAGGCTATGAAATTTTAATTTCAAGTTAATGGGTAAATAATTATGTGCCATTATACGAAAGTAATTATTATTAATGATAATTTCCTTAATAAATGAATTAAATATTTGAAATTTAATAACTTATTATTTTTTATGTTTATTTTAATTTTTTAACAAATAATTGAAAGCTGTGGTTGGAATTAACTGAAGAACGTGAAGTATAAGCAATTAAAGATAAGGAAATCCTTTGGAATGATGCAGTTGGTTTCATTTAGTTTGGAATTTAAGGCTAAAGTTGTATTCTTCTTTCAAGAGGCATCAAAGTCGATGTCAAACTTCAAAAAAAAAAATGGATCTGTAGTGGTCTGAAGATGGAATGCCTCAGTAATGTCTTTAGAAAATCCCATACTATATTGTAATGTCATAGAAACGTCTAGTAAACTGATGATTATTCCAAGGACAGCTTTAAAGTATTAGGAAAGTGATTTACAAGTAAAAAATTAAAATTTTGAAAAGGCTGAAATTAGTCACCTAGATCTTAAATCTATTAAGCACCTTTAGAAACACATCAGAAGACATGCAGAGTCATGAAATCATTCTTCAAAGCTGAATTTTTAGAGGAACTTAAATTGATTTGGTGAAAAATTCCAAGATTTACTTAAGTATACCTTGTCAATTCCATACCCAAATGAAGGACTGCATTCCTCAAAGCAAAAGATTTGAAATTAAATGTTAACAACTTTTGTATATCGTCAGAGGGGTATACAAAAGTTGTATACAGTATTAAGGGGATTAATTTCAATTAAATCATAGTAAAATCACGTTAAATTTCTTGTTTCTTTAATATTGCGTGGACTTCTGAATCATTTTTTATTTATATTCTTGTCATATTTTTTATATTTTTAAAACGGATACTTCTTGCTCCATTTTAGGAACTTTTAGCTACATAAACAGTTAAGATGCAAGAGTGCATCATCTGAAAACTTTTTCGAGTTACTATGGTATCTGAAAACAACTTAGAACCTGAAAAATATGATTCATTAAAGGCGCATGAAAAATTATTTTTTAATAGAACTCCGGTTTTTTTCTTCGTGTTTAATGATGAATTTTAACCTTACTTAAAAGAGTGACATTATTAAAATATCATTTCAAATCATTTAACCAATTAATTATTGCTAGCTGTTTGCAAATGATCTAATCTAGATATCAAAAATGTTTGTTTATATCAAAGTCATAAAATGTTTGTATGTTCCCATTTGAAAACCGATCTAATTAGCCCTCGTGTGCAAAAAATGACCATTGAGCGACAAACAAACCAATCCCATTTGAAAACTGTTTATGTCCTGAGTTTTTTTATCGACACATTATTTACTGTATATTTTTGTGTGTGGAATACATAATTAAATAGATCTTAACGATGATGTGAATAACATATTATATGTAAAAGATGAAATTTAAAATAGCGTTATTAGTAAGCGAAAAAAAATATAATACAATCTTTCTATCTTATAAGTGAAGTTGTTTAGATGATAAAAGATGCATACTTTTTCATAAATTTATATACATTAATGCGAACGTATGTAAATAATTATATACTAAAATGACTGTGAAAATTTAAAACACAAAATTCTTTTTATTTGAAGAAGAAATGTTAAAAATATTTTAAAATAATACTCTTAAATATTTTTCTGAATTTCTAAAATCCAAAAAGTTATTTATCAATCAATTTTTTTCAAAAATTCATCAAAGTTATCAGACTGTTAAACATTATAGTTCAAATTCCTAAAATGTTTTAAATTGAATTATTTACTAACATCGTTACTCAAAAAATTCTACTTATGTGTTAAATATAAAATATTTGTAATCTCACAAAGATAGAATACATTTTTTAATTAATTTAAAACTGAAAAAATTATTTAATATTTCATAATTTATCTGTTTACAGTTGAAATATTGCTTAAAATAGAATTTTATATTGAATTTCTAATATAAAGAAATGAATTTTAAAAAAGGATAGTTTCCTTTTAATGTTAAACTAATGAATTTAGATACCGTAATTTTATCTGTAATTAAATTCAGTATTTTAATAAATTAAAAAATGTCAAAATCTTAAAGTATTTAATTTTAAAAACTCCTTTTTGAATTGCTTTTGAGTATTAAATATTATTTGTTTTTAACTCTTCATTTCAACGTAATTTAACAACATTTTAACGTAATAAATAAAAAAATTTTTCAGTTTTTAAATTTCGTTTTTTATAATTTATTTTCTTAAATATTAAGTATTTGAGCTATTCACATTAGTTTTTTAACATTGTATTTTAATATTTTTCTTTTTAAATTATTATTTCTTTAATATTTTTCTGAAAAAATTTCGAGAAAAATATTTAAAAAAATTTCTAAAGCTTTATTCTTTTATATTGAAATTAATTATTATTACAATTTACTATGCTGTTTGATATTAATTAATCTTTAATACCAAATATAGCTTTAGCGAATAAAATTTACATTAGAGATTAAATTTTCCTAATATGACACCCAAGTCTACGTTTATTTATTTTAAAAAATAATGAAGCCAATTAGAAAGTTTTACATAACACACATAAGCACATATTGTGCTTCATTTAATTGGTGTTCTAAGAATGAAAGGAATAAGCATTATTCATTCAGGAGACTTTTGAAATTTTACAGCATTTATTTTTCCTTTTTGAATTATCGAAACTTTAAAAGCTCATACTGTGTATCTCAATCTTTTTTAATGCACACACAAACACACACACACACACACATATATATATATATATATATATATATATATATATATATATATATATATATATATATATATATATATATATATATATATATATATATATATATGCTTAATCAATTTAGTCAAGTTTTAAATCTTTTGTTAAATAATAATATCCTAAAATATCTGCAATGTATAGTTTGATTCAAATTAAATTAAGCTGAAAGGAGTTAAAATTTCATGTGTCAAGGCTCACTTGGATTACTGATTCACTCAAGGATTCTCTTTCATATATTTTGTATACATTGAATTACATTTTGAATCACGTTTTCTTATCAAGAATAAAGACCTAAATATATTATCACAGATACGTATTTCCTTATTTTATGCGAATTTAATTCTTACTAAATTCTGAAATATGAAAGTAAAATGTCATTGAACATGTATTGAATTTCAATTCCTAACATATTTTCCGAGCATATGAACTGAATAATTGTATTTTTTCGACAACTTTATGCTTTGAAGTAAAGTGCAATTTTTTTCATTCTTGAAGAAGAAATAAGAATCCACTTTTGTTTTATTAAATAAACACGTAAATAAAAACCAATGTGTACAGTAATATGTATTAATTTCTGATGATATATACTATATACCAATAAATATGGTACGTGGGATAAAAAAGAAAAATAATTTATTCATACATGGTAGAGTCTCCATGGGAAGTAGTTATATCCTTAACCCTTACTACATTATCTATTAATAAATGTGACACATGTGATAAAAAAAGAAAAATAATTTATTCATATTAAATACATGGTAGAGTCTTCATGGGAAATAGTTTAATCCTTTACCCTTCGGGTCATACTTTCCACAAGCGTTTGGATGATTGAAGTGGCATTTTTTTCCTCACGGCTTAAAGAAGCCATGTTATTTCTGTCACTGGTTTTGGATGCTTGCTGCTGCTCTTAATCGGGATCTAACTCACCCCAGATGTGTTCTATAGTATTCATGTCTAGACTTTAGGAAGACCATTCCAGTCGGTTCTCCACTTGGTCGTCATACCAATCCGTGGTACATGTCGTAACATGACAAGTGGGGTAGTCATCTGAAGGTAATAATGATCTAATCTGTAAAATTATCGATATATATGAAGTACATTGTGTACTGTAATAGTGAGATAGGAGTTGGTATTGAGCTTTAACTGTGATCCATAAAAGAAAAATATCCCCAGATCTGAAAACGTTATTGTTGTCAGAATGGATTATGGCAAAAAGCGTTTTCAGGTAAGGTATCTTACAGACCATAAAGCTGAATTCACAGAAATCCAAAAAACTCGTTTCCATTCATATACAATCCAATTTCTTCTTGCTTTGCATCACTTATAGCCGTCACCACGTTTGGATTTTGTAACCAAAGGATTATGCGTGGCAGCTCGACCATGGAAATCAAGAAAGTGTGCTTTTTAAAGATGGTATTTATAGAACACCATACCTTTATACCCTTTACATTTCATGGAGTATGTGGGTCCTGTTTGATGAAGTGTTTCCAAATATCTTTGAACAGGGCTCTTCAGTCTCTATTTCTTATATGGGTCTGTTGGTTGTAGCCCATTCCAGTTAATCACCACTCACTTTCTATACCTTTATCACAAAGGACACTGACGATTTTTGAATATTTAACTCAATGGATATGTCCCTTAAGCATTGGTTATTTCTTTAATATCTGGAATTTACGCTTTTCTCGAAGTCTCAGGCAGCCCTGAATTTCTTGGTATCTTGCGTGTAACTAATATCATATCTTCTTCCTGCACGATATTTAAATACAGAAGCACAAAATAAATCAGGTGCTACATATGTCTTCATTTTCATGGATAGTCAAATACTTATTATTTGATAATAAATATATACTGAAGTTAAACAAGATACGAAATATGATAAATACCTAAATTTATTTTCCGTTAATCTCATCTGCAGGAAACAATGATTATATATTTCTTCACGATGAAAATGTCTAAATATTTTCGTTATTAATTTTTTATATTTATTATTATGCGTTTTTGACATCACAAAATATACTTCCTCCAATAAATGAGAATTAGTAAATTATATCACACAGGATTCTATGTTAAAAATTTATAAAGATTTTTAACAATCAAACCCAAAAAAAACCATTTTATTCTCTAATTATGAGTATGTCATTAAACAAATTATTATTTAAAATCTGGTCAAGATTAAAATGAAAAATATATTAGAGACAAGTTTTTTAATGTTTATTTTACTGCATTCACTATTTTTTACAGCGTTTCTTTTGGTAATAACAATCCATTTTTATTGATTATCTTAAATGATATCTTGAATCAAAATAAATATCTTTAAATAATATCTTTAATCTAAATTATATCTTTAAATGAATTTATTATCATTTTTAGGTATAATATTAAGCCTAAACTGGCGCAATCATGTTGAGATAATAATTATCTTATAAAATTAGAGCTTTTTTAGAGGTTTGTTAAATTTTTTAGGATTGTATTTAAGAAAAATTTTAATTTTATATTTTGAAAATATATGATAAGAAAAATTTTTTGAATCAGTGAAGGAAACTGTCTTCTAGAAAAGGAATTTTGAAAATCATCGAAAATCAATTTCGGAATATATTTATGAATGCCCTTTCTTTCAATTTGTTCATTTATTTCCTGACATTCAATAAATTGCATAAAATGTGTACCATTTTCCATTTAGAAAGTATTTAATTAGACAAAATGTACTCGAGTGGAAAATTTTATTTATATTTCTTAATAAATATGTATAGGAAATGTAGATTTATGTTAATGAAGTTAATACAAATGTGACACATTTATATACTCTCTCTCTAACCAAATATTTATTTATTTTATTATTTATCTGATTTTTTGCGATTACAGGAGATTAAATATAGGGTGAAATATTATTTGTTTTCAAACATCTTAGAGTTTATATGTTAATACGACATTTTATTTTCTAACTCTGATAAGCCTTTACTTGGGAAACTATATTATAAAAATCAAGTTCATTAATAAATTAAATGCCAAATTTAATTCCCTTTTATTTTACAATTAAATGTGATGGAAAAAAATTGATTTAGAATCAATATAATTTCTATTACGCAATTACCTGATATTCAGTACCAAAATATTAATTAAAATACTACTCAAAAATTAATGTTTTTTTCATTTATAAATTACGATCCATCTTTTTTGATATTTTAAAATCATACAAAAATAATTTGATTGGAACATAAGATAAATATAACTGAATACATTTACTCCAGTCCATGTGCAAATTGCTGTTAAAGTATTTTAATCATTAAATTATTTATTATGTAAGCTGTATAATTACCATCTAAAGTGAGATCATACATTTTTATAATTTTATTTCAAATGCATATCTCAGTCAGAAAACAAAACAGAATTTCAGAATATTATGAAATTTGTAATATCTTTTATGAAAAATGAAAATATTATTCAAGCAGAATTAAAGTACTTTACCATTAAAGACATATAATTCAAATATAATAAAATGTAGAGAGTTTATTTTCACTTTGTATATATATAAATTACTTATCAAATAAAAACTGATTTAAAAATTTTTCCTTTTCCTTTCCTGACACATGTCTTTTGTTCATAACATAAACCTAGTAATTGCATTTATTAATTAATAGCAAAATTGTATTTTCTATTAAAACTATTTATTAGTGAAATATATTTGGAACTTTTTGAAATACAGTTTTAATATTTCCTTATGTGTGTCAAAACATGTTATTTTTATATCTTCTACATAATAATTAATATGCCTTTATTTTTATTAAAAAAATTCCTTGCTGTAAAGATTATATTTTTAGTAGGAAAAAAGCATCACGAAGAAAAGTTCTTATATTTATCTTATTATACCTATGCAAACTGATATATTCGCTTACACTTTCTCATCATTATAAAGCTATTTTTATAAAGTTTATTATTTCCTTCGGATATTTTATCAAATAATAGTTTTATTTTTGTTTTCTTTCAACGCAAGAGTGAAAATATATTTTTATTTGAAAAATTTTATTTTGTGCTGAGATGTTACTCGATATTCATTGAAAAAAAATTGGTACCTGCAAAAGTTATATATAGAAGAAAATTGATGAATTTTTCAAACAATTCTTGTCTATCATTGAAATACATTTCCTTTTTTTTTTTCTTTCCAATAAAATCATTTGTTTTTAAATAAAAATTTATTCTCCTGAAATGAAAACTATTTGCTCATTAAAAAATATCACGAATAATGTTTTGATGATATCAATTATTTTAATGCTTTCTTTTAATAATCAATCTTATATTGTATATGAACATGCATAAAAGTTTTAATATACAGTTTACTCGTATATATGAAATTACCAAAGAAATTGGTACCTTTAATAATTTGTCGAGATCACAAAATGTAATATTTTAAAAAAATTTTCATTATAGTTGCATTATTATTGATATCGTTGTTTAAGCTATCAATAAAGAAAGAATCTTAATTTATGTTTAGTTTAAAAGAAGGAAATGAAAGAAAAAATTGCTTTCCAAGCTTTGTTGATGTCAAATGTGCATAACTGATTTACGATATTAAATAAATAAATTTCGATATTTAATTGGAAGAAAAAGCTTAGTTTCCGATCTTAGACTGAATTAACTTGTACTCTTATTAATTTTAATCTTTTACGATTTTCTTTTAGTTTTGAGAAGTAAAAATAAAGTAAATTCTTTATTATAATTTGAATTCTGTTCAATATCTGCATTGTTTCTTATCTTCCAAATATCTGACGATGTCAGACAAGACCTATCAGATCATTGATCCGAAAGAAATATAGGACCAGAAAAGGGGACTGAGTCAATGAAGTCATAAGGAAGATGTAAGATGCAGCTTCTGTTGATCCGAGAATTTAAACACCATGATGGTAAAAGTCTGTCTTGGCTCGGTTTGGTGTTCTTTTTCGTCAGGCGTCGATCCTTCGGCTTGGGAGACCCTATCAGTTGCGAACTATTGCCGGCATAGCCCTCCGGGCTAATTGTACACGCAAGCCTCACCACGTCAACAAGGCAGGAACACCTAAATATTGTTAAGAATGTACTCTTTTGTCAGAAAAAGGAAATATTATTATTTTTAAATGAGCTAACATATTATTTTAGATCTGCGCAGGAAATTAAATAATTCAGTAATCATTGACCACTTCCAAGCAACTGAAAGTGTTTATTGTTCAGCTGGCAGATCTCCTGTATTCATAAACTTTATTTATAAAACTATATGTATTCAATACTTCTCAAGAAGATAAGTATTTTCTACTTAAAATATACATTCATTTTTAATTTACATCTCATCCTCTCTCGTATTACATAAATTAGTATGTATCATATCCTATTTTTCTAAATATTTTGAACTTCATTTAAAAACAGAACTGATGGTTTAAATAATTTTTTATTTAATTAAATATAAATAATTTATAGATAATTTATAGATTTAAATAATTTATAGATTTTTGTAAAAATTAAAACAAATACGAAACATTCATTAGGTATATGGGAAATATGAAACACACCGATTCTCAAAAATTTGGCATGAAGAACTATCTATTATTTTTCGGATTTCAGTTTAATTTGGAAAATTCATGTTCATTCTGAAATTGAGGAGAGTATAAAACATGCTACACAAATGCTTAATCTTAAATAAAAATATCCGGAAAACGTATTGCTATGAAAAATCAATATTGTGCATAATTTCCGAAATAGTGTAATAACATGCAAAGCGGTTTAAAATAACAATATTTTGCCTGAAAAAGTATTGTTCTGCATTAAAAAAAATTACTGTCCGTAATTATGACTAATAAAAGGACATTTCCTATTAAGGTATTGTAACTGAAATCAATGAAATGAAATGAATCAAGAGTCTCTTTACTTTTTATAACAAATCTTTTAACCCATAAGATTTTTCAAGAAGAGAAATATAAAAGCTAAAATTACACAAGGCATCCCAGGTGGGATTCGAACCCACGACCTTTGGATTAGAAATCCAACGCGCTATCCACTGCGCTACAGGGACTGCGATGAAATAGACTGCGTACTCAATGATTGATTACATAAAAACATTAAGTATGGAAACATGTCGAAGGTTCGATATACCGCACGATATACATGCCTGACAAAGTATTGTTTATTAAAAAAATTTAAAATTGTTTTACAAATATTCTAAAACGACTATTAGTAATATAAAAGTGTCCTATAATTTTTCAGAAAATTCATCTAATATTATGATGCGTGGATTATCATAAATATTCCAAACTTCCTGATGTTAAATTAATTTATGATGTTTGGAATTCTTAAGATTTCAAAATCATAAATATGTTTGGAATCTTAAGAATTCTAAACATCATAAATTAATCAAACACCATAATCTTTTTCCTTATTAAGAAAAGGCAATGAATAATAAGTGGTGCATAATTCAGTGGTTTCGTCATTCCGTTACTTTACAACTGTTGAAACAGTTCTAAGTCTGTTTTGGAAGACGTTTTGTTTTGTTTGTCTGTTTTGGAAGAAGAAATCATTTTTGGAAGACCTGCGCATATCTTTTCAATGTTACCAACTTTCAAGAAACATTGATACATTTACATTACAGTAAAGTGGAATTGATATACTTTCTTCACATTTTAAACGTCTATGGTGTTAATTGATTTACATTTGATTACGTTTGTTATTACTTGATGAAGAAAGCTATACTCTATTGAACACTACGCGTCATTACCATCAGCTGATAGGTGGGAATTATTTGACAATTTCACAAATGTGTGCAATATTTTTAAGTTTTCTTCGAAATTTCTCTGTTACTAGACAGTAAGAATAGAGCGCAGAAATCACAATATTTTCTATCTAAAAATATTCCCAGTCACGCATTTTGATCTGGAAAGATCATGGTAGGGTCTTCTCTGGAAAGAAATTTTTTGATATGATGTGAGCCACAAATCTTTAAATGGCTTCTGTGATGGCTACACGTTACAGGGATGATTTCCAAAATCTCATTAAGACGTTTTGCCTAAAATTATTTGGTCTAGTTTTAATTTAAAGCTTTGTAATATTTTATTTATTTTTGTTCAGTAATACAAGTAAAGTATAAGCATAATCTACCACCATTTGTTAATTAGGATGAGACTAAGGTAAGAAATGGCTGGCATAACAATAATTGAATACTATCAAAAAAATTCATGCGATGATTTTTTATTAGGTTTTTAAGAAACTCCTGGAATGCGTTTTATACTATGGGAAAACTCATTTGTTAAGGTTGCAGTTACAAATTCTTCAATCTAGATTATTTTATACATTTGAAAAATGATGAAAAGAGAAGAGATCACTTTTAATTTTGCAGTGACAATTCACATTATGAAATGTATAAGCAAAAACTGGAAGTATGACTTGCAATTAACACCAAAGTATATGCTTCAATAATATCATTTTCTGTCCCTTCTTTTTTTCTTAAAATTTTATAAGTTTATGACTTCAATAATAATTTATCATATAAGTTAAATGTTGTTTTCTTAATATCATTAAATATTCATGAAAATATATTTGCAGTTTTATTGTTCCTTTCAAATCTATAAACATAATTTTTAACAATGAACTTCGCATTATACTAGTCCAATCTTTGATTTTATGATTGAGAGCAGATACTTCATATTAAATTATATTAAATTTATAAACAATAGTAATTTGAGCTACAAAAACTTTTAGCAATGTCAAAAAATAAAATTTTTCAATTTAGACAGAATATATTACAATTATTAATTTCATCAAAATTATTTTCTAGGCTGACAGCTGAAAAGTGCTTTGTAAATTTAAAATCACTGTTAATTGGGTTAATTTTAAAATAAAGTTGACTTTAATTTAAAGAAAAAATTCTTGGCAATTATTAAAAATTTTGCAGATTAATGTCATAACCACATTCTATTTGATATACATTTATCAAAATGGTATAAAATATGAGATAAATTTTTATTTTAAAAGTTCTTCCAGCATCTAAAACCTTTTTTACAAAAATTCATATGATTATTAATTCACATACATTGAAGAGAGAATATAAAAATTCATTACGCATTAGACAATTTTAATAGCGTATAGACTACTCAAATTATTAGTAATTAATTTAAATAAATTGACAATAGAAATCTTTACAATTTTAAATCTCAGCCATTTTTGTTTTTATGAATGGAAAAAGTTAGTTAAAAACACTAAAATTTTCTTTACAGTCCTATTAAATACTTTTCTTCTAATTTTTATTTCCTTCATGGGTATTTAAAGTATAAAAATATTGAAATCATAATAAAGTATTTAAATCATATTTAAGGAACATAGAAAAGTTTAACTGCTTATTAAAATAATTTTCTCACAATTTAATTTTAATAAAAATTTTATTCGACCAACATTGCTGTTCAAAGAAAATTTTACGTTTATTCGTGAATGTATAAATTCATTCATATTGATTTCTATTATGTAAGATCTTTCCCGTTAAGAAAATTTTAACTATAATGAGAGTCTGAATTATAAACTTCAGATAATAGAAAAACAAATTACTTCATTAATATATTTCAGTAAAAGAAAGATTTTACTAATAATTATTTTATTGCGTGCATTATCAAATATTATTTTTCTGAAACATGTTATATAAGATACATACTATGTTTTAGTAAAACAAAATATTACTTCAGTAATATGTTTCTATGAATCAATATCATCAACTGAGAAGATTTGGTAGCTGAAAGATGATAGTTATCTAATACTTTGAGAAATAATGCAAATCAGGAATTGAAAACATCAAAGGAAACCAAATCAATATAAAATTGTAAATTGTAAAATGATATTAATATATGAATATTTTTATTAAATTCCTATAACCTATGAATTGAAAATAATGTTTCTTTGAATGCAAATGAATACAAGTGAAAACGAGCGAAAAAAGTATATTTTGTTTATATATATATATATATATATATATATATATATATATATATATATATATATATATATATATATATATATATATATATATATCATACAAAATTCAAAATTAATAACAATTATAAAATGCTTAAAATGGGAAAATTTAATTTTTTTTAATGTTAATGTTGGATAATTTCTGTTAAATGAATATATAAATCTTAAATATTTTAATTGGACAATGTTTCTTTCACGATTATTAATTTGGAATGAAACATACACTGAAAATTTCAATAAACATAAGAAGATATTTTTATTTATCTGAAAATATAAGTTCTTCTTGAATATATCATGGATTGGCTTCAATATTAGTAATACCATCCCTTAAGATATGTGTTTTAAAAGTGTTATTTATTCATAAGTTATATGTTCTGAAAGAAAATTTCATTTTTATAACTTATGATTCTTTATCCTTTCTATGAATTGCATACTTTCGTTTTTGTTTACATTCGATTTTTTCTTCGTAATTCGGATATAAGTATCGAAATAAATTACTTTCCAAAAATTTGATATAATGCGTTTTTATAAATATGCTATTTTTATTTTAAATAGGTTTAACAAAATATTCCATAAAACTTAATTGACTGTAAATTATTTGAGCTAAGCTTATTTTATAATGTATGAAGTGTTTCCCCAACATTCAAACTTCTGTTACAATAATTTGAAAAGTGAAATCAAAATAAATTTTCATAAAAAACTTCTTTTCCCTAATACAATAATTAAAAAAATATTGAAATGTTAAAACATACATACAATTTTTAGTCCTTAGAATAAGACTGAAATAATAAATAAAATTTTAATACTTAATAAATCCTAATAAATAACAAAACATTTTTTTCTAAACTTTTATTGTTGTTTCTTGAACATAAAAATCTACTATTGAAAAATAAGTATTATATTAAAGATTTTTCTATGAATCCATCGTAATTTTATATAACGTGTTGTTATGTTTAAAAAAATAATTATAATTCAAAATATACTGATATTCTCAGCTAATTTTTTAGAAGTAAAAAAAAGATACTACATATTCAACAGCATAAATGAAAAATTCAGATGTAAGTGTATTCCGTTTAACGTGAAAAATATGCAATTCAAAATTTTTTTATATAATTCATAGTTATTTCTAATTATTTTACCTAAGAAAATCTTGTTAGTGTTTTCTTCAAATTCATGATGTTTCAAGAAAAAATATTCAAGTAATGTTAATTAAGATTTTTTTGTCTGTGATTTTGTAATAAATGTTCAAGATATTTATTATGATTCATGGCTTATTTCTAATTAAATGTAAGACATAAAATCTTAAATTTAATTCTAATGTTTCTTGAAAAAGTCATAGTTGAAAGTGTTATGAAAAACAAAATTGTATACTTAATTATGAAAAAAAATATGTTAATTTTTAGCGAATCCTATTTACAATATAAATTAAATTCAGATTATTGTAAATTCAATGTTATAGCATTAATATAAAAAAAGTTAATAATTTGATTAATTTTAGTTACATGACAATTTACTTAGAGAGTTTCATGTATTAACAAAAATTTAAGATCAACTATTCAAATACCTTCATTTCTGTAAAGGTCAGAATATAGTAAAATTCTGAACTTCGTTGAAATGAAGGTAATATCAATTTTTTAAGTACCCCAAAAATGGAATCCGTTATTCTTAAGCATATCCATGGAAAATAAATTTAATTCTCATTTTTTAAGGTTATTTAATTATGATATTAACAATATATTTTATGAAGTCATGTCTTAAAATAAAAATAGTGTCATAAAAAGCAAACTTTATCTTTTTGATTTTTTATAAAATAAATTTAAGATAAAATATTTCTGCTAGTTCTTAAAAGTTCAATATATTTTAATAACTTAAAATATTAATACTTTGTACTTAAAAAATCAAAAACATAATTTAAAATAAAACAATCTCGTCATTTGAAATTAGTTAAAAAATCATTGTACTAATTGTATAGTAAAATGTATCAATCATTTGGAAAACAGTTAATTGTTTAACTGTTTCACAAGAATAAGTTCCATTTGTTTCAAATACCGAATATCTTAAATCAAAGTGATTAAATAAAAAGTTTACTAATTAAAAATTTTTATTGTATACTCAGCCTATTTTGTACACAAAGGCCAGGAAAGTCTGATACATCATGCATATATTAAACATCAAATATATTGCTTACTTTTTGTATTTATCAAAAAGGATTATCTTAATTTGTTACTTTATTAGTTTATACTTTATTACTTAATATTACTTTGCCTCTTTTCTTTGAATGCAACGTGATGACAAGACGAAATTCAAAATCATCCATGAAACTAATGTGAACATAGAAAATAATCTACAGTCTATATTACAATTTCACTCTTTATATGCCCTTAGAGTAGAATCACATTTCTTCAGACACCTAAAAACTGAGAAACTACAAATATAAAATTGATTGTCGGATGTAATTTTGAAAAATTTAAAATTTTAAACACTCGTATCGGTCTCATTTCCTTAATAATCGATTTGAAAAGTTAATAAAATAATAAGACGTATAATGCTGCATAGTATTGGAGAAAATTAATATGAGTTTGTACTGTGTTTTCGAATTTTCATCTGAGTGTATTCTATTTGAGCAGAATTATTCTGTCGATTTTATTAATAGAACAAAACTTTATTACAGATAATATAAGTATAGACAAAATATATTATAAGACTGTTAAGAGAATCCTAGTACAAAAGCTGTTTTCTTGAAAATTGAAAAAAACACTGAAAATTTCATCAGGTTAATAACGAGAAGTTGTTTTGGAATGAGTATAAAATAAATGATTATATATTAAATTTATTTCATAAAAGTAATGAAAATTTCGTAAAAGTAAGGAAAATTTATTTTATTCAATGTTCTAAAATGTTTTTGAGAGTACATTTATATGCATGTTAAATGTAAATATATAATTTCAGAAATTTAAATTTGCTTAAAAATCGTATTTTAATATGTATCTCAGTGTTCTATGCATTGTTTTGCAAATGATTGTTCTAAGTTTTTGTTGCTTGCATCCTTTTTTATTCAAAAACAAATTTTAGGTCAAATTTTAAAAGTAGCTAGATTAATTTCAAACTTCAAAAGCAAAAATATTTTAATGATAATTTTAACATAATATAATTTGAATATACAACTCTTATATTGAGGAAAACCATTAGTAGAATTACTTTGTACTTTCAGAAATGATTAATGTAAGAAAGTGATATTTAAGTAAAGTATTGGTAAAAAATTATTAATCCGTTGCATTTAAGCTTAAATATTTGAGTACTTTAAAATATTTGAGAATACTGCTTCAATTTAATAATTTAATGGATCTTGACTTTAGAAACATCAAGTAATATTGTATCATTGCTCAAAAGGTAAATGCTTATTAAATTGTGTCTGCATTTTTGCTACTAACGACTTTTGGCTCAGTAAAAGCTAGCTAAGATTTTATTAGTAAGCGTTTTAGTATTATACACATAATTTTAAATCAGTTATTATATACAAGACTAATATAATAATCAAAGGAAATAGTTTTACGTATTTATAGAGCTGTAATATTTTTAGTTATATGAAAAAAACATGTATCAAGCCTTCTATTCACACGAAAATTAGAATTAAATTAATCTTTATAACACACCCCATTACTGTATTTCTTGAACGAAACAGTTAATAAAGACATTTTTTATGCAATTTAAATGAAAAATGCTGTAATGATTAACTTGGAAATAAATTTCCCCATATTTTTACTTGAATGTAAAAGATTTATTATTTTTTCCTACGAATTTGTTTCAGTTTTAACTACAGTTGAATAGAAAAAGCAAAAGACAAATAGACATATTGAAAGGGAAATTAATTTTCTTTAAAAATAGATTAAAATCTAAACTTTTGGAGTAGGTGAAAGGAAAAATTTTTGTCTTTATTACTTCACTATATTTACATATACTTTTTGACCTTAATTTTTAAAAATCTTTACCTTTTTATTCTATATTTTTTTATTTTAATAACGAAAAAAAATGAAAGTTTCATATTTATAATTGAAGTGTTATGATGTCTTACAAAGTTGAAATACGTTGTTCTTCCTCCTTCTTGATAATGAAATTATGTTTTATAAGAAAGTGCTTTAAATGTATGAGTTTTATTAACCATTCAAATGTTTAACTGTTTTATTATCATTGCTCAATCCATTATTAAAAATAAAAAAAATCGATCTGCAAACGTGTTATATTAGTTTTAAATATATGGATAACTTATTAAGTAAGTGTAAGCCCTAATCTGTTTAGTAATAGGATTTTACATTCAAGTTCTTAAAATAAAATTTTCTGTAATTTTATCATTCATAAACTTTTTGAAGTCTTAGTACATTTTGGTATTTTATATCATATGGCTAATATGATTTGTATAGACGTGTCTTAGAAATATATTAGTAATACTATTGATATAGTGATTTAAAAAATACAGTTGGATCATAGATAAATTTACGATTTTTTATGACTAATGAAACAATGCATGTTTTTAGATATGAGTAATTATAACAAATATGGCTTGGGGTATAATTAATGGAAAAAAACTTTTTTAATTGTTTTAAATGCAAAAAAGTAAACTAAATAGAAAAGTTATTTTCCGTTTTTCTGTCAGAGGGATGGTTTTAACGGAAAACAATGGATTATATTTCTATTTTAAAAATGGGGAAAATGCTAACATTGAATTTTTTGTATGGCCGATATGAAAGAAAGAGTAGAATTTACCTTACTCTTGTAAATCATGAAAATATTTATCATCTGAAGTTCAACTTTATCAGTGAGTGAGTTTGAACAAGTAACTAAATAAAATGGTGTAAGGGAAAGAATGATTAAGATAAAGGAAAAAAGTGAAAAGAAGAAAAAAGCGTGAGAGCGAAAAGGTATTCTTAACAACAGGTGTGAGTTGTTTTTTTAAACTTGAAAAAATAGAAGTAAGAGAAAAAGCGAATTACTTGTTCATGATAAAAGGCAAAAACTGTTTTTCGAACAAGAAAAAAACAAGAAAGATCATTGCAGTATTTTCCTGATGAGATAGATGAAAAGAGTGATACAATAAACCGAAACTGTAAATAAAAGAAGTGCTGAAATCATTTTTTAAAAGAGATTGGATGTATTTTTTAATGCAACTGTGAAAATGCATATCGCTTTAGACTTAAGACAATATTAATCAAGGTGTAAGACTGCACTTCTGGTGGCTCAGTTAATTTTTTCTTTTCATTTTAATACAGTTAATGTACTTCACACTCAAGTATAAAGGATAGACTTATATAATGTGATAGATACAAATTTTAAATGCTACAAGTATAGAGTTTTGATTATATAATATTATTTATTTAATGACTTAATGTGGTATATCCATAATTATTTCAATAAATCTTTTTATTAATTTTCGATTATTATTGTTGAGAAACGATTTTTATTTCCATTATAGATATTTACTAATTTGAGTTACACGAAAACATAAATTCTGGTTTTTTTTATTGACACTTCAACAAAATTCATTGGATATATTTTATTTCTGAATTTAATTTTATTATAATTGTGTGTGAATATTTTACTTCATTTCATTTAGATACGTCACTTAAATATAATAACATTGGTTTGACTTAAAGATAGTAGAGAAATTTTAAACTGCTTTATTTGCATTATACTAAATAGAATAAAATATGATAACAAAATTAAAATAATACACATGATAAAATAAATAAATAACTTTTTTCTAAAAGTGAAGATATTAAATCACTTACGAAATTTTAACAGTAGATTGATTAGAATAAGGAATTAAAACAAATTTAATACTTTTGAAATTTATAAATCCCTTATTCTCATATGAGATTAAACTTTGCCCAATAGCTTGTTGCCAATTCTAAGAAACTTCTAAGCATTTAAGTAAATATTTGCATTTTAAATCTTTATTATGTATTAATAAAGCTTTATTTTTTAGTATAAGATTTGTCCTCTAACTGATTAAATTTTGCATACCCTAGTTAATCACTTAAGTTCTTAAACAATGAAAAAAGTAACTATATTTAAATATCTTTTGCATTTAACATTTATTCCGAACATTTGCTTGAATGTATTCTTTTTCAAAATAATTTAAATAAAACTGAGTCTCATTACGCTTTTATGTTATTTTTTTCTTATACATTTTGCAAAATATTTATTCTTTTAAAAATAATTTATAAACTACCTATTTCATTTTACTAAATATTTATATGTTTTATAAATGTGTTTTAACCAAAAATTTATGAAGTTATTTGTCTTTCAGAACTACTACCCGTTTTTAATTACAATTCAATAAATTTAAGTAATTAATTCGGAAAAGTCAAATATAAATTGAAAAAGTATTGACTGAAGCATAGATTGAAAAGCACATAAATAACTAATATTTATTATTTATATGATTTTTATAAATATTCCCTTGCTACCTCAAAAGAAAAGGGTAACAAATCCTGATTAGTTGAAGAACCAACAGGAAAATTCGCTCTCTTCCCCAAATCATTTTTAAGTGACTAAACTTTACTAAATATTTATTCCGTCTAATGATGGAACGCTTAAACATTGATTTTCTTCAGTTTAATTGTTCTCAGATTTCATGTGAATGATATGCGATATTTTTCTTAGCATATGCAACATTTTTTTAGCAATCGTTAAATATATCGATGATCTGTCAAGTTAGTCGTGAAAAAAATCTTGATTGTTTTCAGTGATATCATTAATTACTCAACCTAGATACGTCAATGTTTCACATTACTTGACGTATATCAGTGAAAGATCATGTAGGGTGAATTACAAGGCTCTATTCAGAGAGATTTTTTTCTTTCAAAATCATGAGGAGCATCTGATTCGTTTGTCACACGAGACAATTTTAACAATATTCAAAGCTTTTAGAGATATTAAATATAGGAAAATGATACTTTTTTTTGGTCGAGTTTTATGGTGTTCAAAAGATGCATCGGTTTAAGTGCATTTATTACGACGAATATATTTAAGTTAACTGCCATTAGATTTATTACATTTCAATGTTTAAACACAAGTAAAATTAATTTTTATAAATGTATTATGTGATTTAGTAAATATATTTCCGATTTAAAGAAAAATGTACTTATTAATTCTAAACATCTATTTATTTCTTAATCATATATTGATGTTGTGAGAAAATATTTACTAAAATTAATTGTATAATTGCGATTATGCTTTCATTTTCTTAACAGCAAACTGTTTCATTCTAAGTAAAATTATTTAAAATTTAATTACATAATTACACTTAAAATAATAACTTTTTATGAAATAAAATGCTTGATAGAATATAGAAATTTTTAAATCTGAACATTTTTGATACTATATTCATCAACAAAATAAACATACGTGATAAAATGTTAGAATAAAATCTTAATTTTATTGCAAATTGTCCGAAAAACCGTAATATAATTTTATATTTATTTAAATTTAATTAAAAGCATTAATTATCATTTAAAAAATGCTGAAAATTTTATGACACATTATTTTTAGTAAACATTTATAAACATATGCAAATTCCTTTGTTATAAAATTATGTAGCCTTTACACATTTGGATTTCTCTTGTACCTTAGTTACCTTTAGATTTCTCTTGTAAAATTCAGGAAATTCCGATTTAGAAAAGTAAGAACTTTTTTTCAGAAAAAAGTGATGATTATTTAAAAATATATATATAAATTAACTTTAAAATTTTAAATCCTTTTTATAAAGAAATAAACTGCGAAACTTGAAAATACATCAATTTATTAGAACGTTCAATTAATCTTTAATATATATCAGAATCCTAATATACAATATCTACTTTTCTAAATATCATCTGTATTTTACGAATCGGCCATTTGAATTTTGATACTTTATTAAGTGAAATACTTAATAAAATATCAAATGTTTAATTTCTAAAGCAAAATACAAGATGTTTTCCAGGAAAATTAACTTATATTCCTAAATATTCTGAATTTGTGTATACAGATTTAAAACCACATAAATTCAAATTCACTTCAATTGTATAAGATATTAAGTACTTTTTTATATTAAAAATATAACAATGTAGAAATATTTGAAATTTAAATGTTTTTCAATGTTTTAAATAACAGTATATTCACTTATATTTTGCATGAAATACAAGTAAGCGTATTATTACTGCGCAAATGCATATGACTAATAAAATGTTCGATGTGTGAAGAAAATTTGCAATATGCATAAGATTTGAAAATTTTACTTTTTTCTAGAATGAATTTAAGAATTTTATTATTTGAATTCTTATAGTCGGTGAAACTCTAAAATCCAGTAAAAACAATTGCTAACATTTATTGCTCATTTGTTTCTAACTGAGACTTATACATTCTTAAATATATTTGCTTAGAAATAATATCAAAACAGAGGTTTCTAATATTTGGTAAATTTTCGCTATACTTTAACTTATTTAAAACTAGCTCAAATAATACATTTAATAAAGTAAAGATACTTTAGTAAACAGGAATTCTTATAAACATTATATTTTTTATAAATTTTCAAGAGTTACTTTTTAAGGATAACTACAAAGATTTATTCAAAACAGAAGTTTTGTGTCCTTTCTATTATACTCAGTTTTTATACTAATGGAAGGGCTTACCTTATTTTTTCTGTCATAAGCCAATTAAGTTTTATTGTAAATTTTATTGCATACGACAAAATTTTCAATTTTGGAAAAGAAGACAATGTTTTAGTATCAGTTTCGTAAATTATTTTAGTAAAATCATTTTTTTTGTTTTTTATAACATTCAGTATCAAAGTTCCAAAAATTAAAACAAATTTTAATCAAAGTAATGGAAATTAGATTAAATTCATTTTTAAAAATGTGTTTTATTTACAGGTAAGATAGTTGAAGAATTTGTCGCTAAAATTTCTAGCACATATATATCTAAAACTGCGGTGCGAATTTTATTAATATCTTTATTATTAATTTCTCCGCTTTTATTTTTCGTAATAAAATATGTATGAAGTTTAAGAACTTTAAACAATAAGATACTTAAATAAAAATAAGTAACTTATTTTACATAAAAATTAATAATATGTTCTCTAATACATATTTAAACTTATTGCTACCCTGAAAGGGGAGAGACATCGAAATTTAGAATCAAACACAAACCATACGACCCGAAAAGTTGGTCTCACACCTCCGTATTCACATGGAAGACATAGCATCTGTTCTATGTGGCACTTTCTATTAATGAACAGGATAGACCTTTGGTTGGGTTGGGATTCAAATTCGTTACCTTCCAATCACAAAGTCAAGTTCGCCCGAAGTCTCCAGATTCACATGGAGGACATAGCAAGCACGATCTGTTCTATGTTTCCCACTTGCCATTAATGTACAAAACAGATCTTCGGTTGGGTAGAGATTCAAATTCATTACCTTACAATGACAAAGTCGAATGCTCAAATCAAATAGAATAATAGAATACAACGGCCTCAATAATCTCGTATATATATATATATATATATATATATATATATATATATATATATATATATATATAAACTTAGTTGAATTTGAAATGTATACAGTGTGATTTTTATTAAAATTACAGTGTTTGGAGTGCCCTGTAGCGTGATCTAATGGTCGGAATGGCACCAAACTTGTTATTCAGACAAATCAAGACACGGGAAAAAGGATTCTGTAAAGAATTTTAGTTCCAAAAATCGCCGCTAGGTCATTTTGTGGTGCTTTGCATTGTATAAAATGTGAGAAGAAAGAAAATAGTGACACATACAATCGTACAGTTAAATTATTAATGTTTATTTATTACATTAACTTCCCCGGTGAGGAATTAGACCACATTCCATGTGAGCACCGTTTTCAGAAATAACACCGTGTATTCTGCGTACAAGGTTCCCGACAGCCGAACGTAACATGTCGTGAGGAATATTCCGTACTGTCTTTGTTATTTTGTCATTTAGAACAGACAAATTTGATACACCACCAACATAAACACATGTTCTGGTAACGTGAGAGGCATAGAAACTGGAGCTCGTTTACTTCATCTAAGATTACTTGTCGAAGCTGTCTACTACTCGCTTTTATAGCCACTATTATTGGCAATGTCATAGAACAACATTTGCATTTTGCTTTGATACCTGTGTTTTATACTTATTCTCGTTATTTTAAACTTCAGCAGTGCCACAAAATGACCTAGCGGTGACTTTTGAACTAAAAACTTTTTTACGAAATTTTTTTCCCATGTTTTGATTTGTCTGAATACCAAGTTTGGTGTCATTTAGGCTATTAGATCGCGCTACAGAACGCTCCAAACACTGTCAATTTAAAAAAGATAACCCTGTACATTAAATAAATTATGTATTCTTTATTACATAATTTGGTTAAAATATTCATTATTGAAGTTGATATTGCTCCGATTGACACTTTATGGTAACTGTTTTCCTCCTAAATTAAGTTTAAACGAGACCTATAATTTTAAGTGGATTTTGTTAACCATTATATTCATTTACACACCCTAAAGAACTATCAAATACTTGAACTGAAGAGCAAGGAGTGACCATTAAAAGGCCAAATTAAAAATAAAATACTAATTATATTGTAGTATATTTTATTTCATTTAAAATTTTAATAAATTTTTAGTAGCATTCAGTTGTAATTAAATTCAATTTACAATAATAATTTACCACATGTAAGTTTTGGAGATTCAAAAATATATTTGTAAAATGTTTTATTAATGTCTTTTAGTTATTTTAATCAAACATTATCAAGGGTTAAGAGTGATATTTTAATTATAATAGCTAAAGTTCAAATTTATATTAAATAAACTCTATTTAAGTGTAAAAAATTAAATTGGTTTAAATTATGTTTTAAGATTTATAAAATACAAACAATCGAAGTAAAAACTTAGTATTTCAATAAGTAAAATACTATTTGCTAATACAATTGTCAAAAATTTTGAAATTTTACGTCTTGAGTTCAATACCAATGACTACAATTAAAACTTTAATAACTTAATCTCAAACGTATGCTGGTTAACATTTTACAATTAATATGACTTTTTAAAAACTTTTTTATAGACTTTAACTCTAAATGAATGTTAGATATAATTGATATCATTAATCAATTTCATTTATCAATAATTTTAAATTGAGAGATTTGATGATAGTTTTAAACTATGCCAGGCATATTGTCATATTTTTGTAATAAAATTTAATTAACATAACTTATATGCATTACTAAGGTTAATTAAATGAGAAAATAAACCTCTAAGCTACTTGAATTTAAAAACATGTTTGAAAGTAGGTAATTTCCATGAGAAGGCTCAATTAGGCGCTAAACTAAGCTAAGCACTTAACTGAACAACGAATTAAACATTGAGTTTAAAAGTTTTTTTCAATGGTGCATTAATTTCAATTGCTTCCTATACTTAAAACAGAAGACAAGGAGACAAGTTTATTGTGTTAGACAAGTTTTCAGACTTGTTTCTCAGTTTCCGAGTCACTTCTTTCCTGCAAGTCAATTTAACGGTGTCATTTTAAGGATATTTGGCGTCTCTTTATTCGGTAGAAGTGAAAATTAAATTCATCTGACAAGGAGCTGATCCAGGAAAGTTTTACGAATGAGTTGTTCTACAAATTCGCGTATTTGCCCTCGTCGATTTTATTTATAAGTAATTTTTGTAATTGTTTTGTTGTGTAAAGAGTGAAATAGAATGATAGAATCAGATAAAACAGAAATTATCAAGTTTATCAATAAATATGATTTGTTTTAAAAATAAGATATTAATATTTTCAAACAACCAATATTTTTAATAATACAAAAGTACTAGCAAAAATATCCTTACTTAAGAATGAAATCTCAAATTAAATCGAGTATTTAATTAAATTGAATTTTCCTTTACAATTGAAAGAGATATATTAGAGAAGTTTTATTAAGTTTTACTTATGGATATAATATCTAATTTTATAACATATTATGGAAAAAAAATATTAGGACAAATGAAAATAATTAAATTCAAATGAAAATAATTAAAATTTGCAGATGATATTAAATTTGTAATTAGCTTATAACTGTTAAAATAATTATGCATAATTTATGCATTTTCCTTTCCTTAAATTGTATATTTCAAATATTGTTGCAATTTTTGATTGAAATTTTATTTTGAAGGTTTGCTTTTGTAAACTTCAGTAACTTGCTATTACATTACATACAATTGAGGTAACTGATGCAGAGGTTTATGATTTGTTATTGGTAGCAAATTTAGATATAATTCATGCATTATTTTCCGTATTTGTCAATATTGTTGATCAATGACATGCTTCATAGGAAATTGACATGCAGTTGCTTATCTTTATTGTTATAATCCAAACCATAGATCTGGAATCAAGCAATTTCCATTGCAAGTTGTTTTTCAGTACATCAGGTCAGACTTTTGTATAAAGTACGCATTACTTAAGCTTTTTCTGAATATTTAGAACCAATAAAAAAAATAGAAAAACTTTGCAGATATAATGGTGGAGGTTTTTAACAATAATCCTTTTTTTCAATCATAATGGTATTTTTTTACGAAAATGTATTAAATATTTGTATACATATTCTAATGTATGTAGTCTGATCATATAGTAAATACATCTTTTTTGCTATAAGCGATAGTATGTAACATATTTATCTGTGCCTTATCAAAACAAGAGCATGTAGCTAGATAAAATTTGAGTAATGATATAAATGGAAAGAATATTTTATAATGATATAAATGGAATGTAAAAGTATACACTTAATTATCAGTATAATTAAATGATATTTATTTTTATATAAATTAGGTATAACATATTCTTATTCATACCCATGATTAAGAGATTCCGATTTTATACGTTATATATATATATATATATATATATATATATATATATATATATATATATATATATATATATATATATATATATATATGTATATATATATGTATATATATATATATATATATATATATATATATATATATATATATATATATATATATATATATATATATATATATATATATATATATATATATATATATATATATATATATATATATACAGGGTGATTATAAAAAAACTTTGCCAACATCTGCACTTCTAGCGTCCATTCTATTTAACCGATCAAGATGATACTTCAAATATAGTTCTTTTGAGATATGCGCTCGAGATTCTGTGAATGGCAACACAGTGGACCTCGAGGTTACAGTTATAGTGACAGAAACTCGAAATTTTCGAATGGCAACGCCTACTTTTTACCATCGCAAAATGTTCAGCACATGCAAAAACCCTAAATAGCGTTGAAACGGTACCGATATGTCCGAAAACCGACGTGTTATACACATACAAACAGTTCTTCAAGGCGCACGAAGGAATAATGCATACGACAGAGACAAGACACTGCTCAATGATGAGAACACATAGAGAAAAAAATCTTTATTAATTTCAAACATTTTTCACATGAGTGCCATCACAGGCAATTACGCATTGCATGCGGGAAACGGTGGACAATGTCGCTGCACGCAACATGGCACGAGGGATGTTTCCAATCTCACGCCGTATAGAATCCTTTAAGTCCGACAATGTTTGAGGATTGCACAGATAAACTCTGGATTTGAGATAGCCCCCAAACCAGAAATCCATAGGAGTCAGATCTGGGGATCGCGCAGGCCACGGAAAAGGATAATAGCGTGAGATGATGCGATCACCAAAATGCTGATCCAGGAGCCTTTAAACTGACCTCGCTATATGTGGAGGTGCGCCATCTTGCATCCAAACAATGTCATTGAGTGCATTCAGCCGACGCAACTCCGGTAAGACATAATTTTTCAGCATGGCTGCATACCGAGGGCCCGTTACAGAACATGTTGCAGGGCCAGTTGGGGTCGTTTCCTCAAAGAAGAACGGGCCCAGAACAAATGTAGCTGTAATGCCGCACCACGCAGTCACTTTGGCGTCAAATAATGGTACTGGCGCCACAGCATGAGGATTCGTCTCTCCCCAGTGCACACAATTCTTTGTGTTAATGCTGCCATTTAAGGTGAAATGCGCCTCGTCCGTCCATAGTATGCAAAGTGGCCAGTCGTTATCCGCATCATATCGTAACAAAAATGCATTTGCGAAGTCCAGACGTTGTTGTGGGTCACCCGGCTCCATCATCTGGACGCGCTGGAACCGATAGGGAAACATGTGAAGTACCGAGCGCAAGAGCTTGCGGACCGTTGAGTTCGGAATATCCAACACGCGCGCTATGCCTCTTGCGGTTTCTGTGTGTCCTGCAGTCACTGTATGGTGCACTTCCATGACAACGTCCTCAGAAACAGTTGGCCGTCCGGAGCGCTGTTTGTCACAGGTGCAGCCTGTATCTTCGAATTTCCGCACTAAATCACGCAGAGCTTGCAGAGTACATGGGCCGCGTCGTTGTCGATGATTGCGGCGATACACACGCAAAGCTTCCGCAGCGTTCATCCCATTTTGGTAATAGAGTTTGATCAATTCACCGCGAACTTTCCTAGGAAGACTCATATCGTCGGCATGTGCGAGTTCCCCAATGACGACTTCGCATACCCGCTTTGTATTTTATAGGTTTCCTACGCTGAATATCTGGCGACCGGCGTTCTGTGATTGGTTTCTTGACTCTGTCACATGCAAATTTATTGCGTGCGCCCAGATCGTGTTTTATTGGCCGGTTTTCAGAACTCTTCTTTGTGTTTGCAGAGCACGTCCGTTTTTAGACATATCGGTACCGTTTCAACGTTATTTAGGGTTTTCGCATGTGCTGAACATTTTGCGATGGTAAAAAGTAGACGTTGCCATTCGAAAATTTCGAGTTTCTGTCACTATAACTGTAACCGTGAGGGCCACTGTTTTGCCATTCACAGAATATCGAGCGCATATCTCAAAAGAACTATATTTGAAATATCATCTTGATCGGTTAAATAGAATGGACGCTAGAAGTGCAGATGTTGGCAAAGTTTTTTTATAATCACCCTGTATATATATATATATATATGTATATATATATATATATATATATATATATATATATATATATATATATATATATATATATATATATATATATATATATATATATAATTATATATACATACATATATAAATATATATAATTCACGTATTTAGATTTTTGAATCCTAAATTAAGAAACTTGTTATGAAATCTTATTTTCCATCAATATTATGAAATATATATCTAATTTAAATAATTTTAATTAAATATATCAAAAATTATATCAAAAGCCAATGAATGTTTTTAACTAAAGTAAATTACTTTTTCAAAATATAAGGAAGCTTTAATTTTATGAGTAAATTTAATTCCCTAGAAAATTATTTATTTACGAGAAATAGAAATACAGTTTTACAACATTTCTATTAATATAATGGAAATGAATTTGAAAATATATAGCGAGAAAATATTTTTTATCTTTCTCTAAATTTAAAGATCTCCGCATTGAATGTCGTGGGGGGAAGTCTCTTGTCAAAATTTATCAAAAGAATATTTCACTCTTCAGAAAACTCTTTTTCACTTTATCTGTATTTTGAACATATTACCAATTATTTCCCTCTTCGATAGAATTTCATTTCTTAAGAGATTTCAAGCAATTGAAATATGTTTAGTTTAAAATTCTTTCGCTCTATTTATTTAAAAAGTATTGTTGAAATTAATAAGTAATTGGGCAAGAAAACAACAGTACTATTTCAAATTAAAATATTTAAATAAATATAATATGTTTTTTTTATCTTATAAATTTTTATGCGCAAATGGAAATTATAATACAACTATTAAAATTTGTATCAGCATTTATTAACTTAAGTAAAATGTTGCATATTAATTTACGTAAAGAATCAAATATTTTATAAATTGCTGAGGTGAAAATTTAGCAAAAGCTATCTTTCGAAAATATAAAATAATTACTTCCTAGTTATTAATGCTATTTTATGTGTAAAGAAAAATTACTCCTATTTTCTGAAAATCATTGTTATTTGATTTGTTTAATTTAAGATAAGGGATTATAATTCAAAAATATTCTTTCGAAACATAACTTTTCTTAAAACTGACGAAAGATATTTCTGAGTTTCTAGAAGTAACCCGAAGCTTAAATTTTCTTAAGCTAGTTAAACAAAGCTGCTAAGACAAAGGTGACAGTGTGATTAGTAGTCCTATATTTAGCATAGGCTTTAAATAGAAAAGACCTCCGCTAAATTTAGGACAACTAACAATTTTGCAAAACTTAAAAACGCAGGATCAAGTTGCTTAATATTGATTAAAAATGTATTGGCCAAGTAACAGAAAAGAATGTTGATCAATAAAATTAAGAGAAATGTTTTCCCAAATCAAAATAACCACTAATTGAATAAAAAAAATTGTGGAATATACATGTATCTTACCAAAATATGTTTTATTTAAGAGAAATCATATAGTGCATTTGAATATTTAAGTAATATTTATGAATTTAAATTAATTTTTTATATATGTTAACTACCATCATTTTCCTCACAATATTAAGCATGTTTTGACATTTAATTAAGGGTCCATTTTATTAACTGTTATGATATATCAAATCTTTTATGAATAATATAAGTGACAAAATATATAATCTTAAAGTTATTCTATACTTTCATAGCTTTGATACCTAATGATTCTCAGTACCAATTTATTCACATGATAATAAATGCAAAAAATATAATATGGCTTTTTACATTTAGTTTCTAATTTTCAGTAATAACAAGTTTCTATGACATGGATGTAATAATTGAAATAAAAAAGACATTGTTTTCTTATTTGGAGGAATTAGATGAACTACTAAAATAAAGAAAATATTTATAGTGTATTCATATCTCAATTATTTACAGAATGATATCCTTATTAATGAATTAAATGAATAGATAATAAGAATAATTTTGCTAAATTAGATTTTATCTACGTTATTTTACTTATTAGTGATTAAATAATTAAATAATGCTTATTAATTATACATATATGGATGTATGCTCTAAGTAATTTTACCCTAAGCGGTCTTGTCGGTTGATTGAACTAATTAATGCAGGGTCATATCAACTGCTAAGAAGTGCAACGTTGTAATGACGCAGCTGATTTTTCCAATTAACAGAGACTCATTGTACTGACAGCAATTTAATAACTATTACGTCCATACTTGTTAAAAAATAATGCTTGAAACGTATTTGATAAATAGGATAAAAATTTTATTTTGTTTTAATCTTTTGTCTCTCCTTGCCGTTTGGAATAAAATATTTTTCAACTTTCATGAAGCTGGCCGGAGACAAGGGAGAAACAATTGTAAATTTTTATATAGTGCTGTGTGTGCAAATAGTTTTTAATAAAAAATTCATGTACATATTTTATGCATTTAAGTACAAGAATTCTCTTATCACAGTCAAAGTCATGAAAACTTTTATTTTCACGAACGCACTTCTTTTAATATTGAATTAAATAACATATATTTTTGCTCTTGAAATTTCTGTTTCTTGAGAATAATGGGATTTATCAATTTTTTTATCAAGGTGAATGATATTTCTAGAAATAACATTTAATGAATGTAAATATTCTAATATTATATTATAAATTTCATTTAAAATGATTTTATTGACATAAAAATATTACAGTTGGTAGAGTATTATTTTTTTCCATGTTACTATTTATCAACTAAAAATTACTGATTGTTTCATATAATGATTTATATATATACTTTGTATAATTTTGCTTTGACATAAAAATTGCTGAATATGAATCTCTTATTAGTATCAAAGAATTAAGATAGCTTTTGTTTGTTATTGTTATAAAATAAAATTTGACTGTTTTCAATTTTTTCATGCGTTATATTTTGGGAATAATTTATTTAGAAGAGTATTATCCTAAATATTTTTCTTATGTAAGAACATGAAAAGTAATAAATATTGAAAAAATTAATAAATAAAAATAAAAATGGAGTTTTTCATTGATTATAGAAACTTATCTTATACAGCATTTAATATTTTTAATGTATGGTACTTTTAATACATGGCCTTAGACATTAATAAGTTTTTAACGAGAAAAAATAAAGTTTCATAAAAAGCATACATGAATTTAATGTAGTTGTGGTAAGCAATTTTGAATTAAAAATTTTCGAAATATGTCTTTGACTACACTTTAAAATCCATTGAATTTCATGTAAATCTGTTGAATTGTAATTGTAATTATACCTGAGAACTTTGATTCATTTAGTTTATCACGTTGTAGTTTTAATATAAAATGTACCGTAAATGATACATTTTATGGCGTAAATCAATCTATCATCAAATTAAGTATATAAAAATATACAGAAGAATGCTATTATTTAAACATGAATTAAAAACTGTTCTCAAGAAAAATGCCATTTTAAATTTTAAACATCAGTTATTTTTTTAACTTATAAAAGCATATTTTAAATTTAAAATTATTTAATAGTTACTACAATGAGAAATATGAAATTAATAGAAATAAAAATAAGAGTAGATAAGATTTTAATTTCAGTTTTAAGTCACAAGTATATGCAATGTTTTTTTTTTCTTTCTGAATATCATTGCTTAATTTATACTTTCATAGTGAACATTTATGAAATATTTAAAACTCTAAAACTTATTTCATTTTAAATATTCTTCAATTTTAATGTTTTCAAAAGATTAAATTTTATATAAAACTATTTATTAATATTTTATTAATATTTTTCTTTTATTTCAATTTTATAATTATTAAAGACTGAATGCTTTGAGTATCGTTACTTTCTAAATGATTAGAATAAATAATTTTTTATTTAATTAAGACTATAATTTACATAATATAAAATATTTTTAAAAAAGATTAAGGAAGGGAAACCTTTCCTAATCTTTTTTAAATATTTTAAATGTTTAAAATGCTTAAAATTTTAATAATAAATTAATATTTTAATAATGTTTAAAATGTTTAATATTTTAATAATAAAATTATAGATAATAATATTTATTGTTTTAAATGTTTAAAATGTCTAAAATATTTTAAATGTTATGGCATGATAATCATTCTCGAAAATCAAAGAATACCATATATTTATTCCGTATACATTATATTTTCAAAAGGTTTAATTTAATGAATTTTATTTATCTTTCAACGTATTGCAGTCTGCTGTAATCAATGAAAACTGAAATAAATTAAGGTATTAGCATTAAATTAAGTGGTTACTTTTATCTTATTTGCTCTTATACGTTTAAATCATTTCTCTGAATATTTGATTACTTTCTATCCTAGAAACTCGCAAAGGAAATCTAAAAATATTGTTAAAAAAGCTGTCAAATGAATGTAACTATGGTTACCGCATCCGACGAACCCACACCAGCGAGAGTTTGTCAGTTTTATAAGAAAACTCTTTATCTTTTCCTAATGTTAATTCCATAAAATTGGAAGAATAAAAAGTTATTTTTTGTTGTTACTAGAATTTTCTACATCAAGCATTTGAAGCAATTAGTTCTGCAAAAATGAACACAATAAGTGAACTTTTCTAAGAATAAATAGAGAAATTCTCTTAATGCATGACTGAATAAAAATAAAATCTAGAATGCTATTGAATATTTTCTAGTATTTTTTAGTAGTTTCTTCCTAAATATGATGGAAACATTGATTATCACATTCATATGAGTATTATATTTAACTTGAATAATATACATTTTAAACATGTAAATCATTTAATTGCTTATATTTTCAACACTTTAGATGTGTCATAAATTCATCTGTTACATATCTGACTGTAACTGCAATTATTTCCATAGTAGACTTTTGTATATCAAAATCAAATTGAATTTTGTGCATGGAAGTAAAAGAAATTTATTCCCTTAAAATGCTCATTAACCTGCTTCAATCTTTTTTACGGTGATTCACCAATTGCTCTATTACAAGTAGAATATGTTTAATTATAATTGATATTTATCAAAATTTAAATCAATATGATCTACGTATTCAGAAGTTCCCATTTTAAACTTAATATTTAGTGATTCTTAGAAAGACGATGACATCACAATTAAATTAATTCAAGTTATATAATAGATAAATTAAGTTTTTATATTCAGATAAATAACCATGAATACTAATATATTTTGGTTTTACAGTTGAATATAGTTAATTGGCAATAGAATGCGAATTGCTTTATTAAATTTCATTTCAAACATTTTAAGAACTGACAATGAGACAATGATGGGACAAATTTTGCAATAAGTGCATTACACCATCAGTCTGAAAAATTACTTATCTTTACTTCTCCATTAAACTTCAACATTATTCTAATAACAATTCTGTATATTTATTATAATGTAAAAAATTATATAAATCATTTTAATTTTCCATATATTTTGAAAAGAATGAATCTTTTTTTCATATAAACAATCTTATCTAGTGTTATAAACTAATTTTATTATAGGGATTTGTTGAAATATCGTTTTGAAATATGCAATCTGGCATGATTTAATATACCTTTTTTATTTTATAGATTACCACATATTTTTAATAACTAATGTTCATTATATTTTAAGCTAGTGAGAGAATATAAACTAAAAAATATTTATTTTTATGCCTACATTATACATAAGCTTTCATTACACAGATGATGATGATAACTAATGTAAATTTCAATTTTCTATATTTATTTCAAATAATATAATATAAATTTCAAATTTCAATTTTCAATAAAAATTAACTAATATAAAAATCGATTTTACCATCTGCATTACTAAATAAGCTTTTTTACTTAAAATTGCGTATGCATTTGACGTACCTACCCTTAAATTATTTAATTTAGTCGATAAAATATAGTGGCAATTAATAAAAAATTTAAAACGAAACTTGATATTTTATAAATATTTTTATCTTATACATGATTATATTTTACTTAATAAATTCTGCCTATTATTTTTATCCTGTAATAGTTATTTGAGGCATATTTTTTATGAATTTTAAGTAATACGAGATAATAGAAATTTTATTGACTTTTCTCAATTATATGTGTTTTTATGATTTTGAGATTTAAAAAACCTAAGAAATAATTTTTAGTAGACGTAGATTTAAAATTATCTCTACATATTTTAAACAATGTAGTTGTTTTTTAAACTAAACTTTTGGTAATTTATCATGATGCATGCACAATAATTTAAAATTTGATTTTAATAGTCAGATTTTAAGTGAAAGATAAATATTTTTATGAAATACATTTTCATATCAAGATATTGATAATCCCTCATATATGCAATAAAAAACTACTTATTGATAAAAAAATGATGTGAAGCAAATGCAATACAATATAATTTAAAAATAAAGATTTATGTACTGTTTGCCTTTATTTTCATGTAATCGGCCTGAATATTTTAAGAAATTGGAACAAAAGATTATTCATATATTACCTCCAACTTTCTAAAATTATACTCCTCTTGTGAAATAATACAAAAACTGCTTAAAAATATTACTAAATAACTATTTTAATAAAGTTTGGAGAAAATTAACATATGAAACAATATTACGCAAAGAATGAAAATTATGTGACAGTGAATTTACTTATAGGAGACATACAAAGTTCTTTGAAGTAAACCAAACAACACATATGAATCACAATCACACTGAGAAAAAACGTTACGAAACATTTTCGATAGAAATGGCCATATATGTATTAAATATGTTTCCTTTTATTACGACTCAACAGTAATACACAGCTATTCTTCTAACAATCAGCTTCAATATGTTGGCCAAATTTAGTTTCAACTAACTATAAAGAAAACCAATGCCATCACCACTATAATAGTAAAATAAATTTATTTATGTGTATAAACCAAATTATATTAATTTAAAACAAACAAAAATCGAGTAAAACATTGATAAACATCAATAAATCGATATAATTGATATAACTGACTGTTAAAATCTATAATAAAATGGAATGTAAAATACAGAAAAATATTTGTCGAATAGCTATAAGGACTTGTATATACTTTGTTATGTTACAGTCAAAATATTTTCAATTAATTTTAAGGTATAGTTTTTATGAAATTAGTATTCACATTCGTCATTGCAGAACACAATAAATGTAATTTATATATCAAACACATTCTCCAGGATAGTGGATTGATTTGTGAAAATTTAAGTGGATACAGTGATCTACACAGCTGTAATTCAATGCCAAATTTCCTTAACTATAATGACTGACGAGTTTTGGCATGCCAGTCAACTGAAAACTGTTGTTCATGTGCTTCTAAACGATCAGGAAAATACTTCGGCTCAATTACTTTTCGAATATGTTCTGTATCAAGTCCAGGACATTGTAGGCAGCATAAAGATAATTGTTAAAACACAGTTTTCTAAAATTTATTACAATGCTGGATTTATCAGAAATTTGCCGACTATTGTGATAAGATACTTCATTGCCAATAAAAAGGGATTGATGTGCATTACTGTTTGGAGTTAATACAGCGCTTAGTAAATCGGAATATTCAGGGGTAAGGAAGATGTTTTATTCGTATCACGAACAATTAATTTTAACATTAATTGTGATATAGGAGCTTTAATGATATTTAAAATAATTAGAATATCTATTAATCTTGCGATGATAAATTTCATTCAATTTTTCAAGTTAACATTTGTCAAGAATCATGGCAGGTCAACTAAAAGCTTTATGTGTGCTATAAGATAAACCACAATTTTAGTTCAAGTCAAATACGTAATCTTAACAATTAATTTAATTAGATGAGAATTATAAGAATTTACAAACCTGAAAAAGGAATTCAAATGTTTTTTGTTTTATAAATATACAAAATCATTTTATGTACATTTTAATTGTTATTGTTTTTTTTAGTAGCATTTTATGAATACATATCATGATTATCTTTTGAGAACAACCACATATTCGATTAACAAGATTCTCTATTACTTTGTTTTTCAGTAAAAAAAAGACACTAAAATAAATGTTTCCATTAAACTTACATCATGATTTTGCGATCGAATTTTCTTTAATATTTAACGTTTAAATTTATAAATTTTAAATAGAACAGTCCATAGAATACACATAACCTTCAAGGAGTCACTAATGTTGATCATAAATGTATTTTATTCCCAAAAGTCATCAACTGGGATCAATAAATTATCCGCATTTTTGACTATGCAACTGTAGCAACATGAAGATCTCAGATGAAATAAACTTTGAAATTATGCTAGGTAGTTCATTTCCATTAAATAAATTTGAATACAGTCACTTGATAATAATTTAGCACTAGTAGAATAACATTTAGAATTTTTTTGTATTGAAGAGATAGTAACAGCAATACTTTGTATTCTTTTAAATTAATGCTCTTTTGCATTTCATTTAAAAAAATAATGCAAAAGTGGTGTGATGTATTTCGCTTAAGAAAAATAATTCTTTATAGTTCAAAGGACAATTTATGAGACACGAAAGATTTAAAATCAGTTAAACATCATTTTTAGTTGAGTAAGCATAATACAACAAGTAAAGCATGAAATACATTAAGTTGTTTATTTTTATACTGAAAATATTATATATATATATATATATATATATATATATATATATATATATATATATATATATATATATATATATATATATATATTGTATAAAAATTAATATTTCTTTTGTATCAAGTGAAAATCTTTAAATTTAATTGAAAGCTGTGTTTTCTTAATACAAATTTCTGAGTCCCGCATTATATCAATTTCTAAAATATAGTATATCTAACAATTTATATAACTCATCAAATATTTTTTCTTTGCAAATTCTCCTTTCTTAACTCTATCTTATTATTTATAAAATTAATACAACACCATGGTATTTCTATTTATAAAAATTTGAAACTCATCAAGCATTGGTATATGACAATTTTGCATGAATAAATATTTCCTATACGATTAAAATTAATTACTAAAATAAGAATCTATCAAAACCATAATGTTATTCAAGAGAAAACAAAAAAAATAAACAGTCATAAAAAGCTTTCTTGTTTTCTAAAACAATGAGACCCTTCACTCACAGGAAAGTATTCAATGTTAAAAACAAATTGATTTCCTGCTTTGCATTTATTGGGAAAAGTCTTCTGATTACACTTTTGCGCCCTCTGCATTAATCCTCTCTGCACTTTCACGGAATGAGAAGTACGTGACCGAGGGAACGCAAGTACAATCGAGTTGACGTAACTAATGAGATCTCTGGAAGCGTCCGTATCTCTGGACGGCTCTTTCCGTCCGTCAACTCTCTCGGCGATCGAATTTCGTTTACTCAGACGCGAAGGGAAAAAGGCCACATGCTTAGTCCTAACTGTGATATTTCGAGAAGATTTATCTGGGATATTGAGTAGAGTTTACAAAATTTGTCACAAGTTGTCCCAACTTTCTGAAATTTAAAGTAAATGACAGAATCGTTAGTGAATAAAGTGGAAAGAGGCTCTTTTCCCTAAAGTTACTTTAGATTATATAAAATTTCTAAATTATTTCAAATTAGATTATTTATTCGAATTTAATTTGAATAAATAATCTTAATTTATTCAAATTAATTTTTATTTAAAAAATCTTTATTTTATAAAAATTATTTTTACTAAAAAATTATTTTTATTAAAATAAATCTTTATTTTAAAAAAATCAAAAGATTATTTATTTATTCAAATTAATTAGATAATTTGAATTAATAAATAATCTTTATTTATTCAAATAATCTAAACTTTATGGAAAGAGACTCTTTTCCCTAAAGTTGCTTCAGATTATATATAATTTCTAATTTATTTCAAATTTGATTATTTATTCGAATTTAATTTGAATAAATAATCGTTATTAATTCAAATTAATTTTTATTTAAAAAAATCTTTATTTTAATAAAAAAGATTTATTTTAATAAAAATTATTTTTAATTAAAAAATGTTTATTAAAATAAATCTTTATTTAAAAAAATCAAAAGATTATTTATTTATTCAAATTAATTAGATAATTTGAATAAATAAATAATCTTTATTCATTCAAATTATCTAAACTTTTTGGAAAGAGACTACGTTCTCTAAAGTTGCTTCAGATTATATAAAATTTCTAAATTATTTCAAATTAGAATATTTATTCGAACGTTAATGTTCATATTTCCTAGCGGATTTTATATTTTTAAAATACATATATATGTTTACATAATAAGTGTGCTGCATGAAAAACATGCTTTTACATGAATAATTTAAAAATTTTTTAGCGCTATCTTATTTATTTTATGTAAGATTTCATCATTTACAAAAGCAAATATATCTAGAAATAAATGTTCCATTTTATATGAAAATCATATTTTTATATAATAGTAAATTTAAATGTTTTCCATGTCCTTCTCAATTTAATACTCTAATATTTTATAATAAATATTTATATTTGTAATATTAGGATAAAAGTAATTCAATTATTACAATACCTAATTATTTAAAAGGGAAATAAAATTACGCTTAATGAAAATTTGCAATGAGTTTATTAAGATCATTAACATTTTGTTTTTTCACATTAATTGGAAGTTTAACGCTGGAACATATGGTAGCATTTTAATCAAAATTCTATAGCATCATAAACTGGAATACTTATACTGAAATACTAATTGTACTTTTTTAAATAAATAAAAATTATTTCAATTAAATGTTTCAAAACTGTTGTACATTTGTTCCCACGATAGTTTAAAAACAAATATTTAACATGAATGTTTTGTTATTTTTTTAAATTTTCATAAATTAAAAAGAATGATTTAAAAAATCTCAAAAAATCATGCTAAAATGGAATTTTATAACCTGTAATCAATATTCATTTTTGAAAATAATTAACATACTAATTGGTATTTTGGTTCTAAAATTTAGTTTTATCCATATTATACCCAATTATATATAAAATAAAAAAAATTAGCTGTCGTAGTGTTATACGACATAACCAAACCCTGAGAAAATAGGTGTGTGTATTTTTATTGCACTTCAAATTTAAGAGTTTCCTCATTTCTTTTCAAACTAAGCGGTAATAATATGAAGGAAAGGCTTTAATAAAAATTGGCACAATGAGACAAGTGCAATAAAAGAATAAATTTTTCCTTTCGGAATGGATGAGTGATCTAGAGGAAATTGCAAGCAAAGTATATGTTTTGTGATATGTATTATTTGTAAATCTGACCAGTCGGGAATGAGGGGGAGAGATTTCTGACCTATCCCATAGAAATATAGGAGGAACTACAGAACTTTAGAAAACCAATGGTGTAAAGAGGAGGAGCTAAGACGAAAATTATGAAGAGTTAAAAAATGCATCCAAACACAGAGAAGGGACACAGAAGCCCCAAAGAAGCCCGACATAGAAAAGGAGTCTACAATTGGGGACTGGTTCCTCATTAAGCATAATAAGAAACAAAAGAAGATGTTAGTTGTTAACGGAATATAACTGCCCTGTCCAGAAGGAGCACTGCCTTGACTTTCTTGAATGGAGCTGCAGATGTTCGACAAATAGATGAGTGGAAGAGAGTCTGAGGAGAGATAGCAGAGAAAAGAGGGAGAGCTCATGAGCAAGGAACAAGCCAAGCGAGATTCTGATCCGGTAATGCCATAGATGTTAGGGAACACCACACTGCTACTTCTAAAAGGAGTGAGTCTGATCTCCCGTTCCTCGTCCGTCTGGTCACACTCAGTTATGATATATTAATGTGTAATTTTCATAAAACAAATAATAATGTTAGAATCTCAATTATTTAATCAAGAATGTTTTGATTGTAAATGTAAATTTTCTGTCATTCAATTATTTAAAAAACGAATCTGGGTTTCCTCGGAATTACTTCAAAAATTTCCGAATCTCACCACAACATTAGCTTTCATTGAATTTCGAGCACAATGATTAATATAGCTCACTTATTGAAGAAATAAAATTTATGGCGGATAGATATTATAAATAAGCTGTATTTCCTTTTAGAACGAAAATATCTTTGATTGTGAAAATTTTATAACAGGAAACTTTCTTTTCATTAGCATATTTAAAAAAACACTATATATATTTATTATCATATATTTTTTCTAAAAAACTATCATTTAACTCAATAATCACAAATAACATGCAGATTTTTAATTACTAACTAATACGCGTTTTTTTATTCTATAGTTAGAATTCGTGCGGGAGAAATATATTTTTTAATTTTCAGGGAGTAATTTGGAAATAATATCATCAAAAAATATTAGTTTTAGTATGCAATCTAAGTTACTTAGCAATTATAAGCTACATTAATTTGAAACTTCTATCTTTGCTTAAACGTTATACTTCCGCAATGAAGTGGACTTATCTGTGCGAATGTATTGCAAACGAGTGAACAAAATGAAAAAAATCACCAATTTTACGTAAATTATTCCGATACATTCCTATAATGCTCTCGATGAAGATGATATTGAAATTGTAATTAAGGAGAATTTTTAAGTCCTCGATTAATGTTTTAATTTTAGTTTGTTTTATACACATATTGATGAATCTGAATAAAGCAACAGTCGTAACTAAATTATTCATTAAAAACGCCACCTGGTAGAAGAATCTCGAACTAATTTTTTTCTTTGCTGAAGCACATTTCCATACCTTCATCTTTTTAATAATTTTTTTTAACAAAAGTTAAATTTGTAGACAATTTTCAAATAGGATTTTAATTAAGTTTTAATAATATGATATATTAGTAAAGACTTTCATAAAATCAGGAAATGAGGTACTGTATTTTAAAAACTGAAAAAAAATGAAAGACTCATTTCATCCCTTTAATAATAGTTAATATATTTATTTAATTAAGTAATTAATATTTCAATTAATTAAGAAATAAATAATTATATTAAATATTTAAAAATTCATCGTAACTTCTTACTTATCGATTATTATATATTGATAATTAATTATGATTTAATGTGAATGTGAGGAAATATTTTCAACACTTCTTTTAAAAATTATTTCTAACTTACTTTCATTTTCAGGATTAGTATTTAATTTTTATAGAGAAAAAAGTTAAATTAATATAAGAAATAAGTCAATTAACTCAAAATAAAATAGTTTGCCAGATTAACTAAACAGCAGAGAAATATATTTATGGCGTGGATAGCAACGAAGAGAGTTCCAAAGGCATTGTTAAAAGAAGATATCAATTGAATGCTTGGGATCACGTTGCTATGGTAACTGTCGCTAGGAGAAATAAGAGATTCTATCCAATATAATAATCCTAGACTGCGTCTAATAGGACAAAACAGTGGTTAAAAGAATACGATGATATTTCTTTATGTGATGTGGGATAAATTAAAGCAAGAAATTAGGAATTACTTTCTAATATTTTTCGCCGAAGTTTATTATTTTTTTAACACAAGAAAATAGGATCATTCAAACTATTTTAAACAATTATCAAACAGTTTGGACCATTTCAAATAGTTTGGATGAAAGTAAATAGTTTGGAAATATTCCGAATAGTTTGGGATATAATTAATTGGTGAAAATGTTACTGTCAATTATTGATTTAAAGTAAAATGGTTAGAATTAAATTTTCCTAACAAAGCTCTATCTATGCAATTATCATGCATGAAGAAAATTTCTCAAAACTAATTTGTAAATTAAAGTGACGAAAGTGAAGTATGATTAATCAATTGATGATGGAAAACATTATTTGAAAGTTTTATACGGAAAAAAATTTATTTGATTGCCTCTAACAGAATTTTATGTGTTAATAGTGTTAACAATAATTTTTTTAACATTTATAATAAAACGTTTCATTTGTTTGCTTTTATTAAAAATTTAGCATTAACACCTTTTAAATGTTTCTAGAAATTTCTTAAATTAATTTTAATTAATAATACCCACTTTATTTCAATGTATAAAATTCAGGTCTTCTTTACTTTGAACTATATATTTGCCTTACCTCTTCAAATTTGATGTGAAAATTTACCAATCTATATTTTGTTTATCCATTTTGATGACTTTCTGTTTGTCTGATATCGTACTATATATCTGATATCTGATATCGTACTATGTACAAGCAAAAATTTAAGAAGCTAAATAATACTAATTTAGGAAAAATTTAAAAAGTAAATATTATAATTGTCCATTAAAATTGCATTTAGCTTTCTCAAATACCATTATTAAGTTGCTAGCATTTTTGCCAGCCAAAGAAAATGCACATTACAATTTCATTTTACGAATTATTTATCAATATTATCAATTTTTTATATTCAATTGTATTTTTTATTTCTTGTATTAAACGTACCAAGTGTATGCTTAAAACAACTTAATAAATTTAACGTAAAAACAAAATTAAGAATAACTAATCTAATCTAAAAAATTTATTTATGCGTTGCAAAAAATATTACAAAAGGTTGATAAGAGATGGGCTAAAATCGTACTATGCACATGCTTTCATAAATATAAAATGCACATTTATGATGTACATTGCTACATAAATTTTCAGTGACTAAAATAAAAGTATTAACAAGCAGTATTTAACAAGATGAGATAGTTAGAAGTAACAGCATTTAACAGGATTTGAGCCACACATTAACATTGGAAAATCGTGACTTCCTAAAATCTTCATATTTAGGTAGTAAATATATTTGTTTGAGGAATTTTCTCAGGCAAAACAATGAATATCAGAAAGTATTTTGAATAGTTCAAATAAAAGGCTTTTTGATTTTTATTATTTAAGTATATAATCTACTATTGCTACTTTCGTGCTTAATATAGCATTTGTAAATTTTACAGTTAAATAAAACTTTCAGTAAAGTTATTGAACAATTTATCAACTAATTATTGAGAGGAATTTTATTCTATATTAATTTATATTAAATTATAAAGATCACTAATCTGAAAATGAATAAATATAGATGCTAGAGTAAGTTTGATTCAGAGAAAAATATAAAAAAATGCATATATATATATATATATATATATATATATATATATATATATATATATATATATATATATATATATATATATATATATATATATATATATATATATATATATATATATATATATATATATATATATATATATATATATATATATATATATATATATATATATATATATATATATAGATAGATAGATAGATAAATAGATAGATAGATAGATAGATAGATAGATAGATAGATAGATATATGTGTGTGTGTGTGTGTGTGTGTATGTATACATAATTATTATTTCATTACATAGAAGTCAAGTTTCATTTTTTTTGTTATATTTGGTTTTATCGTGATCGTCGGAAAGCATCAAACTTAAACGTTACTTACTTTCTTAAGAACAATGAACAAAGGAAATAAAGAAAATTATTGTTTACGTGGCTCTATGCTTTTCAGGAATTTACTTGAATTGCTGTTGTAAGAAGAAAAGTCAGCTTGCAATAAAGAGATAAAATCAGCGACTCTGGAAAACCAACTTATAAAGATTGTCTCCTCAGTGCTGTTCATTCATTTTTGTTTTATCAGTTTCATTCTTTTAATTTTGTTTTCTTTTTATTTAGGAAAGAAAAACTCATTCAATTTAGCAACCCGACAAATACCAATTCTTTAAAAGAAAATAGAAGACTTAGTATGGTACTTTATTTTTCGCTAAATAATCTTGAAAATAATTGAAAACTTTTCATCTATGGTGGCACAAAATTACTTTAAATTATACTAAAATTGATAATTGTGTTAATAATATCTAGATACTTCTAATTAAATCAGGTATAAATTGAAAATAATTTCTTTAAATTTGGATTTCTAATTATTCATAATTTCGTAATCTCGATTTTGTATTTTATTACTATATTATGAGAAATAAAAAAGTTTTATTTATTTATTTCTCATAATATAGTAATTAAATAAAATCTTTTTTGTTTAAGATAAATACATTTTATTTATCTTAAACAAAAAAGATTTTATTTACAAAGTCAACAATTATAAACTAATTTGGCTAGATAAATATTAAAAAAAATAAAACAATTTGAAAATAATTCACCAAAAAGTCATAAAAGAAGACGAAGTTTCAAAGAGGCATTCTTTTTTTACGTCTTTAGAAAAACAAGAGGTAACATACAGAGGATATTAACACATTTTTAGAACGATTTCGATTAAGAATTTTAAAAAAGTAAATGTTTTAGAACAAAAATGTTTTTCAACAGCTTATTATTTGAAATGAGAAATATCGTCTGCTACTTTTAAATTTATTCTTCTTTCAAAATGTCGCATGCAAAGAAGCTGCGAATTAAATGATTTGTTTTTGCGCTTTCCGAAGAGAAATATTCTTATTCCAGGATTCAAAATTCGTTGTGAAATGCATGGTATTAAAATTTCTAAGTGCAAAATAAGCAACATTATTAATCGGACAGGAAAAAACCGCCATTCATTATTTCTACACGAAAAAAATACTCCAAACGAATATCCGAAAAAAGTACGTACTGTTTCAAATGTTCCTAAAGTGAAATCGCTGGTTACAAGAGAAAATCCGCCAACACAGAAATCAATTTTAAAGTCTTTAGATACATCTGTAGTAACAATAAATAAAATAATCAATCAAGATTTACCACTTAAAAAAGTTAAAAAACATAATGTTCACCAGCTTTTGCCAAGACATGTGACTCAACGCAAAACATTTTGTAGAATCCTGTATGAAAACCATTTAGCAGGAGATAAATGGAAATACATTGTGACCCTTGATGAAGCATGGGTTTACCTAAATGAGTGCAACAAAAAAGGTCTATTTACTATAGAAAACGAGGAGGAAAAAATGTACAAACCTGGTTCCGTCAATGTAAAGAAAGTTTCAGTAAGGGGTTTATGATAGTCGCAGGTTTCTCCTACAATGGGAAATTAAAAATAAAAAGAATAGAAAAATATGTTAAAATCAACTCATCATACTATCAGGAGAAGATTTTAAGTCCAATATTTACCGAAGAAATTACTCTTTTTTATCTTTAAGACTTTCAAAGAATGAAACTTCCTCAAGACAAAGCTACAAGTCATACTTCGAAAACTACCACTGCATTCCTTGAAAAAATGAAGACTAATACAGGTATTGCATATATACTTTTTCAACATATTCCTGTGAAGTCCCCTGACGTTTCAACTGTGGACTATTGTGCCTTTTATCTGTTAAAAAGAGCTCTTTCTAAACGCAAACCCACCACGATAGATGGACTCTGGAAAGTAGTGGAAGAGGAATGGAAAGCAATACCTCTGGAAATTTTACGAAAAGCTCTTCTATCATGGAAATCACGATGCAGACATATAGTCCAGAAAAAAGGCTATCACATCGAACATTTAAAAAAATAGTCTTTAAATTTTAAATATTAATTAAACGGCCCCCCGAAATCGTTCTAAAAATATGTTAATTCCCTCTGTTCTTTCGAATATAGTCTTAAATGCCAATTATTAAGTAAAAACACATAATTGTGATTATGTCTAGCATCACACATTGAATATTTTGTGTGACATATTTTAATTAAATTTTCTCTACTGCAGTCTGCAAGAGATTAAACCCTCAATAGCCGTGTCATAGACAAAATGTTATTACAATCTGAGTAAAAGTCACTCGGACTGTAGGTTGTAGTTTATCACAGAAAATTAATGATCATCAGAAAATGTATTGCGGAAGATATGTTTTTCATGCATTAATAAGTCAACTAAATCTAATCAAGAAGAGAGATTATTTTTGAAATAGTCGCAGGATAATTTTCTTAACATTTTTATAAAAATTAAGGAACTTAACAAGTGAATATATCATAAATATTATGACAAACAATAAATTGAAAACTTTACCTTACTCACTAAAGATTATATTTCATATAAATCATAAATTATGAATTACTATAACTTGATTTAGTGAAAAAAATGAATTTTTTTGTAAGTAACAATATATATAGTTTCAAAATATACTGAGACATATAACTTATTAATTTACACTGGAGCCATATTCGGTACATGAAGCATTTCAAAAATTTATTTAATTCACTTGGGAAATTACATAAATATTAAATTGCTGTGAAATTTAATATTCGTTTAATATTTTATAATTCATTAGAATGATAATCACAATATTCTAATAACCTAATATAAATTCTCTACATAAACAGAATCGTTTCATACTAATAGAAAATAAAAATAATACATTATATTTACAGAAATATGCATATTATCTATTTCAATTTGTCTAATTTAACTGATTTATATTTTATATAGTATAATTCAAATGCTCAAGAAATCATTTTAAATTATTCCCAATTGCGACTTTGATGATGGAAAATTTAATGTTAAACTCTCATAAGCATTGAAAAAAAGAAATTTCGTTTTTATTCTAACAGGTGTAATTTAAATAGGAAGCAGTTTCTCATTTTTTGATTGCTAATGGTTGCTTTTATGTACATATATAAATTACATAAACGTTTCTAATGTAACTGTTTGAAACTTTAAAATTTTTTTGAATAAAAATCATTTAATAATCTCATATGTACTAAGCATCATAGATAAAAAAACATAATAACATAATTCAAAATTAAATGGCGTATTTAATATTACAGTAACAATTCTACTGCAGGACACAATTTCTTTCTTTCTTTCGTATTATGTTTAAATAAATCTTTTTTCTATTTTATATCAAAATTTGAAAAATACTTTCTTTGAAAGAAAACTTACTTTTGAATAAAAAGGGGATACATTGTAGAATAAATCGAAATTCTTAGAAGAATATGAAGCATACCAAAATATTATAGCTCTGAGTTTACTCTATCTAGAAGATAAATATTTATTTCTCATAAAAAGTGCATAAAAATTAAAGGAATAATTCATAAAGATGATAATATTATTTAAAGAATTCCAAGGGTGGAAAGAATTTTTAAATAAATGTAATGAGCAAAATTATAGCAAATGTTGAATAAATTCAATTTCAGTTTAAAAAATCATTATGTTAATTATAAATTCTTATTTAAAAATAATTGTATTCGTTTAGTACCACACTGTAGGAAAAAGCATGTTACCAATTTTGTTGAAAGTTGATAGTAAAATTTATATTTAACTGGTAACTGTTTTTTGTAGAATTATTTTTATCTCTAATTTTTCAAATATTTTCAACCACAATTTTTTCTGAAAAGAAGTGATTTGTGTTTGAACTTAGAAGAAGATTTTCGTAATGCATTCTAGAAAAATTCTGGAGAATTTAATTCTTTCTTTTATGCTTTTTATTTTAATCAATTTACCACATTTATTTTTACATCATTAGTCTTACCTTCACACTAGTCTTTTTTCAACAAAAATATGCAAGCAAACGGAAAAAATTTCTCTACATACAGAGTTTTTCTTTCTTTTTTTAGAAAAAGGAGGAAAAAAACCTCAAGCTTGACACTTTTCTCATGATAAATTATAGAGTTTAATACTGCAGGGAGTTGGTAGTAAGTAACTTTATATTTAAAATCTACTTTTCTCAGCGAATTTTACCCGAAAAAAAAGAAGAAATAAAAGATAAATTGCATAGATTTAGCTTTTAAATTCCCCAAACTGATGTGTATACATATATATGTGTTTGTGTTTTTTTTACTTTAAATTGTTTGAAGGATCTTAGATAAGTCCATTGAAAAAGATTTTTCACATAGATAGGAACTTTATTTCCTAAACTTATTCTCCTTCTAAACGCTTAATTTAAATATGAACAGAAAATGTGGAAACTACAGATTTTAGATTAAAAGAATGAAGATGTTAAAAAAAAGTATGAAATACACATAATATATGTGGGTCTCGAATAAAAAAGAATGAGAAAAATGTGTCACATTTAAATGTTTCTTAAATTATTTTAAGGAATATGATAAAAATTTAAAACTTTATTTTCTTCAAGTTTTTAACATTCAGTGTTCAAAGACATAAAAAATATCATTATTTAACGAAATTTAATAACATAAAAAATCATTTCTTGTAATTAAATTATCCCTAATTCAGTATTTGTCTTAAAAATGTTGTTTTCTAAATTTAATACAAAAACGTTTCTTAAATTATTTTTTGGCAATTTTGTTCTATAAAAACGAATAAAACACCTATTTCCCAGAATACTTCTCATTCATTAATTGTTTTTCACACATTAATTGTTAAGTAAAACAATTTTCTATCATGTGCGAGGTTTATTTAATATAAATTCCTTGCAATTATATTAAATATAATGATTAATTCTTTTTGCTCAGCTTCCTTAGGAAAATTATGTCGGATATTTACTCAAACTGAATATCTAATAAAACATAGTCTTACACAATTCTGATACTTATACATGACAGAAAATTTTATATATTAAAATTAAACAGGCGTTCAAACACCAGAAATATTCTGCAGATGGTTTTTTTTTTTCATATAATAGAGGTATGCAAACAACCAGCGATTTGATGAGGCAGACAGTAGCTGTTTGGCAAAGTTATAAGATAATGCAGCCTCAATGTTAGATTATCAAGATTTAAATGTAATTTAACATGGAGTCACATTAGAAGATTTAAAGTGTAGTTATTAAATGGAACATATCATTCTGCTAGATGTAGCCCAACTCTTGTTTTGGTGCAGAAAAGTATATTTGTGCAACAACAACATATCATTATGAGATAATGCTAAAATTTAAATTTTCAGATTTGATCTCACGAATGTACATTGAATGTTAATTATTAGGTAACTTTGTCAGATGTCAAAGAGCATAAGAAGAGAAGGGCTTCAAAGAATTTACTAATCATTCTCTTATAATCATGGGCAAGAATTCATGCACAAGAGACACATGTAATATTTTCTTATGTTGCTTGAATTTCACTGAATAAATATTAATGTACAATCTATTCAGGGAGATATTGATATAATTTGATGTTCATAGCTAATTATTAGATAAATAAGCACAATTTTTAAATAATATTGTAGATTTGTATGATTTTTCGATGGATGGGAACCCTTCATCACCATCAGACAAATCTATGTTAGCTCTTCTTCTGATGCATTTGTTCCGATCACATAGGAAAAAAACGTGAAGTTAATCCTCATAAACTTATGGATTCTGCCAATTAATAGGAGACTGTTGAAAAGCGTCTATGTTAAAGTGGAGTTTAAGCTGCTTTTGACATATGATATGACCTAAGCATACTATCTGATAAGGTGCACAGATTCAAATCTCTTGTGTATTCCAGCGTATATGTAGAGCATAACATTATTTCAACAACAGCATAACATTATTCTAACATATAATTACTGTCGGATAATACGAAACTCAATACATCATGAGTTAATTTTCTGAGTTACTCCAGGATTATTCTTATAGGAGACACATCCATTCAAGACTTTATTTAAGGATATAAACATGATTTTAAACTACAGTAATTGCAATTTATATTTGAACAAAAAATTTAGTTTATTTATTTACAGTTGCAAAATGAGTCATGGTGTTAAATATTTAATGATATTGTCTCTCTACCATCAGCAACCGAATAAAAACCACAGCTTCTTTTTGATCAGCACCATGATAATGCTTATCTGTATTGAGTAGAAAGCATTCAAATTCATAAGAATATTCGTTTGATTTTACACAGGTTGATATTTTGGACTTAATGTTATTTTGGTTCATTTGTTCTTAAAATATATAATAAGTAATGCAAGCCTTTTTTTAAAGCATAGTGTTTGACAAAGGAAAGTGAAATGTGACTAATGTTAACCATTTCTGCTTGATTTTACACTAAAATTTCACACAACATTTAATTTTACATTCTGTCATTGATCATATCCAGACATCATAGTTCAGTACATACAATACTTAATATGATAAAACTGAGCTTTTTTGTGGAAGTATTAATAGTTATATTTATTTTAAATTTAAGGAAAATTCATGAAAATTATTTGCTACAAAAATATTTTTTACACAATAAGGGACATAAATATTTAGAAACATATTTTTTTAATTTAATGATCGTTGATACTAAAATGATTTTAACGTAATTTTTGAATACTTTTCTGCTTTTTTTTCTTCTTCTTTGAACAGTTTTAATATATTCATTTCATTGTTAAATGCTTAAGAAATATTTGATTGAAAAATATTTTAACTGCATGTAAAAAAATAAACATTTTACAACAATGGAATGTACAGAAATAAAATGTCAAATATTCGAAAGTGGTCCAAGCAAAAACAAAAGTTAGAACAATTCAGAAATGTAGTAGAAACATATCTTAAAATAAGGTGTTACTTTCACTGTGTCTGACACAATTACAGAAAAAACAAATCAAATAGTCAAAATCAGCAAAAGGCAATATCTATTCTTATAATGAAGTGTATTCCATTAGTTTAAGGAGTAGATAGAGAGAGAACATTAATAGCAAGATTATTTACAAGCGTATCCTAAAAATGTTTAACTTGATTGAAATTGAGAGAAAAAAGATAAATAATCTATGTAGTCCTCTTATAAAATACTCTCTATCAAACTTTCTTTCAATCAAGAAAATATGTTTTTAAGTATTATTGCATGTGTAATAGTAATAACAGTAAAAATGTGTCGGAAGGATATAGAACCCAACGAAAAAGAAAGCCAAACCATTATACTGCTTATGATGAAAGATAGATATTTAACAATTATTTAAGAATTTCAATAAAGTTTAAAATATATACTCATGCAGTATATTTACAAAAGTAGATTGTCTTTATAAATTCTTCTAATTTTTGTTATTATTTTCTCTCAGGAAAAAAATCCGTGATTGTTGTTGTACTGTCAGTCCTATTTTATGAGTAAATTCGAATAGTCTAGGAAAATGCCATTTATTTTTGCGTATTTTATATTTTTGTATGTATTTTAATATCAATGTGAAATCCAGAAACAATATAAGAATTATCCTTAATGCAAAGTTTTTGAAAATATAAAATTAATTTTCAATATGACATTTTTCCTTTAATATATTATTTTATACATTTAACTGCAGTTTTTTTTTATCATCAGTGCTTCAAATGAATATTTAAAACTTTTAACTACAGAATTATAAACAATTTATTTAATAAAGTCATCCTTAATTTTTAACTCATTTTCGAAAATTCTCATTTAGACAAAATGCATCATATGGAAGTGAAGAAAATTTCACACCTTGAATTTTTTTTATATTACAAATATTAGTTTCTTTTAATGATGATGTAATATATTTTATTTTTAGTAGTTGCTTCATGGAAACTATTCCGACTCTTTTTCATCGAAAAAGAAGTTTCTTTTCTTGGTATTTTCATTACTTACTTCAAAAGAGTTTCTTCTGGATTTAATCTTGTCACGTACTTTGAAAATCAACATAAGAAAAAGAGGGATAACAAAGAAAGGCAGAACAAATTTTATAGTCAAAACACTTCTGAAATTGTGAAAAAAAGAAGCAAATGTCTTTCTTCCAGATCAGCAATTATTTTAATTTTTAGAATACATTCATAAATTTTCATATATTAAATAAAACTTTATTTAAAAAATACTGGTGTTGAAATTCCATATGAGAAATAAATGATTTGCTAACAATTTTATTAATTATTAATTTAAAAATAATTTAGAAAATGGGGACAATTTTGTATTCAGAAAATTATTAATTTATTCTTCCATTAGCTTTAATTTCTTAAACTTTAATTTTTGCTTTTTGAACACAAATGTTAGCATTTTTTAAAATGCTATATTAAAAATCTCAAAGTATATATTTTAATTCTTACTTATTAAATTGTATTTACATTTATCTCTTTTTTGTATTTAATATATTATAAAAATATTCTAATCAGTGTTAAATTAATTGCAAAATGGGTAAAGTTATGCAAATTAATTGGAATTTATTCCAAAATAACGTGATTTAATATTATAAATTTAAATGAATGTTGTGTTATTTCTAATACTTTATCTGAATATTTTTTATAAGTTTTGTAATGATAATAACACAACTTAACTTTGCTACATTATTACGTGATTGAACATTTTTCCATACAAAATTTTAGTTAGTTTTTGAGAGTTCTTATAATAATGTACTTAGTTATATTAATATTTATGTGCAATAATAAAATTTCACCAGGGATTTACTATTAATATTTTAAATACAAATCTGATATTTTTGCCTCATTTTATTCAGTTAGCAACTTTTTTCCTATTGTTTAACACTTGTAAATACACATATGTACATATACACTTGTATATACCATACTACTAATTACCAGAGAAAATGTGATGTAATTTAAATACAATCATTTTAGAGGAAAAACCGAGAGTGATCAATAAAGGATAATGCATTAAAATATTTCAAATAAAAAAATGCATATGAAGGAAATTAAGGAGACATTTGAGAGTAAATTTCCATCGTAGGCTCTTAACGCACTGTAAATAAATGTTATATTTAAAAAAACATTGAATATTAATTATTTTGTTGTTAGTGAGTTTGAAACAGGTTTCTAACTAAAAAGCATAATATCTTTTAACATTTTACTTTTACCTCATCTGCAAGCAGTCATTGTTTTCGATTTACTGAATGAAGTAACAGTATTTGAATCCACTTCAGATTACATACTCTCCTATCTCTATTACAAGAACGACATTATCAGACATTAAATATGCAGAAAGTTGAAGGAAAAAGATATGCATCTTAGACTATCAGATTGGTTTTGAGCATAATGCGCGCGAAATGTTTTTTAATTTGAAGCATTTCAGTATAGCTTGTATTCAAATAAGAATACTTAAGCTTGTATTCAAATAAGAATACTTAGCAAATCAAAAGAGGCATGAACGAGTTTTGATTTACTATTTATTGCTGGTTTATTTTGCAGAACTGGTGAATAAAATCGAAATTTCGGCATACACCTATGTATGAAACACATGAATGAGAAATGCTTGAAGAACTTATGCAAATGGTAACTTTTCTATTATATTTTGCAAGAGGGATTTTAATGCATTCTCAAAGAAAATATTCAACAGAATATAATATTTTCACATGAACGTTTTTAGAACACAATTTATTAAAATACAGTTTTAAAATTTTTAGATCCAAAGTTAATTTAATTTCTACATTTTTAATCAATGACGAAAACTTTCTTTCCCTTACTTTTAATTAACTATGTTTCGTATTTTATTCTATTATCCTAAAACTAAAATCCTTTATGTGATACTTGAATTAATTTTCTCAGGAAAAACAATATTTTTAGACTATCTCTGAAAATTAATTCATTCTGTTCTGATTGCCTTTTAAGAAAAATAGCGTAAAATAGGATTCATTTTTCCTTTAAATTAAAATGTATAAGTCCAAATCTATAATCCTTTTTAATCTAAAAATTTTAGATAGCACTTTTAATGAGATGTCTAAACTTTATCAGGAATACTTGAATCATTAAATTATTTTTCAAGTATTTTAAGTGTTGCTTAACTCATTTTGTTTTAAACTGTATTAAAGTGTAAAATTTTAATTTCAATTTAATTTTTTGAAAAATATTTGTTCTTTTTATTTATATCTTCTGATACAGAAATAAAGATATTAATAAAATATATGGTTTTAATTCCAAGAGATACTACTTGCAATGTAATAAAATAATATTGTCTATAGAAATTAATTTATTAAATTTCACAACAGTCAAAATAAAAATTTAGAAATATTTAAAATACTATCTTGTATTTATTATGACTAGTTTAATCACTTTAAAAGTGCCAGATTGAATGATTTTTAGTTGAGAAATTCTTACCCAAAAGCATAATATTAAATTAATTTCTTCTATTTTCTTATTTCTTCTTATTCGAATATTCTTCTTATTTCAAATATTTAAATGATAATTTTATAAATATCAAAAAACTGTGAAGTATGTTCACTAAACATATTTTGCATACATGTTTATTAAATCTTATTTATATTATCATTTTATCAAATGTTTAACTTAGTTAGTAACACCAAATACTAGAATTTGACATTTTGTTTTACGCTTATAATCAGTATTTCTTTAATATAATAATAAGGAATTTTGTTTTCAAATTAAATTTTTATCATTTAATTCTATCAGTGAATTCATTTGAAAACTATTGACTATTCATTTAAAAAATATTGACTATTCATTTGAAAAATATTAACAACTGAAATACATTTGAAAACTATAACTCATTTTAATCAAATATCCAATGATTTCATAGGGAAAATATAACAATATTATCCCTAAGTAATCATTGAATATTTTATTTGTTTGGGAGAGAAACAAAACATATTTTTATAATGTTTAAATCATTTAATCGAATATAGACATTAATGTTTTTAGATAGCAGGAACTCTGTTGATTTAATATGATAAAGCATTTCATACTGCGAAGAGTAGAAAAAATCATAAAAAATGTTATTCTGTATTTTGCGGAACTTATTTTTGTTGAACTTATTAGCTGCAAACTTGAAATTTAGTTACATTTAATGCAATAAAGTTTATATTTTAACGACTTTTTCAATCGGTTAATTTGAATACATTTTCATCTTTTTAAACTGAAACGTAATCGAATTCACTTACTCATTATCCAGTTTTTGTTCCCTTATTGTGATGAGATTTTTATCAGAAAAACAACTTAATTTCAAAATATTCGAACTTCGTATGGTAAATATTATAATAATCATACTTACTTTAGATACTTATTTAAAGTAAACTTTAATTTGTATTTTTCACTAAAAAATTACAAGTAAATGTTTGAGGTGTAATGTGCTAAGTTATATGTTTGATGATAAGTCAAAACACTTTCACATAATTCCTTACAAACGTATAAAAATAATTTTGGTCAGTATTTACCTGCTAAAATATCGTAATCCTTAAAAAAACTGTAAATTTTAAAGATAGCAAAATATTATAATCTGATGTGTAAAGAAATATTTGGTGTTGAATTATGTATTTTATCCTTGATTTATTTTCTACAAAAATAATTTCTTTTTCTGAAACATCTCAATACCTAATATGAAAATAAGAAAAAGAGTTTAAAAAATTTGAATACCTCTTTCCTGTTTTTACATGATATTGATGTTTCTTCCTTTTCATTTTCTGGAATATTTTCTTCCATCCATAACATGGAAGTTTTAAAGTGAAATGTGCTTTAAAAACACGTGAAATATTACTGAAGTAAAATGAAAATTATTATTTCTTCTTTGGCAACAAATACTGTGCATTCAAATGGAAGCTAGTCAAAATCTCTGTCTGGTACATTTTTCTCGTGTCTTTTTAAATTTTACATGATATATATGAAGAATAATGCATGTATTTCTGCATATATTACTTCAATCAGCTTTTTTATTGGAAATTATAATATGTTTTCTTATCAAAGAATTATTTTTACAGGAAAACAAAACTCTAGTAAGTATATAGTGCAGGAAATATAAGGTAGTATGAAAATAAAAAACAATTTCATATATATATTATATTTTCATTGATAAATAAACAAGAATGAGATTTTTATAAATATTTTACTGCAATTGCATAAATAGTAATCTAATCTATTTATATACACATTATATAAAATATATTATGAAGTTACAAATAAAAAATTATATTAATTATAATATTAAGAATATCAAAAGTATAATTAATTGCAGCATATATTAGAATTTAAAACATTTAAATCAGTTTTGCTACACGATTACTACATAATATTTGCTTTGATTGAAGGATATTCGAATTTTAGAATTTCTCAAAACAATCATTTCCGTCTTACTATGCATTTTTAACATAAATACTTATTTTCCCCACGTAAATTGTACTTTATCATTCCGTTCGTAAAATTATGCTATAGTTCAAATTTCTTTATGTAAATTTGCATATTTTTGAATTTTCTTAAAAATTAATATTTGACAAATATTAATTATGGAATGTAACAGCATCATGGTAAAATGCTTAGACTTAGAGAAAAACATTTTTCATGTCACTTTTAAGCATTCATGTTAGGTATTTTTATTCATGAATAAATTATTCGTGATTCAGAACTTTAAAATGGATACTTTTTTGTAATTTTGTACATTGTATAACTGAAGTAGAATTTTAAAAATAGGAAACCTTCTTCAACTTCAAAAGTAAGATTTTACATAACAAAACCATGTTTTCACAATGTCTTGCCCCATCAACGTAACCCTATTGACGTTTTTGGGGAAAATATTTATGATTGACATTATACATGACAAAACCATGTTTACACAATGTCTTGCCCCATTAACGTAACCCTATTGACGTTTTTGGGGAAAATATTTATGATTGACATTATACATGACAAAACCATGTTTACACAATGTCTTGCCCCATTAACGTAACCCTATTGACGTTTTTGGGGAAAATATTTATGATTGACATTATACATGACAAAACCATGTTTTCACAATGTCTTGCCCCATTAACGTAACCCTTTTGACGTTTTTGGGGAAAATATTTATGATTGACATTATACATAACAAAACCATGTTTACACAATGTCTTGCCCCATTAACGTAACCCTATTGACGTTTTTGGGGAAAATATTTATGATTGACATTATACATGACAAAACCATGTTTTCACAATGTCTTGCCCCATCAACGTAACCCTTTTGACGTTTTTGGGGAAAATATTTATGACTGACATTATACATGAGAAAACCATGTTTTCACAATGTCTTGCCCCATTAACGTAGACCTTTTGACGTTTTTGGGGAAAATATTTATGATTGATAGAATATGTAAGTCACCAGTTTATTACTTTTAAAAGTTGATTTGTCTTATTAATACTATGAATTCTTGAAAATTTATAAAAGTAATAATATTTAATTTCATTCACATAAATGTTGATATAAAATATTTATAATTCCAATAAACTATATTCAAGCTTTTTAATATCCTAAAAAATTTCTATAAAAAAGCAAACAAAATATTTCTTAAAGCAATTATTTAAGGGTGACTTAATGAAAAATATTATTAATTATTTTGATTGTACCCAATAATTTTAAGTGCAATTGGATAAAATTTTGAAAGTATTTATTGTTTGCAATCAAACTTGATTATGATGAATATGTCAATTCAAATACATATTTTAAGGTAAAGTGTTTCCTGTTCTAATTTTACTTGCATGTTTTCATTTTACTTGATTGTACCAAAAAAGTATAAGTGTAATTGGGAAAAATAGTGAAAATATTTATTGTTTGGAATCAGGCATGATTGTGATGAATATGTCAATTTAAATACACATTTTAAGGTATTGCTTCCTGTTCACATTTTCCATATGTAATGTTTATTAAAAATAAAAAAAAATTGATAAATCAAGAGAAGTATTTGTAAATCAAAGAAAACTCCTTTTATTTGTCCATAAAGAGATCCAAAATATGCTTTTAAAAATACATTTCTATTCACTAAAAATATTTTTTATTATTTTGCAAGATAAATGAATTGTTCAGAAAATTATTCTTTGAATTAAAATTTGTGACTAACTAATAACAAAATATGTTAATCCTTTGATAATTATCAACTTTTCGCATTCCTGTATAAATAATTGCATAAATATTTTTCTTTATTTAATACAAATATTGTGATTCGCTAATTGCCCAACAATATATTTTAATTAACATAATTATTAAAAAGATTTTAACAAGTTATTATTTTTCAAATTCAACCTATGACACTGCCCTTCATGCTAATGCCCTTTTTTACTTTTCTACATAGATTATGATCCAAATAATTATCTATCATTTAATTCTAATAGTCTTATTAATTACTAACTAATTCATTTTATTTATGTAATGTTGCAAAAGAGTCAAACTATTCCTGCTGCTATTAATTTAGTACACTGATTTATGTAATTAAAAATATTAATGCACAACTTAGAATATTATATTATATTTATATTATATTTTATATATATATTTATATATATATATATATACATATATATATATATATATATATATATATATATATATATATATATATATATATATATATATATATATATATATATATATATATATATATATATATATATATATATATATATATATATATATATATATATATATATATATATATATTATATATATATATATATATATATATATATATATATATTTATATTTATATATATATATATATATATATATATATATTTATATTTATATATATATGTATATATATATATATATATATATATATATATATATATATATATATATATATATATATATATATATATATATATATATATATATATATATAGATATAGATATAGATATAGATATATATATATATATATATATATATATATATATAGATAGATAGATAGATAGATAGATAGATAGATATAGATATAGATATATATAGATATCGACGAAAACATATTAAATGCCATATAAGTATTAAAATTTAGCAAAATTTGTTAGAAATTACATTTAAATTCAAATACTGAATGTATTTTCTAAAATAACATTATAAAAAGAAAAAATAAACAATGTTTTAAATTTATCTAATACTTGAAAACTGGTTGTACTAAATATAACAAAAGTTTGAAGATTATATCCTTATGCATAAATGGTTATTTTTTTACTATCTAAGGCTGCCTTTTCAAGCAACTACCCATATTATAACAGATAAACCACACGAATCTATTCTTTTACAATTTTCTCCTTTACTTTAGGTAATTTTAATATGTAAATTACAAATTAAAAAATATTCTTAAATGTATTATGTTGTTCTTAGAAAAACTAATTGAAATAATTATTATTCATTTTTGTACATTTTAATAAAAACTTTAACATTAAAAAATAATTTTAAAAGAAATGTATAAAGGGAAAACAAATATTATTAGTTACATAATTTTAAAACTTAATATTACATTTTTAAAAGTTTATTTATTTAAGTATTCTTGTAAATGACAAACGAATTTAAACATTAAATTCATTAAGATAATTTGTAAGGAATTTTATAAAATGCTAACATTTTTTTACGAATAATTTAAATACCAGTCACAAGAAAAGAGTCATATATGAAATAAAAAATATATATATAAAATCTGTCTGGAGCGTGGCCATATCATTTTTTCACTTTCTTATATTCTTCTTCCTTATTGACTTATTTATTCAATATCTTTTTGTACTTTTTGATCTATTTTCTTCTTAAATGAAACAAAAAATTCCATATAATTTATTTATTAATTCAAAGCCTTTATAAGAAAAAAAATTTCTTTATAGGCTAAGAATTTTCTGGATTATTGCATTTCCGAACAAGAGAAGTTATACCCACTCAAAGTATTAAGTGGATGAAAGAAATTTTCAATTTTGTAATGGCACATTTTTGATGTTCAATATCTTTCTGAAAATATACTATTATTTTGGTCGTCGTTTATTTAAAGAAAGTGGTTATTTTTAACTTATAATTTATATATACTTAGGCATATCGCTAATTTTAAGTTATGAATATTGTTTTTATAAATTTGTTTAAAATCAAGAAAATGATTTTGTTTCTGAGCATAATTGTGCATTTACTAATATAAAACTAAAGCAATTGTTGATGTTCATTTTTTAAATTCATTATGAATTTATTAATTTATTAAAATGCTTATTTATTCTTTGATAAATAAAAAATACGATAAACTTTTAATGTCACATATGTCATTAACGTTATTGTATAAATGTTTTTGTAATCTATTTTTTTTAAAAAAACGGATTTTTTTAAATTATTAAAACCTTATTATTTTAACTAAGCATTCTCAAGGGTATAGATAAATGAATACGTTTATAGATATTTTAAACATACTTGCTTTGTTTACTAAAATATATATTTTTTAAATAATTCATGCGTACAGTAGAACGTCATTGAAATCACAGATCAGAAAACATCATCCAACATCATTTTTGTTAAACTTTACAAAGAAGAAGATAAAAAAACTTTTTTCTTCTTGAAAACTGAGCACAATTTAGTGATGAAATGATGAAATGACAATTACAGCTTTTTTTTCTGGATCTTTTCTTGTTACTTCAGATAGTTCTGCTATTTGAAATATGAAATTATATCAATTTCAATAAATTGAAACATAATTGAACTTGTTAAAATTTTCCTAGGTTTCTAGAATGTACAAAAATTTATATTAATATTATACACCAAAAAAGTAATGAAAACAGAAAAAATTAATAATGAATATTATTTTTCAATCATCAATACAATTATATTTTACACACAAACTTCTGAAATAATAAGTATTAAAAATTTTCTAAGTTCTGTTATTCTTTTTTCTAATTTCAATATAATATGTACTTTTTCCTTAAATATAAGAAATGTCAATATTTTGATGTACAATAAGGATATTGAATCTCAAACGACAAATGTATATAAATGTTGTATTACTTTCATTTTATTTTAACTACAATCTAATTTAACAATAAAATTATACAGTAGTTTGAATGTTAGATGATATTCACAAATGCTTATTTTTTGCATAATAGGATTTATTCAAATATTAATATGTAAAATGTTATTTAATTTGGTATACTTTGATAGTTTTTCAATTTCTTGTCTTCGGTTCAACAGTTCGTGGGTTCAAATCCCACCTCGGGCATGGATGTCTGTCGTGGTTCGGATTACACTTTAAACCGTAGATCCCGGTCTAATTAGTGTGCAAAAAATGCCCGTTGAATGACAAACAAACCAAATCAAACCAACCATAGTTTTTCAATATTAATAGAAAACATTATGGAATAAAGTTTTGTTAAATACCATAAAATAGAACCAGATAAACCACATGAAAATGTTGTTACAAAATAAACTTATTTTTCTAATTTAACAACAATCTTGTAATAATTAAATTTATGACATTCACAATTTTATGAGAAACAAGAAAAGTTTAATTATTTACGGAGTCCCATGATGTAAAAATACCGTGTCTTTGCTTGCAAGTTGTTTCTGTCCATTCTTTTCTTTCACTTTTCGGTAAGAGACATCAAGACAAAAGCCCACAATTTCCATTCGTTTGCATATTTAATGCATTTTCTTTTTCCAAACTTTCTTGAATAACAATACTCCCACGAGAATTCTACGTGGAATAAATGTATAAAATGAGAAACAAGAAAATAACTTTTCCGAAATTTATTTTTTATTCTTCATTTTTCTTCCTCTTTCAATTTTCTATTTCATTTTAACGTCATAATGAAAGATTTTATCTATAGGAACATAAATTAAATGCTCTAAGATATTTTGCATTATCTAGATCCTCTCTATATTTTAATTGAAATATTTATAAAGCGTATTCCCTGAATATTCTGTTACATTTTTCTCGTTATTTATTGCAATTATTTGTAAAGCAAACATATTTCATTTCTTTCTGTTATATACTAAAAATTTACATAAAATTTAAATTTTTATTTCAAGAAACTCACTTAATCATGAAAATTATAATGAAAAGAATAGGTTCTTTTTTTAGTAAAACAATTGATGATAGATTTGTTTTGTTTGTAAATACAAATATTTAGCATTGTTAAAAGATAGAAATAGAATGTTTTAAGGTGGATAGTTACGGAGAAAGTTAAGTTCACACTATTTTACAGAGAATATAAGGGTAGTTGTTTCATTATTCAAAAATTACTTTATTTTCAATAGTTTTGACATAACTATGGATTTTTTATTAATTTATACAATTTACGCGCACCTTACAATATGTACCTTTTATATTTTGTAATATACTGTATAACTTAGTTCATAAAGATGAAATTATGCTCTCGCTGAATTAATTCAAATATGTGAATATTGAAATAAAATCATGACTTTCTACTTATAATTAAAATATTTATTTGCTTACCAACGTTGGTGTATAAATTCAATTTCTTCTATTTCTTTTTTAGAAATTTGTTTAAAATGGCATTTTAATATTTAATATAATTTTTGGAATTAATAAACTAAAAAATTTTAAAAAACAACAAAAGCTATGTAAATAAGTATTCAGTCAAAGTTATTAAAAGAATCATAAAAATCAGGTGCATTAATTTAATTTGCTCTGAAAGCGCAATTACATTGCATTTATGATTCAAGCATTAATTATACCATGTAAATAGCCCATTCATTAAAAAATCATGTTTATCTACAATGGTTTATTAATTAAAAAGTTAAAAATATAAATCTAATTTAAAAATGTAAACGAATAATATTTATATAGATTGTTCGTTTTATATACTAAATATAGAGATAACATATTTAATAATAATTCTTTAACTAACTTCAGATGAAAATAAAATTGTAAATTGCCATTATTTATATTAATTTTTTGGAGTATTAAAACCATCAACAAAATAACTATGAAAACAACCAGTAATATTAAATTTTTCGCAGTTAAAATATTTCCAACCATCAAATAAATATTAAAATAAATCTATCAGCCTCCATTTCTAGAAAATTCCCGAGAGTACCTTATGCATATTAATAAGATAATATAAAACGACAAGCAACTCACCTTAAAAATTTGTTTCATAAGTTAGAAAAATATATACTAAAACTCTTTTTCAAAAGTTGGTTTTATAGTCTTAGGAAATTATTATCATAATGTTTGTGGCTATTTTTGTTTAACTATTTAACAATGAAAAAAATACATTTTCTAAGCTTTGAACTTAAAACTCAAGAACTGTAAAAAAATATTTAATTCAAAATTATTTAATAAATTCTATGTCAAGAATATCTGAAATATGTTTAGGGAATAAAATGTAAATATGAATATTGCATTTGTAGACTTACATATTTTGACACTCTTTAAATGCAATAAAAATTTTAAGTAAAAATAATTTACATTTGTTTTGTAATTATTAACATTTCTATATTGTTATTTTAAATTGTAAGGAACTATATCTACAATACAAAATTTACATTTTAATTATTATTAAATTGCAATCGATTTATTGCAAAATAGCAGAAGTGGCTTCTGTAGTGGTGTCACATTTTCACAGTTCACTTTTCTCGCTCTCTCTCTGCTGAATGTATATATTAGAATGGCTGAATGGAGTTCACTCGTTTAGTTTGGGACCTAAATTAGCTTAATTGATTAACTGGCCGTGTGCAGGTCGACAATTATAATCTAATTTGAGCACGATAGTATATAAATTCCGCTTCAACAATTTAAAGGATTTTGTATACTATGTATAGTGGTGTTTCACTGATGGAAAAATATTTTTTATAATTATAAGTAACTGAAAGAGTGTGTTTTATTGATTAAATTGCATAATATATTTTAATATGTATATATTAGAATAGCTCAAACATAGTAATTTATATTACAAATATATTAAACTTTTCATCTATTATTATTTTTTATTTTAAAGGATTTTTATCAAAGGCACAAAATCAAAACTTTTAAATAGGGATGATATAAATTAAAATGGCATTCATTAAGTTTAATATTATTTCACTGAAATCTTGAAGACAATGTAAAAATAATCAATGTAAAAACTTTAATATTTTCTGCACAGACACATAAAATTGATTAACTAAATACGTTAATTGTATTATATGCAATATGTTAAATCAGGATTGATACTTGATTTAAAAACTGAGACAAAAAGTAATAATGAGCAAATAATCTAAAATTATTTCTTTTAATATATATATTTAATTTCCAAGCCGAGAAACTTGTCTAATGGTCAGTAATCCTGGTTCGGTCATGGATCCTATCTATCCTGGGTCTGTCCTTTCCTTGTATGAATGTATTTTGAATGGTTGCCTACATTATAAACGGGTACCTATGGCATGTGTGTATTGAAGAATTCGGAATCCACACCTAAATATGTTGTAAAAGTGGAGCAGCAACCCATAATGCCAGCCTAGCTGGCACATGACAACAACAACTTTATTTTGAAATGAGTATTTTGTCAAATGTTAAACCATATGTAAGTTGTTCGAAATATAGTTATGTTTTTTATGAAAACAAGTGAGAATTTCCTTATAGCGAAAGAATATTTTATTGAATTGTACATTGTCTATTTTGCATCATTAACTTTTGTGATCTTACTGATCGCAGCGTGATTCCACACTCTAAAATTCCGTTGTCTGCTGACAAAATATAATTCAATAACTTTTAAGCTCCTCATTTGAAGTAAACATATTCCGAATAAAACATTTAGTAGAGACTTATTATTAGAGTGTTAAAGAACTCAAAATATTTTGAGTTCGGCAGCATATCATGGACTAGTTGTAAAAGCTTCAGAAGAATTACCAAACTTGCATAACATAGTGCATTATCTTGTTAGAACACTTTATTTTTTCAGTGGTGAATATTGGCAACAGTATTTTACGCAATTTTTTGCTGCGTTGTCTGGTAAATGTTAATAATAATGATTTTTTCGAAATCCAACCACACGTATAATAACATTTAGAGGGCCGTGGTAATAGAGGGCGTAATGTTTAGGGCATCAGCCTTCTGTCCGGAAGGGCAAGGTTATATTCTGAATGCCGCCAAAGAGTCACCCAGTACATGTGATATACCTGCTCGTTAAAAGTGTGGAATCGTAAGTCCTGTGGTCAATCGTTGAGCAGTTACCATGGGTGTCATGGTCCGGAGAAAATTTTCTTCCCTTCCAGATCAATGTGAAAAATAAGGGAATGGGTCCTCTGCTGGTGCCATCTATTGGATGACTTTAGAGCAAAGTCATATTTCCATCTTCATGGTACTCTGGTTAAACGAAAGTCGCACTCTACTGACTTAAATTCGCATAGGCAATGGCATAGCAAGCTTGCCTTGTCCAAGCGTCATAAGTAACAACAACACATTTGTTTTGGGAAAACCATGTTTGGAAGTGTTCGGTTTATCTTTATTATTCTAATGTTTTGCACTTGGTTTTGTTGTAGTTAAGCCATTTCACGTCTTGAGTAATAATAATCTTGAAAACGGATATTTTTGTAAAGATTTAAGAAAAAATTACAGGCATCAAAGGGGTGATCCAAATGACCTTTAGTAGGAACATCTAGAATCCATTTGTCGATCTTTGAGATAAAACCTATGCATTTCAAATAATCATGAATTGTTGGATTATCTAATTTTAATATTTCAGCTACCACATGAGTTTTCATTCATTGCTTTATATCATTTAATGCCTTTTTTGTAACGTATCGGTTTCAACAAACCTTCCAGTACGTGGATCATTTTCAGCATCAAAACAGCTGCATCAAATCTTTGCAAAAATCTTTTGGCAGTGGTGGTTTGTCGTGGCATCTTCTCTATGAACATTGGATAGGGTTCGTTTCGTTTAAATATAATTTTTTATGCTTTCTATAATGAAAATGTAAATCATGCTGAAAATGCTACATTTCATTTTTCATATTTTTACCATACCAATTAGAATATACAGCCTAAAATCTATCAAACAGTTTCAAAAGCAAGCCCTGTTTCATGACAAACGATGTAATTATTATGAATCTAGAGTGTAAAAAATGACCTTGAAAATTATATTTAGTTTTTCTGTTGTGACAAAGGAATTTACTTTCCAAACCCTAGAATGGAATATTAATTAAACTAATAAATTCGTTTTTGTTTTTATATATAGATAGTATAAATATAAATGTAGTTTTCCTGAATTACAAATATTCCCAATAAAATACTCCTAATGGATACAGCCATTTCTGTATTATTAAAAGTTAGTTCCTCTCCTAAATTAATATCATAGGAATAGAAGAAAGCAATTCATTTTATTAATAAACCTGATTACTTAGAAAATGTAAAATATATCTTATGTGTCTTCTGCTCAGCTGAACAATAAAAACAGTTTTATGGAAGCGCAAGTATTTCAGAAATCAAAAAAAAAACTTTCTGAAAAATACCTATAGGTGAAACTAGAAAATTTCCTGTCTTGCGAAAGTTGAAATATGAAGAATAAACATCAAAGGAAATTTTATTTTAAATAAATAAAAGTAAAATATGTAAGTCACTTGGCATAACTCATCAACTTCACAAACAATATATTTTAATGGATTTTGATTCTCATTATACACTTTTTTCGGCTGGTTTGAAAATTAATTAACGAAATCAAAACTTTTATGTAAATTTCTGAACAAAAAGTGATTCTACATAAATTTCGGACGATGTTTTTTTAAATCTGATAAAACTTTGAGAGAACCAACTGCTATTAAATATTAACAATCTGTTATTAGGAACTCTAACAGAATAACAGATACCGTGTCAAATATATCTGTTCTTACAAATAAATCCCAAAGAAAGCATCCAAATCATTTTAGAAATGTGAGTTGTCAGGCAATATGCACGGAAACTACTTTATAAACTTTAACTGGAGCAATTGCAACGATCTATTTGCTTTTAACAGTTAAATATATTTCTTAGTTTTATTTCTTAACCAAGAATGTGGTTTGAAATCTTGGTTTAACTTTTTAAGCATTTAATAACATCGCAGAATCCATCTTTTACAATGTATTTCTAATAGCACTGAAAATTAATTTGCATGAAATATAATTTATTTCTCCCTCATTCTATTCATAATCAAAACTACAAGAATAAAACATGCAGTTTTTGAAAAATTTGCTGCATTTCATAAAAATACGATTTGCTGCATTATTAAGTCCCTGATCTCGAATATTTGAGAAGAAAATTTCAGATGTTCTTATAATAAGCTAATTTACCAGGCAACATCAGACAAAATTGATAAATTACACGTTTTCTTATCATAATATGTAATCAGTAAGAACTAAACAGTTTATAAATTTAAAATTGTAGAAAGAAGCAAAGTACATATTATACAGGTTTTTATTTCTGGAAAAAAAGATACTTTTGACTGTTTTAATATTAGCATTTCCTTCCAATATATTCTAAGTACACATCATTGTAATTTATTTTTGCTTATTGTTTACATAAAAATTTGTTATTATTAAAATAAAATAAAATTATGTTTCAAATCGAGTTATTCTGATCTGAAAACAAAATAATTTATGTTAAATAAAAACACTGTAAAAGCGACATCATTAAAACGGTGTTAATAATAACTATTTTTTTAAAAAAATAAAATAAGAAGTTATTTTCTCCACCTGCAATAAAATAATTTATTTTTAAAATAAACTTAAATACAGCTTCTTGCAAAAATTAGAAAATTTAAAAAGGTGTTAAATCTTCTTGTAAAAAATTCGTATGAAATCCTATTATAAAATCCATCCTTTTTTTAAAAAAATGCATTGAAATGTATCATTTTTAACTGAATGAAACACTCAAATGAAACTTTCAAAAATTGTTAGATGTAAAATTCCCTTTTCTATACATACTGTCATTCATAAAGATTCATTTTGATCTTGTTTTATCAAACAGTTAATAATAAAAACTAAAATAATTAGGAGAAATGAAATGAGAAACGTCTCATAAAACTTGTGAAAAATGATAATAATTAATCCCATTGATAAGTTGCAGAAAATTAAAGAAGATTTAAGTGCTGACAAAATAAAAACGAGTAATTAGTACGATTAAGTAATTAAACATTTTATAAAATAACAGAAGCCTGTATACTGTATAAGAATATTTACCATCAGAGAGTTACATGAATTTTTTATAATTACAATAAAAATAATTTTCATGTTCTAATCACTTTTAAATTCATCCTTATTTGCAGAACATTTTCCGATAATTTTTCTACCTCTTATATTCCATGTTAGTAATCGAAAAATATAAGCTCCCATAGATGATTATCAGATTTAAAGATCAAATTTCCTATCGATGCATGAAGAGGATTAATCATTTGCTTCTTTTAGAGGAAGGTGTAAATACCTCCACAAATTGTGAATATCATAAGTAGATGCAGGTAATTGGGCATTGATTTGTATATATTTTTCAGAAAAAGGAAACTAATGAATAAAAATCTTAGCTGTGTTTAATTACTTTCAGTAATTTTGCATTTATACACACATATTAGGATTTAAATATTAAGTAAACACATACACAAAAATGTGTATCTGTGGGAAAAATTAACAAACATGTTTATTCATAAAACAAAATTAGGAATAATAAATAAATGAAAAATTATTGAATTTTTCAAAAGTTGTAAAATGTATTAGAGTTATTTACAAAATTTATATTTAGGTTTAAACTAAACAAAAGCTGCATTAATAGGCTTTAATATTAACACCTGCATGTCCATGATTGATGTACTACATCTAAATGCAAATTTTGCATAATATGATAATTATATAATTAAGCACAAAGCGGTGTGTCCAGTAATTAACATTGCTCTTTTTCTGCTGTTCAGTATCTTTAATATTGGGATTAACGTGATATTATCACAGTATCTGCTGTACTACATTTTAGTGAAAGTGTATATAAGAATAATATTCACAGAATTGACAAAGTTTCTTCAGCAAACTTATTACAGTCAGAAACTCAAAGACTTTGTAAGTTAATCACAATTTTCCCAATCTTGTACTAGTTATTGTTATGTTGTTGTTGTTACTTATGTCAATTGGACAAGCCAAACTCGTTTTGCCGACGGCTATGCTAATTAAGTCACTAGGTTTCTTTTTTCGTTTAACCAGAGCACCACGAAGGTGAAAGTTTGATTTTTCTCTAAATATTCCTCCGATAGATGGCACCACCAAAAGATCCCTTTCCTCAATTTTGACTTTGATCTGGAGGGAAAGGAAATTTTCTCCAGACCATTACAGCCATGATAACTGTTCAACGACCGACCGTGATTAACGGCCGATCACATTTAACCAGCACGTATATCGCATATACTCGGCGGCTCTTTGGCAGCATTGGGAATTGAGCCCCACGATGCCTTAACAACTAGGCTACCAAGGTCCATATTTTGTAGTTTATATTGATAGTAACAGAGATTTATAGCAACTTTTACTATAAACTATATCAATCACAGAACCAATTCTTCTAATACCTTAAAATATGGTCTAAGACTTTATCATTTTAATATCATACAACCTGCCAGAATCTAATCTGCTTATGTTTAGACTCTCAATGGTTGTTAGCAAAATTTTTATTAAAATTTTTATTTCTGTAATGACATTATACTTCATAATGTGAGTATTAGAGATGTTCTGGAGAAAACTGAATTTATCTTAAGTTATCCTGGCTTTTGCACACTTGTAAGAAATTTGCAAGACAAATCTTGACTCGTCTATGAACAATATTTTCCTTCAGTAAGATATAGTTCAACAGATACTGTAATGATATCACGTTAATCTTGACTTCTAATTTGAATGAGGAATTTAAAGTGTACTTACATGTACAGTCTTTTAATATCTCATATTCCTGTCAAAATAGTGAAAGATATCATCAAACCAAATAAATGCAGTATGAAGTTACGAACTTGGAGTTCAAGCATTTTGATTCCGTATAGAAATCATACCGTATTTCATAACTGTTCGATAGGAATTGTAATGTTTTGTACTCACATAATGTAGATCTACAGATAGCCACTTGGCTGACTATGAATAATTTAGAAGGGAAATGAGAAAATAATGAACACCGAAGTTTTGATTAACATCAGTAACTCATTAACAGTTTCAATGCTGAGATTATAAATCATCAAACCATTCTTTTCTGAAGGTCACGGAAAAAAATTTTTCACGATAATTGTTAAAGCTCTAATTTTTCTATTCATACTAACAATGCAAGTATTTTCAGTCGAAAAGAAACTTCTCAATTGTTTTATCTAAATTAATATTTCCACTTCTGCATTCTTTTTTTTCGCAAGATAGTAAAAATTCGTACACCACTTAGTTTTCAAAGTTTTACTTCATTATTAAAGTTTTAATTGACTTAATTGTTTTTAAAATATATTTATTATAACTATTAAGTGTACTTGACAGTTACTAGGTTTTTTTAAATATTCATTAAAAAATTAAAAATAACAGATGATTATGTATCAGTGGTGCATCAATTTAATTTTGTGATTTATGTAAGTTAAAAATTATGCTTAACAATTCATATTACAATATTTCTTTACTGAAAAACTTCAGTTTTAAAATTTTGATCTCTAAACTTCCTTTAAAAGTTGTTTTATTATTTTATCCAGGTTTAAATAAATTTTAGTGTAAATATTTTGAGTATAAAATAATAAAACAAAACTAAATTTTTTATCACAGAGAAAATTGGAAATATTAATTTAATAAAATCCATTCCCTTTTATGATACATTAAATTGTATTTACATTGCATGGAATGAAAATCATACAAATATATTTTAAAATAATAAGATTTAGAACAAATTTTCTTCAGTTTTGAACTTAAGTAATTTAGAAAATAGTTTTATTTTAAAATTAGAAAATAAATAGTGGAAATTTAAATATTGGCAGTGTTAATCATTTTAATTTATGGACATAAGTAATTTATCGTTTCCCTGTTTCTCCTAATAAGAGATGAATTTTGTAAACAAATATTACTATGAACTGTGTTTAAAATTGTTTACTAAATAAAGAAATCAAATATATTTTAATTGATTATAATTATTTTATGAGGGCTATGTAAACTGGATTTAATTCATACTCATTAAATATGATTATTAATTAAAAAAGTGAAATATTTATATAATTATCAACTTATTTCGAAAAATCTTTAAATTATATTATAATTAATATTTTTGTATGTTAACAACATTTCTTGCGCAATAATATATATTCACACTAAATAAACACATTACAAAAACTAAAATATTTTTAAAAATTTAATTACAATAAATAGATTTTTGCATATTTTAAATATGAAGTAAACAACTAAATTATATTCTTTGAAAATATTTTACCCGTTTTTATACCTCGCTAGAATCATGTTGGATTTCATAAGTTTTATTGATTTCGAGAATAAATTAAAATTTAATTTTCCTTCAAAAACGGAGGATTTATCACATATTTTAGCAAATATAATATTTTGAAAATCTGATACATTTCAAGAAAACTGTCGATGAGTTATCGAATTCCATATTTGAAATTATTATTTATTGTAAAGAATTCTGTAAGCTCAACATGCTTAAAATATTTAAAATAGAAATTTTTAATGTAACAATTTATGTTCAACTCACCAAGAATTTTTGTCTAAATTTCTTATTTTGGTATTAATAATATCACAGACTTTTCTTTAAACTGTATGAATCAAAACAAAATTTTTGACTTGGAACAAAGCTTCGTATTAATTGCGTTTTTGTAAATTTTGATAAATTTATATAATCTAAATTCTTCTCCTACCGAACAAGCATTTAACTTGACATGACAGTAACTATTTGATTAAAGTTTTTATAATTAATAAATAAAAAAAGCTTTTAAAATCCATTTAATAAATATTCTATGATGTAAAAATATCTTTTTTAATGTGGATTATTACAAGTTCATGCATTCTTAGTTTAATGGATCAAAAACACTTAGATTACAGACGACGAAGTGCAGGAAGTTATAGTGGTTTTTATTAAATTTCATGTAGATATCGTAAATAATTTATTTATTAAAAACTAGGAAGTCTACAGGAATTCTTACGGTTGGCAGTGAATAAATTCATCTTATTTGTTCCGAAATCAAATTCATTTTTCAGACAATAACTATTAAATATTGAGAATTTCAACTGAATACATTTTAATTAATCATAAATATGTCAGTAGAGTTATCAATAGCTTACATCAATTTATTTCAGGTTATTAAAGCCTATGTTTTCAAACTAAATTTACTTGAGATTATTGTTTTATTTTTTAAAAACATAACATAACATTATTTGCATTGTTTTGTTCCCTACATAGGGACCTTGCTCCAGAAATCCATCCAATCAATCAATAAATTGGTCTCTACTTTTGTACTGATAAACGAAAAAGCTACCAGCATTTCACATTTTCTAACAAATAAAGTTTTTTCATTTTTAACACAAATTCATTAATATTTTTTTATTATTTAAAAAAATCATTGGTGTAATTAAAAATCATTGGAAAATATGAAATAAAAATATCTTCTTAGACATTGTTTTATATGTTTGACTCAAATGACGTAGAATTTTACTATAGATTTATTGATAATGAGAATAAATTAAAACTTATTAAATCTTTCTTGAGAAAAGTATGATTGTTACATGCTTCGGCAACTGTCGTATTGACAATCTGTCATATTTCAAGAAAACTTATGCAGCATTATCGATTTCCATCATTAATTTCGTTTTGTGTTCATATAATTAATACTTCTTTAATTATTACTTATTAAATTACAAACTATCAAAAGGAAAAATATTCTTATTGATTTTATCCACGTTAACGACTTGCATAAAAATCGTGATGAGTAAAATACTGTTCCAAATATTGACATTTTCTTTGTTACATACTTACTTTTAATAGCTTTTTTTACTTTTACTTTATTTTATTATAGTATGTATATTAACTATTATTATAGTTATTTTTACCTTATTTATTTAAAAGAAAAAGATGTCTATATTGCGAAGTATTTTTATGACATCAAAAGATTTTTAATTGATTTTTTCATTGTGTGTATACTTTGTATATAAAAAATAACTTTGTTTAATTTATTAAAGATTATTTTCATTGATGATATAAAAATATGTAATTCAAAACTAAAAAGAAATGTTAGTGGTTATAGAGATTACGGATTAAAAAGAATTAATTTATGGAACTAAGGGTATTGTAAAATAAAACTTAGCTAAATGTATCTTACTATTTATGCTAAGACAATTAATTTCCATAAAGAAAGTATTATCAGAGATACTTACTCATAAATGAAATAATTTCTCTCAGAATAACAATAATAAATAGAATGAATATTTCATACAAACCTATCTTAAAACACGTCAACCTTAAATATTTTAATTATTTATACGGAAACCATAATATTAAATTCAAATTTATTTGGCACAGTAAAAATAGTTAGTTTTAAATAAAATTCTATTGAGATAAATTAAGAGTAAGTCAATAGAAAATTATTTTAAGATTTTAGGTTTTTTTCTTTATTTGGCTTGTTCTGATATTATTATTATATAAGAAAAGTGAACATACATATGAAAAATATAAGAAAACTTTTCAAAGTTAGACGTAATATTTGGTAATAAAAAAGAAATAAGCATTTCTTAACTACTTACTTAATAGAGGCAATTTTACTTATATATTATACTGCTGGACATTTGCTAAGGACGGATCGAAAATTGCAATGTAGCATAACATTAAGTGAGATACGAGCCTAGTAGGATAAAATATAGCTGCCACACTGTTCAGACATTAGAATAAAGAATATTTATTGTTCTGGAAAGAACAAAAGCTGTGAATCATCTGAAAGAAAAAAATGTTCATTTGAGGCTGCATACAGAAAAATGGAACAATGCATCTAAAAGTCAGCAGGCACCTTAAAGAAAGGTATCAGTACGCGATATGTCCACCGGGGAGTGTGATGCAATATTCCACACGTCGTATCATACTTTGCACAACATTATCCAGCATATATATATATATATATATATATATATATATATATATATATATATATATATATATATATAAAGACAAATTTATTTTTTAAAATAATAAAAAATAATTTGTACAATTTAAATATGTCCATAATTAATTTAAAAATAATTTTCAAAAAGAAAAGTGAAAGAAATTATTTTTTTGCTAACTCAGTGAATATTTTAAACATTAAAAAAATTTTTTTAAAGATGAAATACGTCTTATTATTTGTAAAAAATAATTTTATTTTATTATATGCTTTTGATTGCCTTTTTTTAACTATATTATTTACAAACGTCTTCTTTTTTTAAAACCATAGTCGGCAACCATATTTTCATACAAGTGCTATTAATCACTTGGAAAAAAAAATAACAAAAAGAATGGAATGAAAAGAACATAATTACAAATGTTTTTCAACCAAATTATCTTAATTCAAATTTTGAAAAGAGTAATGAAAGGCTTTTTAGCATTACAAAAGTTCTGAGGAAAGGGAAATAACATAGTTAATTGGAACGTTAAATAAACTTGCAATGATTTGGCTTTCAATAAAATAGTCATAAATTGGAAGGATTTTTTGTTTAAATTTGTTTTGCTTTACTTTTAATGTGGCAATATATATTATTTATTTTTAAATTTCCAGAAATTTATTGATACACATGAAAATATAATTATAAATAAAAAAAGATAAATTTATTTAATTTACAGTAATGAAAGGTGTGAATTGTAAAATTATTTCCATTTTAAATATGGCACTTAGTGGTTATAATTTTAATTGCTCTTTATATTTTAAGTAAATTTATGGTATTAAGATTTTATGCCTTTTTTATTAAAAGTAGCATTATTAATTTTTTAAGTATAATTCTCAAAAATGATTACGGTTGACTTAGTATGGAATTTATTTCTTCATTTCATAAGTAATTCCAAGTTATTAAAAATGAAATTTCTTCTTATCAAAATTAACATTTATGCATCATGATAAGAGGCATGAAAATAATTAGTTTCAAAACTCCAATTTTTTAACAATAAGAGCAATATACACAGAAATATTTATTCTTTTATTTTTTTGCTGGTGATTTAAATAAGGATTCTATTTTGAGTATTTTCAAAATATTATTTGAAAGAAATACAAAGTCGTTTCAACCTTTTTCAATTTAGTGATAACTTATAAATATATCCTATGCTATATAAAAAAATTAATTTTATTGACGTAATAACACATAGCTGTATCAAGAATATATGCACAGACTTTACACTTTGCCGTGTTCCATTTTCTACAAATTGTTATTCCTCTTTTTTAATATGTTTCAGGAAAAATTGCATATTGATGTAAAATTGTGAAATAATTTTAAAGATAAAAGTGAATAAAAAATTATTATTGGGTCTTAATGCTGGAACATTTTTATATTTTGTTACCCGAATAGTGATTTTTAAATTATTTTAAATGTTTACTTTAATGAATATATCTCATAAAAAGGAATATTATTAAGTACGATGATGAGCAAAATGCTAAAAATATATTTAAATATAATAAATTTTCTAAACAAACTGATTTTATACTAAATGAAAAAAAATCTGTTACTAGTATGCCAAAATAAGCCAAAAAAAATCAAAAATATGAGATTTACTACATTTTATTTAAACTAGTTATTTATTTAATTAAACTAATTGAAATAATTTAAATTAATTAATTATTTAAACTAATTGAAAATGATCAATACTCACATCATTTTGATGCTTTCCATTGAGGTTGCTGGATAGACATGCATAGTATGGATTAGTGAAGGGAGGTCCAAGAAACATGATATAAATTTTTATAAGTTTCCAACATCCAATTTGTTATTTCTTTTTTCTAATTTTTCTAAGTTATAAGAATAAGTTTATATAAAAATATTCTATTTCAGATTTATTCATATACTTCTTCCATACTGTAATTCCACATATATTGACATTTCAAGTGATTATTTAACAGAAACAAATTAGTGGGTTCGGTGCCAGGCGGGTACCAATTGGTTTGGCGATATATTTTGGCAATAAACTTTAATTTTTGGTAATCCTGGTAATCCTATCTTTGAATATTTTTCGCATAACGACCATCTTGTTACTCACATCTTGGCTATATTTGAAGCCAAGAAATCACCAAAGAATCAAGAGGTAACCGGTTGTAAGCTTTTACCAAATAAGTATTATAAAATTACAAACTTTGGAAGAAAGATTTTTAATTTTAAGAAAGTTTTATCAGAATAACCGAAGTAATGTCCCACATCAGAAGACATATTCAGAGTTCGGAAAGAAAAGGCGATCAAGCAAAAATTGGTTCGATATTCATTGATGGTATGATGCTAAGAGTGAAGCAGAGCTGCTATAGAGAGAATTTGGGTGGGCACACTCAAAATAACTTACCTTCACTAGTTCATGAATATCGAGTTGTATCATTACCATAAACTGCTGATCTTGTCACATAACGACATTTAATTGCATTGGATGCTGCAAAATTCACAGGATAGAAAAATTCCCATACAATCACACTTTAGTTTAAATCTTTTCTTTTTATCGGGTTGAATAAAGAACAGGATCCATAAATTGTCTTTAATTTCCTGGAGGACTTTTAAGCGTAATTATAAGCCTAATTGATGCATTTGATTCAAACACACTGCAATACCTTATAACAATGCGTCATAACCAATTATATTACGTTAAATGCATAAACGATAGACATTGAAAAGCTTCGCCTTATAAGCATCTTATATATTAAGCGAAATTCTGATCTTTTTATTCAAAAAAATTGTTTTGTTTTTCTGGAGCACTGTATTTTGTATTATGATTAGTCATTTTTCAATCAAACAATTTGTGTTGTACATGAGCAATATACACATAAAAATCCGTAGCAAAATTATATTTTATTAATTGAAATTTCTATTTGAAAATCTTAAATATGTGATTTTTAAAAAAAACTGATATTTTTTTTAAAAAAAAAAGTTTATTTCTTACTTATAAATTAAGAGATTTTAAGCTTCAAAATGTTAGAGAATTATTGAGTATGAAATAATCAAAATCATTCATAGTATTCCACCTCACTTTTTTTAAAAATATGTTTTAATAAAAAGTGATTAAAATAATGTAATACTCCAGAATAAGTTAAGCGTAATGAATTGTTCAGTAATTACAGTAAATAAAATTTTCACAGCGCTAGTGACCTTAGTCTTATTAATATACTAGAAATGTGGCTAATGGAAAATCAATGCAGAATTGTAAATGACAAAAAAGATTATATATTTTATTTACAATTCTGCTTTTATCTTCCATTAGTTACATTTCTAGTTTTGTTTTTTATTAGTTATAATAATTCTCTGAAAATTCAAATTCGTTAAACGAAAATTAATTAGTAATTCCAATTTATAATTTAAATTATGATGCACTAAAATTTTTTAATTGTTTATAAAAACTTTTTAAATACATTGCAATTTTTGCGTACAGTATATTTTATCATTTGCTTAATCTAAGTCTTAGAAGACAACTTTGAATACAATATTTATTTTCCAATTGCTAAATCAACATACATACGAAGTATTTTTTACGTGAAACTTCTCTATATAATTTTTCATTAATTTTTTTTTCATTTGTTGAATCACAATGATGTAAACTCAGGTACAAAATACTAAATTTATGCTCATTACAACTAAATTGTTTGCTACTCAAATAATGAAATTTTTACTCTTCATTTTATAAAAATTAGCGCGTTCATAGAATTGATACAATGAAACAAATTCAGGGTAGTTTCTTTGAACTGTGAGATACTAATCATTAAAGAAAGTAAATATTTGTAAAATTAATGTTACCAATTTGTTTTAAATGAAAATGGAAAACTGTAATATTGTATCACAAGGTTATGGATTGTAATAATTGAAGTGATTTTCTAAAATTTTCATCCAAGAAAACTGATTTAATAAATAATTATTATTTTTTTGTCCATTTAAATACAACACTTTTATTTCATTAATTATAAAATGTTGTCTTTCTTATTATTCTTCATTATAAAATTATTACTTTTTTATAAAATGTCTTGAAAAATAAAAATTAAATATTGTTTTTAGAATTAATTTCTTTATTTAATATGTAAGAGTTTCATCATACTCTCACTTAATTATTTAAGGAGGACAGAAATGTTTTCAAAAAATTATTCTTTGAATCTTATAAATAGTTTAGATAATTGTGACTATAATCTTATAAAAAGTTATACTTCAAAACGAGTAAAATAATTTTCCAGTTTTCTACAGCTCTTAGGAATTACAATGCATACATTTTTGCTTATAGTCTCTGCTGGTTAAAGTTTACAAATTAACTAAATGTTTCAAATGATAACAAAAATACTCATTATGAACAGTTAAAATTGTATGCATTTTTCATTTTATGTAATACATAAAATGAAAAATGCATACTATTACGAAAAATTCTACTACGAAAAATGTATACTGCAATACTTAATTATATTTAAATTTTATTAAAGCAATTTCAAATTTAGAATTATATTTAAAGCAATTTCAGTTTATAATTTTCTTAAAATTCTAAATCCTTATGATTATAATTTATATTCCTCTATCATACAGTAAATAAAGTATAGTTAAGATTTTTAACTTAATTCTCCCATGCATTTTTAAGTTCAAAGTAATTAGCAAAAAATTAGGCAATATTTTCTTGATTTAAATATCATCATGTATTTAATGCAAAAACTAATGTATATTTTTCATATTTTTAAATTAAAATTTAAATTCACATTTAAATTAAAAAGTAATTTACATTTTTTAAATAATTGGAAATTTCATAAATATGTAATTATTGTTACAGATTTAAATTCCAGAATCAATTTATATCTACATAAATTATTTGTCTCAAATTAAATTTAACTATAATACCTAATAAAAAAGCACTACCTCAATAGAAGTATTTTATTTCTTTAAAAAATTTCAAATAATAAAATAAACTTTTTAACTTAAATGCTGAACTGTTAAGCTAATAGAGTTGTATAAAAATAGAATATTAATAAAAGTTTTAGAATAAGAAAATAATATATTTGGGATTTTACACATTCTCCAATGCATTTCAAGCTCCTATTTCCAATTTTAGAAAAATTAATAAATCTATTACTATTTTTAATAAAAATTAGGTGTAAGGAATTGTATACATGATTAAAAATATCATTTCACATAATTATTATGTTAATTTTATGAGGAAAATAGTAACTTAATTTTATTTCAGTCTATAAAATGGGAAATTTAGTTAGATATATGCATTATTAGAAAGTTTAATTAAATATCATCTTAAATTTATGAAAACTCAATAATAATAGATACAAAGCAAACACTAGTTATTGGAAGAAAATGGTGATCATAAATGCCTCTCATAAAATAATGTTATAGGTTATGAAAAATCTAAGAGAAACTTTAGTAATTATTGGATAACTTTCGAAAACAATTTCAAAATAGAGTGTGCAATCTATCTGCATTGGCAAAACAGTTAGTTCTCTTTATTGAAATGAATCATACTGTTCCTTGCTAAATATTTATAGAATTTTTGCCAGAAGTTCCAAAATACTATTGGAAAAGTCTGCTTATGATAACATAGTAATTACTAAAATTAATTGTATGAGTTACAACAATGCTTCACTGACGATATTAAGGAAATCAATTGATAGGAATATAATTTCGTTTCCTACATTTTTTTGAAATAGTGGAAGAAGAAAAGTTATTCAACAAGCGTATACATCGGCATATTTCGAATTAAAGTACGAGTGCGTTAATTAATTCACTAACTAAAGTATTTCAATTGAGTGGTTTCTTATCTGTAAAATGTGAATATAATACTCTGCCAAATTAAATTATATTAATCTAAATTTTTAAGTTAAATCAAAATTAAATGCAGTAAATGTGTTTCGTATATATAACAAGAGCAGAGCATCGAACAATTATTACGATATCTTTTAAATAATTGCACACCAATTAAATATTTATAAAAAATTTATTTTTGCAAAGTTGGAAATTTTATCTTCCGTTCATCACTTCCATATACGCTTAAAAATTGATATAATAGGTTGGGGAATAATTTCGTAGCGTTTTTACCAAATACTTTTATTTAAACAAAAAAAACAATAGATATATCAATCAAAGTTAATTAATTATACATTCGCCGTTGCTGTTTAGATCCTCTTCCTATCTCTTGACCAATTTGTTGATGCCGTTCTGCCAAAAATCACCTGGTCTGGTGTCGAAGAAGTTGTTGAGCCAGTTTATAAGGACCTCTTTGTTATCGAAGGTTTTAAGGACCCTAAGGTTTAACAAGGAGTGGAAAGATGGTAATCGGTCGGTGCAAGGTCCGGTTATACGGCGGATGCTGCGCGACCTCCCATTCGAGTTCTTGGAGAGCTGCTTTGACGACTTGTCAAATGTGGGACCTGGCATTGTCGTGAAGGAGTATGGTTTCAACATGCCAATCAGGTTTTTTCAATCGAATAGCCTCATTCTACTGGTGTAGCTGGGCAATGAAGAGCTCCTTATTGATTGTGGCATTCTTTTCGAGCATTTACCAGTGCTTAAAAACTGGCTCAACAACTTCATTGACACCAGACCAGGCGATTTTTGGCAGAATGGCATCAACAAATTGGTCAACAGATGGGAAGAGTTTGTAAACAGCAACAGCAAAAATATAATTGATTAACTTACCGATATAATTATTGTTTTTTGTTTAAATAAAATGCTTTGGTAAAAACGCTACGAACTTATTCCCCAACTTAATAGAATGAATATATCATTAACGATCCGTCAGAATACTTCATTTTGATACTGAAATTTTAAGTAATGTAATGTTGTAATTACTCATTAAAATGGGGAACTGCTTAGCTACATAGGCTTTATTAAGCTCTTTTTTTATAACACAACACCTGACATACAGAAAAAGCATTTAACATCACGTCAGTATACATAGCTTCACATCAATAACTTAAATCTACATCAGTAAATATAGCTCTCCCTCAGCAAAGGCTTAAAAATTTATGTATACATTTTTGATGATGTTCATCGTACTCCAACCCAAACTCGGTTCTTTTCCTTGGTTACTTTTTTAAATCCATGCTAAAAAAATGTATACCTTCGGTGCTCGCAACACCTGCGCAGCAAAATCAACATTTCTCTCGTCTTTGAAATATCTTAGCAACTAACATTCTGTAAAAATGTGAATTTGTACCAAAAAGTAAACAGAATTCACAAACTGCTTAGTTCATTCAAAGAAGAAGACACATATAAGTTTAGCATTATTTATTACCTTTATTATTTCTCATAATAGAATAGTAAAAAATGCATCAATTTAAATCGAAATAAATATTTTTTAAATCAGTAATTATTTCAATTAATAACAGAATATTCAGTATTTATAATTAGGTTGAAATTAATCTTAATATATTTTTGTGATATATTCTTAACATGGCGAACATTTTTGTGATATATTCGTAACGGACGAATAATACCTGATAAAGCAATTGATGTTATAGAAGAAGCAGGGGCATATTGAAAGTTACGAAAAAACAGTAGAAAAATTATAAATAATAGAGACATTAAGAATACTTATCACTAAGATTACAAACGTATATTGCGGGCTTGATGATATGCAAAGAGTAAAATCTTTGAAAGAAAATCTCAAGATGGCCATTTTTGTCAATAGCAAGCCATAGTCTCTTGTTAATTCTATTAAAATTGCTAAATCTGGCTTGAGAAGTTACAATTAGCCCTTGGCAAATTATCATTTTGCATGACCAAGTGGTGTATTTAAAAACTTAAATCGTCTTACACATTCAAAATACAGTTTTTAAAACTCACGCCTTCTTATTTACAGTTTATAGAATATATCGATTAGTTAGATAATAAGTTTTATGAAAATTAACATTCAATTATTTGCATAAATGTATATCAGCTCTTGAATTTAAAGGGTATCCTATATATCAGGAGTGATGAATCTTTATGGATCAACGCGGCAAATTTTCTAAAGCATGCATAAAGTGTCCATATGCGTGCCGTAAAATAATTTTGACGTAGTAGTGTAGGAGTGTTGGGAGAGTAATAATACTAAATAGTAACAAAAAATTCAATACTCTTTTTATACTAATTCAAAATACAATTGTATGAGTAATTAAATTTAAAGTAACATAAGTGTGACATCTGTTGTTACAGGTCAGATGACAAATAACTTATATTAAAATTGTAAATGTTAGTTATAGCAGGATGCATACCCATTAAAATCATCCGTCAAATGGCATCTAAGTGAGCTTTTTAATAATATTCCCCTTTGAAAACAACGTAGATTAAATGTATGTTTAAAATAATAGATTAAATAACAATAGATTAAAATATTAAATAATGCGATTTAGCTTCTTGATAAAGTTAAATGTATCTTGAATTGAATTCCAAGTTGTGAAGGTTTCGTTATTTTTAATTATATTGCTTGTTAATCTTTCTAAGTCAACAATTTTTTAACCATATTAGACTAAACTGATAATTAATCAGATGCATTACGAATACTTCAATTTCCTCCCTATCGAATTGGGACAAGTTCAATTTATCAAATGAAGAGTACATATTAGACTTCAGCGTTTCCGGTAATTCTTTGAATTAAAAAATTGTCGACGAAAGTTCTACTCTATGCTAAGAAAAATGAAGCATTAAAATGTCATCATTTCATAAAAACTTACAAGTTTTATATTTTAAAATGTTTTTCTGTTGTTAACAATATGTTAATTAAAGTTAAAAATACAATAATATTCATAATAAAAATCTCATTACAGGAGAATTGTTTTTTACCATAAAAAGTATGCTTTGTATGTAAAAATTTTCCAACAAACTAACAATTTTTAAAATTATATGTAAATGCAATTTTTTTAATAAATAAAGATTATATAATTTATTTAATTATATATTATTTCATAAATAAAAATTTAATATTATAAGTTAAACAAACTAGTTAAATTATTAATTTCACTTAGTAAAGTTAAATATATGCCAAATTTATAAATGACCTATTAAAAATATAGTTATTTTCATTTTACCAAGAAGAAAATTGTACTTTCTTTTATATTTCACAAAATTATTTAAATTAACAGTTAAGAGAATAAATATTACTTTCCATAAATATAATAATCAATCCTATTGAGAAAACCTTTTCCTTTCCATTTTATACAAAAAAAATTGTGTGTTTCCATTCGCCTCAAAATCTTTGCCTAATTGAATTACAGAGTATCAGATGCATTGTATTTCTACTTTTCATAGTAATTAGGTCAATTCATGGAGTTTCAATTGACAAACATTCTCAATTGCTAAAAGATTTATAGATAACTTTTGTTCATAAAAGACTAATACAATTAACAGAATTCTAATTTTTTGCTTTATGTAGAAGGAAATTTAAAATAGAAACTTTTTTATTTATTAAGAAACTTTTCAAGAATGTTTTTAAAGAAAATTAAATCTACTGAGAATAAATACATAGTTATTTTTAATTGAAACTAAATTAAATCGCAAATTGTTTAAAAATAAAACTCTTAGAAATAAATATAATATATGGAGATTCTGTATTTAGTTTGACTTTTAAAACGTTTTAATAAAAACGTTTTTAAATTTTTAGCAGAATAATTTAAGTGTAAGATAAGAAAAGTTGATAAGAATAACTAAACCATTTTAAGAGTCAACTTTTATTTTAAATTAAAATGTATTACTCGCACGTAGCGTTTTGAAATGAAAAATCCTATCAATGTTGTTGTTGTCGTGTGACAAGTGCAAAGAGAAAAAAAAAAGAAAAGAAAAGGTAAAAAAGACGAGTCACATGGGACCAAAGGCATGGAGCACTGGCCTGGCCACATCTTCAGCTTTTTCGGTATAGGTGTCATGGCAACAGTTGGGGTCGATGCTGAAGAGGGTCGAGGCAACAGACATGCCTCAGATCCAGTGGAACTCCTGTGCAGTGCCTGCATTCAGCGTATGTTCTAGATCCGTCGGTCATGATTGTCATACCCCTCATGTGCCCAGTCCACATTCTGATGATGGTAAAAGTGATACCACGATCAGGATTAAGCTCAGGTAGACACCATTTTTTCCGTAGTCCTAAGCAGAGCTGATGCCTTGCAACGGCGTTTGCATTAAAACCAAGTGGGTAATCGTGGGAGGAGGATTGACATTTCTAGCATCCTTGGTGAAGGAGTCCACCTGTTCATTTCCCTCGATGTTAACATGTGAAGAGACACATTGGATGGTGCAGGTTTTATCCCTTACAACTATGATGGACAGGGGCACGTTGATGTCTTCGCCAAGTCTCGTTTTACCTCCTTTAATGGCCTCCAGACCAGATTTACAATCAGAGAATGTGTTGATGCCATTCGAGGGGACTGACTGTGTGAGGTAAATCGTAAGAGCTGCCTTTATGGCAATCAGTTTACTGGTGAAGTTGGAGGTAATTTTTCCAGCTGCAACCCGATTTTTGAGGGATGATTGGTCTGGAAGGATAAGGAAAATGCCAGAACCTCCACTGTCGCATTCCGAGTTGGAAGAACCGTCAGTGTAAGCGGTGAAAAGGTCTGGTTTAGAAAGCTTGGTAATAGTTTCCATATCTTTTCTCCGAATGGTTTCTTCTGGTTCACTTGTTGAACACGATTCCAGCAGGTCTAAATTGATCATAACGGTAGGTGGTGGTTTGACAGCAAAAAGGGTGGTTCTTGAATAATGTCAAGGCATGTATGGTTCAAACTGGTGCTGTTTCTGATGTCTTTGTCGTATTGAAGCGTGGAAGACCTTTTTAACCTCTCCCTGTTGGTCCAGGCACGAAAAGTGACATTTGAGATGTATTCCTAGTTGTTGCTCTTGATTTTCTTGGTGAATTTAATGGTGGCCAATTTTCGCCTGTTTTCAAGTGGTGTGAGACCGCATTCAGTCTCAGCACGCAAGTTATTAGTTGAGGAAACTGCACCTATGATGAGTTTTGCTTCTCTGTATTGAACTGTGTCAAGTTTATCTTTTGATGAGGAGGATGCTGGAGCCCATATTGGTGCTGCATATTCTAGAACTGGTCTAATAAGTGCAGTGTAAGTGCTTAAGAGCGTCTTCGGTCTGGAACTCCTTGTTGTTTTCAAAAAAATATATTCTTTATAGTTTTATTATTTCATAAAGCTTTAACCTTCCAATAGATATTTAATAAATTTGAAAACAGAGTTTAATTTGTCAAATCTAGTAAATTTTTATTTATAGGAAAGCATTATATCCTGATTTTAAGACTAAATTGATACATTTAATTTGCAATGAAGTGTGAAGAGATTTTTTATTGTGAAAAAAATATAAAATAAATACTTCAATTTTTTTCGGTTATACAATACTTTATATTAAAAAGACTGCAAATAACATAAATTAATTATAAAAATTAAACAAACTTATAGCTAAATGCTTATTTTGTAAAAATATTTTAAGCATCTGCATAAAACATTTTCTTTACCATATTTATTCCTTTACTTAGAATTTATTTCAAAGTGGGATTTTATTATAAAAACAAGATTTGATTTATTAAAAAACATGATATTTAGTAGTATTTTGTGTGTGTTGTTTAACTCTTACTGTGATATTACATTATTTATATATATCAACTGACTACATTATAAAAATTATTTTCTCATTTGTAGAAGCATATATTAGAATTTATCAATTTTGGCTTTTAAAAAGTTGAGATCCGGTGCTGCAAATTTTTTATTCCAAAGCAATTAAAATAGCTAATAACATAACTTACTCAAGGAATTTATCGTTTCTAACAAAAGTTAACAGATATTATTGTAAACAAGTACTATTTGTTCAAAAAAATTAAGGCAATATAATAATATTTGTATTGAGTAGTAATTTATCTATGAACAATAAAATTCTTTCTTGATGTATCAAAATAAGCTTTGTGCTTTGAATTTTGAAAATCTGTTAAAATAAGACTCGCTTTCTCTATTTAAGTTTTATAATTTAAATTGCCAGCTTTATTATTTTATTTATATATGACTTAGTATATTATTTACCAGCTATATTATTTAATTTAGTTTTCGATAATTAACTGAGACATTAAAATGAATTTAAAATCTTATGTTAGAATTCAGCCCACAGTTATTAATATTATAATATCTAGAACATTAGCAACTCAAACATAAACGTAATTATTTTACACTATTGCATTTGTTTGTAAATTATATTAAATTAAGCCAGTTACACATTATTTTATAAATAAAGCTCAGAGGAGAAACAAAACTTGTGTGAAGAAATATATTTATAGAATTTCATTTACAAAAATGGAATTATTTATAGTTTTACAACAAATAGACAAATTTCTGTAATTTTTGCTCAATACATACTGAAAAATATTGACATAAAAATCCAAACATTTGCAGTCATCATTCTTAAAAAAAATAAGATACTTGAATACTATACTTAAGTTCAGATCTTTTAATGCAGTTTTTAACCTTTTCTTCTCTAATGACCTGCAAATAGGATATTGATACGATATTAATTTCACATCTCTTATTTTAAATTTAAGAATAAAAATGTGAATATTTATTTTTTATTACGTTCTTTCAAGAACATGTATCAATAAAGAAACAAATATAAACTTTGGGTAAATAGTTTAGATTTATTCTTAATAAACAATTATTATTATGCTTATTTTCAGCATTTTTTGTATAATATTTTAAGGACGTGATTTAACAATTTGAATTTTTAGTATTAATTGTTAACTCATAGTTTAATTTATGATAAAATATTTGGAAACATTTGTAAGTGAAGAAAAATCATTTCTTAATAACGTTCTCAAAGGAATTTTTTTCTGTCATTTTTCAGTATTTTAATTACAAATTTTCTTCATACATTATAATATAATAAAGTGAGCTCAGGAAATATATATGTAAATTTCAAAGTGCTTACCACTAATAAATGTGTTGAAAATAAAAACTAATGCGTGCAAATATAAAGACTTTTATAATATTATACCTGAAAAATACTTTTATAACATTTTTAAAAATAAGGAAAGAACGATTATATATTCATTAGTGTTATTAAATGTATTTTATCATGATATAAATTGCATGCGACTATCTTATAATTAACTGTATCAAATTTTAACACTTATTCATTTCAACCATAAATGAAAAGTGACATATTGCATGAAATATCGTTTATGTAAAATGAAAAGTAATTTAATAGATTTTTGAAACTTCAATTTAATTTTCATATATGATAATATTTACTGCACAACAAAGCTAAGTAACTAAGAGTTTCCTTACCGTAAAACTAATTACTTATAAACTAAGGACTTTTGAAGCAAAAATTATTATTCAAAATTCAATTATTAAAATATTATTACTTATATTCTAAAGTACTTAAACAGGAAGTAACTGAGTTTGCTGTATTTTGAAGTTTTAGATAATTTATTCCTCATTTTTAAGAAGTAATACCTTAAATTTGATTCTATTGATTTAAAATTATGACTTTATAACTAAAAATAACTATTCTTTTTTCCTAACCAGCTGTTTGTTGTATACAACTAAATATAACCTTGTTTAAAAATTTTTGAGAGTTCTAACTGTTTTAAAATCAACTTTATTAATGAGTTCCTTCATATCTTAGGTAAGAATATTAAGGATCTCATTAATAAAGTTGACCTCTAACTGACGTAACTGACGCAGGATCTCTAACTGACATATGTAGAAGCAGAAAACACAGCAATAACTTCTGTTGGTCAACTCGGTATTTTGTAATCTATGTAGAGTGATCTTGCAGAAAATTAATTTTTTACCGTGCAAATTAATTTCTACAAAACTGCAAATGTTATCACTTTGAAGTGCCAGATAAATCCATTCATGCTTTTCCATACATTCAGGTATAATATAACTATGTTAGAGTGTATTCAAACTGTTTCATTATATAAAAGTAATTCTGCAGATATAGAAAATACCAATGGTTTTAAACTTTTAGAGCAGGAATTATATATTAAGCATTTACTAGTACCTGAAAGTGTTCACTTTCAGAACTCTGTAGTATAGTTTAAGTATTACAAATATACATATATTTCATTTATAAACATTCATTAAATATTTGTTTATAATAATGTGTAGTGTTTAGTGCACTACAAGTTGTATTTCAAAAAACTTTTACATGCAAATATTAATATATTAGTAATAATGTCAGACAAATATTAACAAAATGTTTTCCCAAATTTTATACATTTCTTGCATATAAATGACAGTTTATATGCATATTCAGTTAAGATATGCAAAATTAAGATATAACAATTAATATTATTTGTGCAGTGTAACTATTATTGAATTTAAATTGTATATAAGAATTTTTAAGATATCACACAGATCGTAATGAAATTTTCAAAAAAGTTAATCAACATCAATTAATTTCAAACTAACACATTGGCAGTGACAATATTTATTGCAAGCATAACAGATTTTCTAAAAATAAGTTTCCAGGAGAATTTAAATTTTGCCTTATATATTAATGCAGTCAGAAAATAACTATTAATGAATATTATTCGCAGGTTCTTAAAATACATAAATTAATATATCAGTTCTTTATTTGACTAAAATAATATACTTAATAACATACATAAATGAAATAAAAAATTATTATTGATGATGCGAAATCATTTTTAAAATAAATATCTTTAATTATTAATGAATATTATTCGCAGGGTCTTAAAATACTGAAATTAATATATCAATTCTTTATTTGACTAAAATAATATACCTAAGAATATATATAAATGAAATAAAAATTAATATTGAGGAAGTGAAATCATTTTGAAAATAAACATCTTTGTAAAATTGGTGGTTTCCATTTTAACAATCCATTTGAATACTTCTGATCAACAAATCTGATTTGTTCGCAATGTGCGTGCAAGATCCTATAAAAGATTTACAAATGAAATGAATAATGGCTAAGCATTTCCAAAATGTTGAAGACTGAAAGAGCTCATCTAATATGGATTAAGAAAATAAGTAATGAATTTGAAGACCCACATGTAAAGGGAAACTAATAACACCATATAAAGTTGGAGCAAAGCAGCTGTTTTGAATTTCATTAATCTAAAGATTTAACTCAATGATTACTTTTACACAAATAACGAATATTTTCCGAAATGCTTGCAATTTTCTAGAATTTTTACAATTGCTTCCCACACATTACTCTCCACGGAAATCAATAATTTAATCGATGCATGAATATTAACGTTTATTCTAAATAGATTTCTAGTAGGAAGTTTGAAAAATAAAGTTATAAATTACTTCAAATATATATTTATGTTATATGACACACACATACACACACATATACATACATATATATATATATGTGTGTGTGTGTGTGTGTGTGTGTGTGTGTGTGTGTGTGTGTGTGTGTGTGTGTGTGTGTGTGTGTGTGTGTGTGTGTGTGTGTGTGTGTGTGTGTGTGTGTGTGTGTGTGTGTGTGTGTGTGTGTGTGTGTGTGTGTGTGTGTGTGTGTGTGTGTGTGTGTGTGTGTGTGTGTGTGTGTGTGTGGGAGAAGATGTTTCAGTTATTTATCACAGATCAAAATAATAAAATAAAATGCCAAATACTGCTTCAACGCTTAAAATTTAAAAAATTGTAAATGAAGACAAAACAATAAATGAAAAATATGATGCAAAATATACGTAGTGACACAATAAAATTTGATTATAAGCAATAATTTAAGTAAATAAAATAGTGTGTTATGTAATATAAAACTGTAATTAATTTAGAATTATTTTACAAATATATATATTAACATATAAGCCAGAATAAATGTATATGTTTACAAAAAACTTTGGGAAATTAAATGAAAATTATAAGCTTGTGAAAATAATGAAATAAAAAAATTAAAAAATTAAATTGTTATTGATGGAAATATCTAAACCATAGTTCCAATAAAATATGAAGACTTACCAACGTTTGAAAAATTAATTTTGGGAAAGCTATTTATTAGGTTGTTCGGAAAGTAATTTCGTTTTTCCAAAGTGGATAAGCTTTTTGCTAGTAAAAACCGACCACTTTATGAGTGTGAAATCGTGCCTCTATAAGAAGGATGGTAAAAGCTATTGGAGACTATGCAATGCAATACGATATTTATTCGTTATTACATTTTCATGAAAAACGAAATTACTTTCCGAACAACCTAATAGATAAGATGAAAATAATATAAAGGACAATGAAAATATATGAAGAATAGAATAAATATTTAAGAATAATTAAGAAAATTTAAATAAGAAAATTAAATAAATAAGTGTGAGTTAGTTCTGTATGGAAATGTAAAGATATTATCTTCATTTGAATACTGGGAATAATGTAGCTCTATATTATATTGTTATTCAGTTTTCTATTAAAGTTATTCAATAATTCATAAAATTCAAAAATCTTTACTGTTGCATATATTGTATCCTATATCATTATCCCTACTCATTTATTTAGTGCAAAAAATTTATCGATCATTTTGTTTACTTTGCTTTTATAAAATCTTATTGAATTTCGGTATTGCAATCTTTGTTAATAGAAGTGTGTCAACTTCTTTGTTAGTTAAAAGAGATATTAGCATTGTTTTAATATCTTCAGATATTCAATATTTGTTTATTTATTTATCAAGATATGTCAATTAATGCACTTCTTGATTATTTACTTTTAGAAACACATGTGTGTTGGTAATCTTATTATGAATATAACATGAAAGTTGATAGAAAAGAAATCAAATTTGCTAATGGATTCGAATATTCAGAAGAATTCACTTTTTTAAATATTTAAAATTAAAAAGTTTGCTATAAATACCCTCCACAAATAATAATAATTTTTAGTTTAAGTGAATATTAGTATTTTCACTTTAATAATACCAATTTCATTATTCTTGAATAAACATAAAGTATGTACATCATTATATCTCCATAATACTTTTATTAATATACAAATAAATTATATCTAATTTTCATTGATTGGAACTTGTATAAGAAAATAATATATTATACATCCATTAAAACTAAATTATATAAATACTTAGTATAGTTCAAGCTACGATCTAATTTCGCGCGAATACATTTTTAAATTAAATAATAATTCTCACAGAAAATTAAAAACTATCGCTTTCAACTACTACCAATAATTATCAATATTCTAAAAACAGATTTGTATTTCAAAATCTACTAACTTTTAGTTTATTACGCATGTCATGTTTCTTATTCCCCATCGTAATAAAAAGTTAATTACATAATACTGAAATAATCTAAAAATTGTTGTTTTTTTAAGTAATTTTATATTTCACTTGAAACAATTAAAATAAATTTGCTGTTTATGCTCTCTCATTAGTAGCAGACCACACACAAATGGGCAATTAGTTTTGTTAAGTTTCTGCATCATATTTCTGTAAGAAAATTAACAAAAAAATTTAAATAATTTAATATGTTAAAACTAAATGTTTCAGTAATACCATAAAATAAAAATATTACTTAACTAAAAATGTAATTTTATGAAATCAGTTGTTAATTATTTTAAAAAATTCAAACGGTTTTTGTTTAAATTAGTAGCCGATGATGAAGTGGCTAGCGTCCATAGTTAAATATAACTAGGTATAAATAGGTCCTGGGTATGTCTGAAAATTGGTAGGTCCTGGGTTCAAATCCTGGTCATGCTTGGATGTTCCTTTCTCTGTATGTGTTTCTTTATGCTATCACTTAAACAAAAAAGGCACTAGGAGCCCCACTGTAAAACTTGCCGTCATTTTCGTCCCCTGTAAATCTGAGGTTAGTTAAATTTTAAAGAGCACACTGCATTATAGAAATAATAGCATTTGCTTTGGCTGATCTTTCTATAACTTAATTATAAAAAGATCCGCCAAACTAAACGATATTTTAATGCATGGTTACCATTTACAATGCAATCCCATTTATCATTTAATTAAATAAATTAATTACATTACACATTATAGTATAAAAGATAAATATAATCTCATTTTTATTTAAATACAATATTCTTAGAAACATTTTATCCATTTTTTCTTAATAAAAGTGAAATTATACATTTTAAAGAGGCGTAATATACTCATAATATACTACACTATATTTGTATGCGCCCATCATGGATACTTATCTAAATTATATAACAAAAGCAAACATATCTACAAGTTTTGATTTAAAATAAAGCTTAAGTTAAATGATTTCGATTTCTTTTATGCACATTTATTAGTTTTCATCAACATAACAAATATTATTTGACGAAATGAAATGAATAAGTGATTAAAAATTTCCTTGAAAATGAAATTATTTTGATAAAAAATCAATAAATAATTATTAACGAAATCAAAGAATTATTTAAAATCAAATCTTATGCATAAGTAAAAATATATTTAGTTAATGATCTTAATTGACGAGCAGTTTCATAATTCATTTGAACAAATGGAAAATTTTATAATTTGATTTTAATTATTTTCAGTATTTTTGTGACAGTCCAAATTTTGCAGTTTAACAGTAGTTATATTAAAATGAAGCTAAGAAAACAATTTTTTAAGAAATGTTTTGTCATTTTTGATCAACAGAACATTTTGAGTCTCCTATTTCCTCAGTGCTTTGAAATTAAAGCAGCGTGTGTATATTATTTTCTTTGTTTATGCAAAGTAGTTAACTCTTTTTTTTCAGGAAAATACATATAAAATTTCTGTTTACTTCGAAGCTTAGTTTCTTATAATTTAAAAAGGAATGACGAATCACTAAATTAATATTTAATTATAATTACTTATAATATTTAATTATAATTACTTACAGTATTTAATTATAATTCCTTATAATTAAATATTACTTTAGTGATTCGTCATTCCTTTTTATGTAAAAGTGTTATTCGCATTTTTTCATCTTTTAACTTTTGTTAAATTAATGAAAATTTTTAGCATTGGTTTTAACATCGTGATAAGATTATTTATCTCCAATTATAAGTCAATAAATTGTTCCCATTATCTCACTGCATGGAAAATCTAAAAACTCACAAAATATATTGATTCATTTTATTTTTTATTAACTTTAAGTTTAAACTCATCTCCGTTTTTCTCCTTCACTGTAACGATCTCTTAAATTCTGTATTTCAAAATATCCTCAATACTTGCATTACAAATCAAAATTCAAAATTTGATCACATAATATTGCTAAAAGTAATAACCTAATCACGTTACATTCTATTTAATTTCAATGAAACAACGTGTCTAATTTTATTTTTATTAGAAATTTATAGTTAAAAACAGGACTACAGTTTATATTTTATAAAAGAATTTATATATTTAAATAAAAAGTTCTTTAAGCAATAATTATATCATATCTTGATATCCAGTACCATTTTGCTTAGTGTGACCTACTTTATTTTTTAATAACATGAATTAACTTAAAACAAAATTATAAAACACCAAACGGAAATTTTAAATTTATAAAATTACCAATTTATATTAAAATATGTTTTTTGCGAAAGAAACCATTCTAAAACTAGCAATAGGTATCTCATTTTTGGAATCCTAAGTTTCATTAACGAAACTTGCGCGATCATTTTACTGGCATTAATATTTAATGTTGAGTGTTGGAAAAGATTTTTTATGCAATATTTGGAGCATAAACATAAATAAAATAAATAAAAAACATAAATTAAACAACATAAATAAAATAAATAATACTATTTTTTATTTTATTTATGTTTTTTAAATATAATAAATTATGTTTAAAAAACATAAATAAAATATGTAAATAATACATTTTAGATATTTTAGTTATGAATTCATAACATTTTAAAGAGAGTTAGTTTTCAGAATTTTGAGATTTATTTTCATTCTAATGTCGTAATGTCTTCATTTCAGGGAATTCCTGCCTGATTTATGTTTGAAAACCTTCGGCGCATCAAGGGGCAGAACTGTTGGAAACGTATGCATTGAGGCACTTAAGGGGTGTACCATTGTTGCTTCGACGAATGTTAGGTCTTCGTAATTTAGAAATATGTACCAGGCAGAAATCCCATATGACTTATCTTGCTAACTGCAAAAGTATCATTTCACATAGAGGACATTGCGACTATAACCTATTTTACGTGTTTTAGAGACCGTTAGTGAACATTACATAACTTCGGTCATATTGGTAATAGAGTTCACTACCTATGAGTAATGAGAAAGACGCCCTCTTTTACCAGGTAACCGCAGCTACGTTATTTCAAATATAATTACTTATATTTCAATGTACATCTATGTGATTAGTTGCATCTTCATTTAATTTATGTCAAATAATGTTTAAATATGCCAACAAAGTATTCACATCTTATTATTTCAAAAATTATAGTTATATTTCGAAAATTGTTTATATAATTACATAGGCCACCATTAGGATAGAGTTTTAAGATGCCTGTTAACTGTACAATCATTCGTACATAATTTTTCACATTTTACTTTGTTAAACTAAGAAATTGATTAGTATTTTATAATGAACTAATAGTTTTTAAAACTTTTTTAAATATATTAAAATAAATATATAATATTTTTTCAAAATAAAATTTATTAATTTCATGTTTATGTTAATATTTAACATAATATCTTAACTAATATTTTTAAAACTTTTTGCAAAATTGAAACAAGTTTTTTTATACGAATTTTAATGCATGTTACATTGAAAAAAATCTTTGAAATCTTTGAAAATCTTTAAAATTTTAAACTTACCCTCCTTTGTAAATTCTTTTTTTACAAAACATTTTATACAAAATATTAAACCATCGTACATAAGTAGACTGATGCAATCAAAGTTACACTATTAGGTAGTGTAGATTCCTGCAGTCCCTTCTTTGTCCATTTATCTGTTTCTCAACATTTTTCACAGTATACGCGACATGATTTAAAATTATGGAAAAATATTTTTATTAAAAAGGACGCTTGGAAATTTAGTATGCTAAATGACTATGTAATATGTAACAAAATATATTTTACATTTTGTTGCTTATTTTCAAATTAATAAATGAACTTTCAGTATGTGTTTCAAACATTTTAAAGAAATTTCAATAAAATTTAAAATTGCATAAGAAGTTCAATATGGTTTAGTTTATTTCTAAATTAAATTTCCATGAATGTACAAAAATAATAATCCATTTAGAAATTACGTGTGGGCAAAAGTGAACATTAATGTATAATTTATTGGCTCAGTCTTCCCAAACAATTTGGTTTTCCTAAGAAAAACAAATAATACTTTATTAAGAAATCAATCTCTAATAAATCTTAATTAACAAAAAACTACAACAAGCCCTAATTAACAAATAAGTCACGAATGTGCTAAATTTTTAAGAATTTTTTCAGCAGTTAATTCAAGTCTGTTTTTTTAATACTTTTATTTATGTGAAAGTCATCTAGAGGAAATTAAATTTTAGAAAAAAAAAACAAATTACACAGAAAAATTTGTTGATCATATATTAAAAATTTCTTTCTTTGTATCGATTTGTCGTAGTTTTATCAACATCAATCATATCTACTCAATAATTCAGGATATCTAATATTACTAATATTTTAATTTGCTCTATTATTTAAGAAATCTTAATTCGTATTCTTATTAGAAATTACATCTTATAATAAATATTTTACTGTTTTGATTTACTGTTTTCCCTGAATTTATTTCCTTACACATATTTTCAAACATTTGTAAATTTTTAATATATTTTCAAAGTAAAAAGCGACATTTTCTAATATATTAAATTATTATTTGCATTACATTAACGTAATTTTCTGACATCTTTGATTGATAATAATTCAAGTGCTTTAAATAAATAAATTTCATTAACCACATCAATTTTAAACTTATTCTCCTTTGTGAGTTCTGCTCTGTGACCTTAAAAGTAGCAGGGTTTTATATAAAAAAACCGTTTTATAATTTTCCCAATGCACAACTCATTATTAGGATTTTTCCTTTAAAAGTAATTAGTGGTATTCAGCTTGTTGTTTCCGGTTTACATTACTTTATTTTAATATATTGCATTGTTTGATTTAATTTTACTGCAGTTATTTAGCCAATAAATGTAGCAAAAGTTAAAGATGAATTAATCTTGAAAAATATGGAATGTCAATATTATAGAAATTGGCACTTAATTCAATGAAATTAAGCTTAATATATTATACATTGAACTTTAAAAGAATCTGTATTGTATTGCAAACATTCTACATATTTTATATGAGATACTGTTGATAAAGGGTATGTATGTTACGAAAAATACATTATAAAAGCAAAGAAAAATATATTATTATTGAAAAGTTATTTATAAAGAAATTTCAATAATTTCTAATAAGCACACCAAAAATCAAGGAAAAATTTTTAAAAAGGCAGTTTTCTATTGTTAATGTAAGAAAGAGAAATAATATTTTTAACAGCTTAAATTGCATTAATATTTAATATGATATCTTTAAACAAAAAATAAATTCAAATTTTATGCTGAAAAAATCTTTATTTTTAAAGCTAATTCTTTTACAAATATTTTTACAAAGAACACCTTCATAATTTCATTTCCTTTTTCCCTTCTTGAAGATTCTGGAAATAAGAAAAATCTGCATTAGATACAAGAATTAGCATGAATATCTACATTTTTATTTTATTTAAATGTGTAAGCCTTTATAAAGCAAATATGAAAACTTAATTCATTCATTTTCAATAACATATGTTTTCTACAACGATGCCAGTTTTTAATGGATTTAGAAAAATAGTTCCTTTATATTAACATTCAGTAACGTTAAATATCCTTTCGTACTTATTTTCGACAAATTTTATGCGTTAAAAACATTTTTAATGTAAAAAATGAAAATAATTAAATAAGAAGAGTTCATGTAAATAATAAATTACTCTTTGTTGAATTAGATTTATTTGGAAACAACTCGGGCAACTTACGCAGTTTTATTCCTTTCTAGTTGATAATTAAAATTTAAATTACATTTTTAAACTTTATAAAACAAACAAATATTATATTTTCATAGTAACATAACTGTATATTTTTTGTTGGATTAGCAATAATTATCATAAATGTCTTATTGGTGATATGAGTTCTTAAAACCATGAAATATATTGTAAGCTCCCGTGATTATTAAATTGTAAAGAGTGCAATAGATAGGTCATTAACTTTCTTATAGGACATACTTGTACGAACAATCTCTACCTGGAATTTGTACCAAATAAATTATAATGACTAACATTCAAAACAAAATGTCATTAATATTATGTTATTTATCAATCATTCAATCCTATTTATTTAAGAATATATTTTTGAAGAACAGAAATAATAATGCTATATATTATAATCATCTTAATTTTTTAAAATGTTCTTCGTAAATATCATATTACTTCTTTAAATCGTGAATGATTTCTTTGAGAAAATCATATTCATCTGTGTTGATTTTACACATGCCATTTCATAAGCTTTACACTTATATTTGTCGTCATTCAAATAGTTCGCAAGTGTTGAAATATCTTAAGCAGTTAAAAAATGATTCAAATTTTAAATATGATTTGAACAGTTGTAAACCAAACTTTTTTTAAATATTCGAGATCAAGAAGTGAATTTTATTTCTAAGGAAAAATTATCATAATCTTAAATAGTTACGAATGACGATTACATTTTTCATTTAAACTATACCAATGAAAACAAATGAAACTCTTAAATTATTTCCTGTTCCATAAAATGAATAATTTTGTGTTATTAAATTCTAGCATAGTGTGAAAAGAAATGATTAAATTCAGCTTTGACACTAAACTAATTACTTTCTCTGTGACAGTGGAATAAATGTTTTATTTTCATGCATATATGGCTTTTTTTAATTTTTATAAATTGAATACATTTTTTATTATAAATTATTCTTTATTCTGTGTTACCTTTGCAGAATATAAATGTTTTTAATGTGCCACAAATAAAAAGATTAAAATGAAAAAAGCATGCAGATGAGATGTATAATAAATAATATTTTTTTTTTACATTTTATAAATATTTTCCAATTATATATCATGTATGCAACATAAGGCATAAATTTATTGCATTCATTTTTTTCAGTCAGAAATTTTTAGATAAAAAATTTAATTAAATTAAAAAACATGCAGATGTATTTTTAATTCAGTAATAAGGAAAGTAAATGCAATATTTTAGTAACGTTAAAAACACATTTATTTCAATGAAAAAAATGTGTGCTAAAAATACATACTTTTGAAGATGCCATATTCAAAGGTGGTCAACGAAATTTACAACTGAAAAGGAAAACAAATTTATATTGTTTACATTTTTAATATAAAGTACATTTATTTAAATATACTTCAGCATAAATATAAAGGTGCTATTTCTTAGAAAAGTAATGGTAAGAATTGTTACGAAGAAAATGCTAAAAATTTGCACAAATCAAATGCAATAACTAGGTGGGAAAATAATTACGGTTTTTTAAAACGGAGAACAGAATCTCTCAAGAGAAAAGCTTTTCTGAAAGTTATATTTAAAAGAGTATATTCAATTTAAACAATGATATTCATTTGGGTTAAGGCTTAGTATTTCTGATACAGGCTTAAAATAAATAGTATCCCATAATTAAAAAGATGTTAATGAGGCCACTACAACCAGCTCATAAGATGTTTTTTTAATTTCTCTTCTGATTTCATAAAATTTCTAAATTTTAAAAATTGCATTTTATTATGATAACATTCAAACATTTTCCGAAATGATATCTATATGAATTAGAGTATAATTTCCAAAAATATTCTGTATTACAAATTGAATTAATATTAAAAATATTTATAACTTTAAATCCATTTCATTATCTAGCACTAAGTATATTTTAAATTATTTCTTTTCATTGATAATTATTACCTATAAAATATTCAAAAAAATTAAAGGATTAAAATGTTTTAAAGGAAGTTATACGATTTTCATATATTATTTCTAATAAGCTGTCTTGTAAAAGAGCAGTTCTAGATCTAAATCGAATAATTATCATTTTATATAACTTAAGAGGTGTTAGTTCAAAAATATTTAATTTCAAATTTCAATATTGAAAATTTTTGAATGCTTTGTATAAATAACTTATTATTCATAAAGTAAATCATTTTGTAATAAAAAATATTCATTTAGAATAAGGAGCGCTTTTTATTTTTCTAAATACTTTCATTAATTTTAAATATTTACTTAAAAAATTTTACTAATATTGTTTCTACTTTGAAATATGCATATTTTTTGGCATTTTTTAAGAAAAAATATTTTAATATGCATCAATAGAAATACAGAATTCTATGGAATTTTATATATTTATATAATATATTGAATTTTATATATTTACATAATATATATAATATATTGAATTTTATAAATTTACATAATATATATAATACATTGAATTTTTTCATATTTCTTAATTTTGGTTTATCTTTACCAATTTAATTCATATATTTTGGCGATATCTTAATTTATGTCACTGAGCAAATTTTTATAAACTTTAAAAGAGCCTTCAGAAAATATTAAATTGTATTTCCTTTGCTTATTCAAAAATAATATTTGGAATGAAGTATGAAAAAGTCATTCATGCAAGATTTAAATTGAAATGTATAGAAGTTTTTATTTTTTGTTATTCATCATAAAATTATATTTTGAAAAATGTATAATAATAGAAATATTGTCTATATTATATATATATATATATATATATATATATATATATATATATATATATATATATATATATATATATATATATATATATATATATATATATATATATATATATATATATATATATATATATATATATATATATATATGTATGTATGTATGTATATATACACTCATGAATATATAAAAGAAACTGCTCTATACTTACGATCTCCTGCAGTACCTATAATTTAAAAGAAATAGAAATTTTGTTTCAGTTAATGCCTAAAAATATATTCTGTTATGTATCATATCAAAATCAGATAATAATATTTTTCTATTTACTGATAATATAAAATAATTTCTTCACTGCGCAGGTTATTGTTAATTATTTGGGAATTATTTAAATATTTTCAAAATTTTCTAAAATAATAAACCGATAAAAACTAAATAAAATTGCGTTAAAAAACTCAAAGATTTATTATATTACTTACTATCAAGTGCTTTCCCAACTGAAAATAAATAAATTATATATTAATTATGTATATATATATATATATATATATATATATATATATATATATATATATATATATATATATATTAAAGTTAATTAAGATATATCATTGTGTTTATAATAATTAGATACATATTTATGAGACTGAGATAAAGAGAATTGAACTTCATTTGGAAATTTTCTCCTTAATTTTTTCTTATACTATTCCAAAAGCATCTAAAACAACTTAAATAAAAACAATGAAAACAATAAAAAATTTTCATTTGCATATATATTTATATTAAAGCATATATATTTATATTAATGCATATATATTTATATTAATGTAATTTATATAAAATTATGTAAACATTTTTTATCTTTTTTAAATAATTAATGTACTTTTTAATAAGTGAAAAATAATTTTATTTTTGCTAATTCGTAAAATTTGTACTAAATTTATTGGCAAAGGAAGAAAAAAATGTCTTCATAATTAAGAAATGTAGGAAAATAAGAAAGTCAACTTTTAATAAAAAGAAAATTTGATTTTGAAACGTTTTTTGTACTTTAAGACGATAGGTACTAGAAATTAATATTTTACATAATATCAAAATTTAATAACTTATTTATATTCTATTTTTAAGTAGAATTATGTAGAATGACTTAACTAGTAGAAAAATAATATGTAATAAAAATAAAATAATGTACCTGCTCCAACAACATCTGCAAGGCAAAAAAGATAGTTTCATTACAGTTCATAAGTTCTTAAATTTTGATATTTTTTTAATATGCATAATTATTAAAAATATGGGATTTCAATTGTGTGTTCTCTTTCACAAATTTTTATTCAATTTAAAATGAATTAAAGTCGCAACGTAATAACATAACCGACTCTCTAAATATAATAATAAAATTGATATATAAAATTTTTTCTTAAATTTTCTATTAGTATTTCACTTTTTAACCTCAAAACTTGGCTCTTGACTTGTTTCCTCTTAGAGAGGAGCATAGCAGCGGTTCAATAATAATTTGGCATCTTATGTCATGACTTGGAATATGTCTCCTTATCATCTACACAAACCACAGTAGCTCAATAATTTTATGGCATTTTTGTTATAATCAACAGAGTCGTTTACCTTGAGCAGTGATTAGAAAGTTGACCGCAGCTCCCTCACTGAGTTGCTAAATCTTTGATGGTTGATGACATGCCCAGTTATATAATCTGTGATGTTAAAAGTTCTTCAGCGGGTGAGGTGTGGCAGTGGAAAAAAAGGGTGACAGCTTAGGCTGGCACCAACTTTTCCACTGCCACTTCACTTTTCCACAATCTACATCTAAATGTAGCTTCGTGTACCGTGTAACCTTGGTTCAAAATCACGAGGTGCTTGACGTCAGAAGAATATTGAAAACCTCATTTTCTTAAGGTACAATGCGTCGCTCATTTTTACACAATATATGTGTGTCACCTTATAGGTTCATGTTACTACTAGAACATATATTTTATTGGCCCCATCAAGTGCATTTAACACCCTTGACGTTATTTTCAATTAGAGATTGCTTCTACCAATATGATAATTCTCTAATTCACCGTAGTTGAATTGTACAATCTTGGTTTTGAAGACTTGAGTATTTAGTTGCATACTTTCCGTTGTTATTGTTGCACTAGCATGCTTCCCTGTACTTAGTCCATAGTTGAGCTGAACCTGATAGATAGAACAGGCGAGTGGAGTCTTAATGAGTTTGAAGCAGACCCCACCTCCAATACATGGAGTGCCACACCAAAGGCATCATTTCACTTGAAGGACATTGTGACACGACCTATTTAACATGTTCCAGTCACCTTTAGCAATCACAACGGATCTTTGGTTAAGCTGGCATTCAAGCTCACTAGCTTCAATTAGCTTCAATGAATACAACCCCTAACCAACCACACCACCCCGGCCCCTGCATACTTTCCATACATTGCAAAACCATGGAATTTAATCCTCATAGAGTTCTTGTGCTCTATTTTGAAAGAAAGTGAGAGATCCTCCTCCTGCTACTTTAAGGTACAACATCCCATTTTTCATATATAGAATTTATATATGTCCATTTCAAGTAAAATTAAAATAGTCTTAACTGCAAAATTACTCATAGACCTTATTAGGCGTAAAACACATATTTTTGCATGGGTTTTACAATACTTAATAGAATCTGCGTACTTACAATACTTAATCAGAGATACATAGACTATAATAGGAAAATCTGTTATTTTGTCTGATATATTGTTTAATTTATTGCATGCAACTTCTATAATTAAATGCAAATAATTTGCTATTTATTCGTTACTTCATAATATCTAAGATTAAATTAGAAATTAATTGGCATATTTGAAATATATTAAATTAGCCTACATGTTAATTAAAATAAATTTTATTAATTTTCAATGTTATTCTTTGATTAATAATTATATATACTTTGAATCATATAGTAGCAAAAAGAAGAGGAAAGCAAAGTTTATAAAAATCATTTTATTAACATTTGATATTACATACCTTCACCTACATCTCCAACTGAAATTTAAGAGAAATATTATATAAAAATATTTCTTTAATTCATAAATACATATAAAATTTTAGTTTAACAGATTTTATGAAACGCTTAAAGTTAAACAAAACAAACGTAACTGAACTTATTTTATTTTATTTTTAGTTTGATGTTGAATTGTCATGATGCATGTAATACCTATCCGAAAATAACTGAAATATGTGAAAGCTTTTTGTTCATTCAGAGTTATTTGAATGCAAATACCTGATATATGGATGATATTAAATAAGTAACTAGAGTGATATCAACTTGCTGTTAAGTGCATGAATTTAAATAGTCCTTAAACTAGACCAAGTAGTGGCCATTTCAATTTAACGAAAAATTTTCTATATGATAAAAGTAAGCTTAATATTTAAATAAAGTTTCAAACATGCTTTATCTTTGGATCTCAAAGATATAGAAATAAGTCTAGCGTAACAGCTATTTCATTTCAATTTGATCACAGTCTACAGATTGTAATACATAACAAACACAAACATTCAAAAGTGACAGGAGTATCAAACCCTGAACTTTTAAAGTACAAGACCAGATACTAATTATTCAGCAAGGAAATAAATGTTCTACGTATTCTCAGTCTCTAAACTTAAACAGTGACGACAACAATTATATTATTCATTGTCGTTAATTGGTTACCTAAATAATATTAAGATTATCCTATATCTCATAAGAAATCAACAGCTATTGCCGAGGTACTGATGGGACAATGGATCTAAAATTTTTGTGAAATTTTGCTTATGTATTTAGGAAAAGAAATTTCACTTCATCTGTTTACGAAATACAAAAATTTGATCTCACTGAATTATCTGAAAAGATATCTAATAGTTATTGCTATATTCATATATTTTTAACAAGTATTTATGATAATATCTAATTTGAATTAATTAATTTTCTCTAACTTTTTTGTGCTTCATATACCCTTTTATTTCATATTTTTCCCTTTAAATAATTAATGTTAATTTAAAATATCATATAATAAATACTTACCACCCTGGACGAGATCTGAAACAAATATTTGAATTTATTTGAATAACAAATAAAATATTAATTTGTAATATTTTGTTTGATCTTAAGCTTAATTTGTAAAATCTTAAATTTTATGAAAATATGCTCTGCCAAAATATTTGTAAAACTGATTTCAGTCTAAATATGCATAATTATTTTCTATGTTATTACAATAATTTAAAAAGTAATAAACTGCTTACTTAGTAAATTGCCAAATTTATTAATTTTTTTAATAAATTATATGGATATATTTTATTATTTATATTGATGTTTTAAAAACAATATACAGTATTTGCAAATTAAAATTTTATTATGTGTGAACTATGTAATTAATATACCTAATTGTACAAAATGAATGAAACCTTTTAAAAAGAAACTTCTATTCATTAGAGTATGTGAATAATGCTTATTTTCTTATTTCAAGCATGTAATTAATCTAGATTCCCAAACATTCAAACTATTCTATACTGATTTGACATGCATATTACACTTCAACATACTTCAACATATTTTATATATGATTTTGAATATTAATTAGTCTTAATTTGATTTTTAATAACTTGAAAAATGTTAAACAAATAAAAATGTAAAAACCCATGACTTTATATTTGTTGAGAATATGATTCTAATTTTAAAACATTTCTGAATACTGATCTAAGTATCATCGTTTAGTATGAATATACTTTATGAGTAACTTCATGATAATACAATATTAGATTTAACATGTAACAAATTTCTCAAAAATAATTCCTCAAACTGCCTCAGCAGCGTGATTAATTTTAAATATCTCCCGAAATTCTCAATACATATAGTCGGTAGAAAAAATAAACTTTTCAGCAACTATCTGTTAGACATTTTTTCATGACATTTCTGCTACTTGGAAAAGTAATATGATAGAATTACAGACTTCAATTTAATTTATCTGTAAAAGATAATACTTTAACACAAAGCAGGTTTATATCAAAGATGACATCCTATTTGAAAATTCAAACTGTTATTGAAACTGCTGTATATAATATAAAATAAGTTACTACAAAGAAACACAAAATCAGTTTCTTTTGATTAGCAAAGTTGGAATCTTCTAAGATGTCGGGAAATTTTACACCAATCGTATGCAATGCTGCCTTCTGATTGATGGCTGTGTTCAAGCCATCCAAGCCCTATATATAACATGCTTTATTGTTTTAATTCAGTTAATCTATAATTTCTTTCAATTGTAAATTGTTTTAGTAAATATTTATTTGCGGTACATGGACTCCTATTTGTTTCTCAAATTTTAACAGAAACAAACAAAAAGAAATGAAAAATATTTTTATTTATTCTTAGGTTTCTATATAATACCGAAATAATTCATGGAAAAAATTCTTTCAAATTCAAAGCGTGATTTAAATTCCGTGGAAAACATGAATGATTTAATTTCGGTGATTTAAATTCTGTTGAAATTTTAAATTTCAACTACATTAAATTAATAAATAGTATCGAAAGACATGCTAATAATAACTGTTTTACTTCATTATTATCTGTTAGAATTTTCCAGCAGGAATGTATATAATGATAAAACTTAAGCAATTAATAATAAACCTAAATTAAAATAAAGAAGACACTTACTATCAGCAGCGTGTTCAACTGTAAATATATAAAGCCGAAATTAAAGCATTATTGCAATAAATTATAAGGAAAAACTTTTTAATGAAGATACATGAATTTGAATTCATTTTGAAACAAATTACTCATGTAGAAATTCATTTATACTTTTACAGTGATTATTAGCTACATTATGGACATCACTGAATTCAGTTTAAAAATATCAAGTAATAAAATACTTAAAATTTGTTTGTTATAAAACTTACCTCCACCTACAACGTCTATAAGAAAAAATAAATGTTAGTAACGATGGAAATTTTTTATTGTTCTTACAAGGATACACTTCAATAATAGTATTCTAAACCAACTTTTTAAAGTATTGTATGCAATTATTCACGCAAACATAAAGGATGCATAGTAGTAGATTAGCTTAGAGCTACTCATTACAGAACAAATATACAAATTTATGTGAAATTTTATTATGTTTTTTAAAAATTGATATTAAATATTTAATAGATTAAAATATCATTTTTAAACATGGTTTATTTATAAGTAAAAAACTAAACTAGAATATTATTATCGGAAAGAGTTAATTGAAAGCTATTTTTATTTAATCTTTTACATTTATAAAATCTTTAAATTAATTTCTTGTTTTTGGCATAATTTAAAGATAAGGTTATTATGAATATTTTTTCTCTACACTTCTAATTTAATTATTAATAATTTCTTATTAAATAAATGCGTTATCTGAAATATGTTAATTAATCACATAAATTAAAAGCTTGATCAAATTTTTGTTAAATGGAATTTTTGAAAAACATTTTCGGCTACCTATTTCTATCACTTTAAGGACAAACACAATAAACTGCCTTATTATATTGATCTAATATCGGAAAGTCAAAATCCTAATTGAGATCACTGTTTCACAGAAAGAACATGCGACTCCATAGTTGATATTTAATATTTATACGCAGATTTTTAAGAATTCTACGGTCTTAAATTGGATAGGTGTTAAAACCACAACCCTCAAAAGACAATAATGATGTGTTCCCCATTAGAGGCTATAGTTGTTTTCTTTTTAAGTTTATAAATTTTAACTTTTTATAAATGAATGAGAATTTAAGGAATATTTAAAAAATAATACCATTTTATTTTATATTAATTTGTTTTTTGGTAAAAGCTTATCACCATTAAAAAATAAAATACTAAGCAGATCAATATTTGAATTTGTTTGTTTTGTCTAAAAATTGAAAAATATAATGTACTTAATTTTGAAAAGAATTACAAATAAATTACTCACTTCCTGCAAAAAACATAAAACATATTTTTTATGTTGCAGCAATATATACTTATTAAAAAATTAATTTATTTTTCTAATAAATATTTTTAAAAAAACTATGTATTGAGGCTTGTTGCCCTCTCAAAATTTGTGTGTGTTTTGTGGTTTTAAAAGTTTAAATTTCCTATGTCTTTTTATTATAATGACTGTGTCTTCATACATTTTACACAAAATAACTAAATAGGTATAATTTTTACATTAATTTTGAAAAATGTGTCAATCATAGTTGATTTAAATGCAGTACAATTTATTTAAAGACTATTTTTGCTTCAAAATTCAATATATAAACATATCAATATAAATAGATTTTGAATATAAAGGTTTTTGTTATAGTAACACATTTAAATTAAATTATTTTGTCTAAATTAGAAACTTATGTTATCCATTAAGTTTCAAAATACTTTTGTTTCTTCAACATATTGTAGAAAATGTTGAAAAAATATATGAAATGCAAAAACGAAAAATGTGTTTAAATTATAATGTATTTAATATTAAAAATTAACTTTATAATTCACAAAATAGTAAAACATTCTTTTCCTTCTTATTGAAACACTTTAATTTACATCATTATTGTTACTTAACATTCAATATTGTATAAATTAATTTTTTAAAAAGTAATTAATTAATTTAATAAAATTAAGATAGTATATATTGTGTATATAATCAAATTCCTTCATTAAAAAAGTGAATTAAGTTTATTGTTAAAATTCATATAATTAACGTAGAATATAAAATAAGGACTAAATTGCGATAAAACGTATTCTTTAGTTTTCGTAATTTGTTGTTAATCAATTTGCCAAACATTTTTGCTTAGCTATACATTTTTGATTAATATGACTAATCATGTTGTTTATTAAATTTAACACAAATAAATAGGGCTGCTTAAATATTTTCGTGGCAATTTTTTACATGTAAGCATTTTAATACATATTAAAGTGTAAGAAAAGTCTTACCAGTTTCAACTAAAAATTAAAGAATAAAATAAAAAATACGAACATATAATCATTATGTTAATATACAAATACGCAATATATATATGAAAAGAATTTAATGGTTAAAAGTCTAATATTAATTCTTAGTAAAAGTTTTTATTTAGATTCAGATTAATATTTAATCCAAAATGTTTAGTTCAGCATTATGAAAATATAAATACTTCTACAAACTTTATTTAACTACCTCTAAAAATTTTGTTTTCAATTAAGATTTATGATACATTTTAAGCATTGTCCTTACGTGACCACAGTAATTTTTAGGCATTATTTTTGCAAATGCAAATTTTTCAACAACAAAAATTAACAAATTATATAAATTTCAAAAAGACGAGTACTCTGAAGTGGAACTAAATTATGCTCCCTTCTATGAAAACATATGTTTTTCAAACGAATTTGATTCTCATTGAAATTACAACTCTCTCATCCTGCATGAAATATCAATTATTCAGGGATACTGAACAGCTAATATGCGGTTAGTGAGTATATACACACATATATATATATATATATATATATATATATATATATATATATATATATATATATATATATATATATATATATATATATATATATATATATATATATATATATATATATATATATATATATATATATATATATATATATATATATATATATATATATATATATATATATATATATATATATATATATATATATATATATATATATATATATATATATATCACTTTGCGCCACTTTAAATTTTTTATGTGGTGAAAATTATATCATCTTAAGTAGATGGCACTCAGTGACAAATAAATACAATTTAATTCACATTTTAACTTTATAGAAGTTAATATATCTATTAAGTAAATAAAAGAATCTCTAATTTTAGTGGCTTATTTTCAACTTGGAGTACTTTTGTAATATTTGCTTCTGTTCATAAATATATATCGTTGTGTACAAAATCTTCATTCAATATTATTAAAATAATTGATGTAATTTTCAATAAATATATCCTTTATCTTTTTTAAAGGAGATAGAGAAAGAGCGAAAGAGAGAATTTAAACTATTAACAAAAATATACTTACTACCAGACAATGCATCTGCAAAACAAATAAGGTGTATAAGCATTTTCAAAAAAAATTATGTCTGCATGAATTACATTAGGAGATGAATATAATAGCTCTTAAAAATATAGGAAGTAAATGTTACTAAAATGACAAAACACACAGATTAATATTATTAACTAATTTAACTATTATAAATATATATTTCTAGCTCCAAAATGATCCTACTGCATCATGCTAATGAAAACTGTTTTATATTATTATATTATTTAGAATTTTTTATAAAAAAAATGATGTTTGTAATTGTGTGTTAAATAAATTTAAAAGAATATAATTAATAATATAATTATTTTATTTTTCCAATTAGTGACTTTAGTTTGTTAATTTTTTAATACTTTAAATTTAACATTTTAGAAAAATAAAAGTAAAATTTCTGAAATTAACGAAATATTTGTACTCCGGTATTTCCTAAACAAATCTTTTCAGAAGTTATACCAAGAATTATTTTGTACTTTTTTTCCAATAATATGAATTACTAAATTTTGATATATGTTTTAATATGGATTATGGTTATAAGCATTTAATGCAATATTTAAAAATTAATAATTTAACAAATATTAAATGTGTCACAATCATTTTTAAAAAGAGATATAACATATTATATTATAATACATTTATATATATATATATATATATATATATATATATATATATATATATATATATATATATATATATATATATATATATATATATATATATATATATATATATATATATATATATATATATATATATATATATATATATATATTTATATATATATATATATATATAACTCCTGTTTGTGAAAATTGCAACACCACGAAGGACATACGTGAGTGAGCTGAAATTTTCAGGAAATGTAAAGTAGGGCATGATATGCAAATGATTAGAATTGCAGACCGGTAGCGCATGCGTATGGTGTGCAGCGCCCCCGAACGGCGGATCGAACCGAATATAAATAGACGGCTGTTTCGAGGCGTGTATGATTATCGGTGGTTATATGCTAGTGGTAAACGTTAACTGAATCTTTACTATGCCTCTTCGACGAAAGAGAGCGAAATTTGAGCAAATTTCGGAGTTTGAACGGGGCAGAATCGTCGGCCTTCGTGAAGCTGGATTATCTCATGGTGCAGTAGCCGCTCGTGTGCAGCGTAACAGAAGCACAATCATGCGTGTTTGGAAGCTGTGGACGGACGAGGGTCGGACAGCTCGGAAATCCGGGAGTGGACCCCGGAATGTGACGTCAGCTCGCGATGACAGACACCTGGTGCGTATGGCGCTGACGGACCGCACAGCTTCTTCCAGACAATTGGCAGCACAGTGGTCAACAGCTACAGGTGTGTCATTGTGTGCTTCATCAATTCGGAGACGTCTGCTGCAGCGTGGGCTGCGCGCAAGGGTTCCCTTATACAGGATTCCTCTCACACAAAACCATCGCCGTCTGCGGCTACAATGGGCCAATGTCCATAGGAGCTGGCGTGCTGATTGGCAGCAGGTCGTCTTTTCTGACGAATCCCGCTTCAATATGTGGCACCATGATGGCCGAATTCGTGTCAGGCGCTATGCCGGTGAACGGAACATCCCGGAGTGCATTATCGAACGCCACAGTGGACGAACCCCCGGAGTTATGGTCTGGGGTGCCATAGCATATCATGGACGATCACAATTGCTACGAATTGTGGGCAATTTGAACAGTACCCGATACATAAACGAAGTTTTACAGCCCCAAGCTATTCCCTTCCTGCAAGGATTGCCAGGGGCTGTATTCCAGCAGGATAATGCCCGTCCACATGTCGCCAGGACTGTCATAACCTACCTTGATTCGCAGCAGGTACAGCTTCTTCCTTGGCCTGCGTATTCGCCGGATATGTCACCGATTGAACATGTGTGGGATATCGTTGGGCGGCGTCTCGCTCGTGATCCTCGTCCTGTTGCTTCGACAGACGAACTTTGGTTGCGCATACAAACAATATGGAACACTCTTCCGCAGGCAGATATTCAAAATTTGTTTCACTCCATGCCGCGCCGTGTAGCAGCTCTTATTGCGGCGCGTGGTGGCCACACAAAATACTAATTTCTATCTCTTATTATTGTTTATTTGGTTTGAAAATGTAATCATTTATTTGTATCATTACCACTCAACTGTGTATTAAATTTCATTCAACTATGATGCTTCCTTCATGGTGTTGCAATTTTCACAAACAGGAGTTTATATATATATATATATATATATATATATATATATATATATATATATATATATATATATATATATATATACATATATATATATATATATATATATATATATATATATATATATATATATATATATATATAAACGCTTACCTCCAACAATATCCTTTACTGAAAAAGAAAATGTTAAAATGAATATTTTATGCAAATTAGATACTATGATACTATTAATTATTAAAATATATAAGTATCATAACTTTTCAACATATAAAATGTTTTTATGATAGCTCTTTAATTTCAATGAAAAATTCCGAAAAAGATATAAAGTTTGAAAATATATTTTCTGTACAAAGGTCGCAAAATGATTTAGGTCACTTACTAAAGTTATCAAATTGTTTATACAACCAAAAACTTTTATTTATACAGGTTTTCTTTAAAAAGTCAAAAATAATATTACAATTAATTAAACTAGGTAAAAGATGAATATTAGCATATTTGCTACATAAATTTTATTTGTCAATATGTGTTATTATTGAACAATTCCTAAGTTGATATAAATACAAATGTAACATTATAATGAAAAATTTTACGTGCAGCATAAATTTGTAAATTTAAATATAAAAATTGAGTTAAATTTTAAATTTATAGAATACAAAAATTCTAAATGTTTGCTGATAATTATTGTTGTTGTATGTAAAACCTTAATTAAAAATTATACCCCACTGAACATTAAATATAATATTGAATTTGAAAAATTCAAAATATTATAAAAGAAACCTGATTACAAATAAAACTTTATGCTTTTAACTTAAAATTTTATTTATCTATTTTCATACTATTTGATCATTAATTTCTATTTTGTAAAATTGAATTATTTAAGATTTTTTATTTGTTTTCTGTGGTGCTTCTTTAACAAAAAATTTTTGTTTGAAATCTAGCTTAAAATCTTATAAACATTCATTTTATTTAAATTAATATCTATTAGTCTAAAAATGTAACGTTAATCATAATTTAAAAAATGACATCTTATGCGCAAATAATTTTAATATTATTTGAATTATACCTTTTAAAGTATATAAGTGGTTGTAAAAAATGGTTGATTAGGTTTTTTTTTCATGTGAACGTGAATTTTCATGTGAATTTATGGATTTCATATAGTTTGTTAAAATTAAAGTAAAAAAAAATAAATATTGCAAAATGTTTTAGTATTTTATAACAAAACGTATATAGTAATGAATGTAAATACTAAGTAATATAAATGGACATGCTTTCAAAGTTTTAAAATTTTAAGTATATTCATCAATAAAAGTAAATCGTATAACGGAATTCATTAAAAATAGCATTTACCTCCACATGCAGCATCTTAAAATAAAAGAATATATTTCATCATTTCATTGAACACACATGAAAAATGTAAAAACTAAATGAAAATTGCAATTTTTCTTTTACATAATAATCTAATTAAAGCATGCTAGTTTATGCATTTTTACTAATAATTGATAATATTAATTAGTAAATAATTTATAGCTTCCCTAATTACACAATTTAAAAACTTAAATAAATAGTGTAGATTTGAATATATTCACTTTTAAACTAAGTAATTATATAGATTCATTTGAAAATTTCAAATTCCATTTCTTTCCGAAGTTTCAAATATATTCTTGTTTGAGAAATATATACTTCATATTCTCTTAATATAAATTGATTTGCATTTTTACTAATAATTGATAATATTATTTAGTAAATAATTTATATCTTCCCTAATTACACAATTTAAAAACTTAAATAAATAGTGTAGATTTGAATATATTCACTTTTAAACTAAGTAATTATATAGATTCATTGGAAAATTTCAAATTCCATTTCTTTCCGAAGTTTCAAATATATTCTTATTTGAGAAATATATACTTCATATTCTCTTAATATAAATTGATTTGCATTTTTACTAATAATTGATAATATTATTTAGTAAATAATTTATAGCTTCCCTAATTACACAGTTTAAAAACTTAAATAAATAGTGTAGATTTGAATACATTCACTTTTAAACTAAGTAATTATATAGATGCATTTGAAAATTTCAAATTCCATTTCTTTCCGAAGTTTCAAATATATTCTTATTTGAGAAATATATACTTCATATTCTCTTAATATAAATTGATTTGCATTTTTACTAATAATTGATAATATTATTTAGTAAATAATTTATATCTTCCCTAATTACACAATTTAAAAACTTAAATAAATAGTGTAGATTTGAATATATTCACTTTTAAACTAAGTAATTATATAGATTCATTGGAAAATTTCAAATTCCATTTCTTTCCGAAGTTTCAAATATATTCTTATTTGAGAAATATATACTTCATATTCTCTTAATATAAATAGATTTGCATTTTTACTAATAATTGATAATATTATTTAGTAAATAATTTATATCTTCCCTAATTACACAATTTAAAAACTTAAATAAATAGTGTAGATTTGAATATATTCACTTTTAAACTAAGTAATTATATAGATTCATTGGAAAATTTCAAATTCCATTTCTTTCCGAAGTTTCAAATATATTCTTATTTGAGAAATATATACTTCATATTCTCTTAATATAAATTGATTTGCATTTTTACTAATAATTGATAATATTATTTAGTAAATAATTTATAGCTTCCCTAATTACACAGTTTAAAAACTTAAATAAATAGTGTAGATTTGAATATATTCACTTTTAAACTAAGTTATTATATAAATGCATTGGAAAATTTCAAATTCCATTTCTTTCGGAAGTTTCAAATATATTCTGATTTGAGAAATTTATACTTCTTATTCTCTTAATATAAATTGATTTTAATGCAATTTATAAATATTAATCTTATATCTCTTCAACCTTTTCCTCTTTTACTGTTTTTTTTTTCTTTTATTAATCTCAACTACGTGAAACCAGAAATAATGAAATTTGAAAGCAGACAAAAATAAAATCTTTATTCAAACAATTTAACTTTCCTAATTAAGATACTTATTTTGTATCCTTCGTTGCATAAAAATTGTTCTAATCGTATCTCTACAAACTAATTATAAAAAAAAAACTTGTATTATAAAGTAATTTTAAATAATATACTCATATATTTATTTTTTATATAATATGCTAACAATCTAATAAATATTTAATGAGAGCATTTATGAGACTCTTTTTTATAGAATTTTAATATTAAATTCGCAAGAAAATTTGAAACATAAGCTTCTTAGTTATAAACTTAAATTTCTAGCTTCCAAATTATATCGTTATGTTATTGACATCTGTTTTACCCTATACCAATGTTATATTCATTTTATTTTAAATTTAAACTTATAAATGTACATATATTTAAAAAAAAGTGCTGATTGCAATAAATAAAAATTTAAATGAAATTTTAAAATTAAATAATAATTATTATAACAATAAAATGAATTTATTGTATATAAATAATAATTTTTTATTTAAATTACATTAAATTAATTTTCCACCTGACATTCTTTATTTTATTCAGATATTGAATATCACAAATTAATATAAATAATATTTCATTAGGATTATCTAAAAATATCAAAATTTAAAAAATCCACACCCAGGTTACCCAATATATTACAGTTTTCTAAAAGAAAATCTCTTGTAACAAACAGTTTTAGATAATATACTTATTTGTTCACAAAAATTATCCTTATAAAATAAAATTATTTGACAATTTTTTTATTATGGGGCGAAAATAATATAAATGTATACTTCAGTGAAACATAAATGTTTACATAGTAAACTATCTATCATACATTATTAAAATTATCATTTTTGTATTATATAAAATTATTATTAAACGTTTACGAAAGTAATTTTTTCTATAGATTCCTGTGATTACTTTATCTACTCAAGCATTTTTAGCAACAATTTCTAATTTGTAAAAATCTGTAGTTGTAATATTTTATACCTTTAAATATATTTATTTATGGAACCCAATAGTAGCTTTATTGTTAAGTTACGGCTAAGAGTTTGAAACTTTATACTTTTATATATGTTAAATAAAGAGACATGAATGTCGTACTGCTGACAGATGAATTATTTGTGATATTTTAATAGGTTTTGTTCTGTGATATCTTGATAGCACAAATAAAATCTAAGGTAGATAAATAAAGGTATATGCGAAAGCTAAAAGACTTATTATTTTGGGCTGTTACTTTATTCAATTATATGAGAATAAAATACTTAGTAAATTATTGAACTAATATGAATTTCCTTAACTTACCATCTACTGCATTATTGACTGTAAAATAAAATGTATACATGTTTGAAAAAGTAAAACAAAAGTTGTAATTCAAATAAGTTAAATATATATTCATTACTATATTGGACCAATAAATCCGAAATTTTTTTTGAATTATTACAAATCTGTATATATATAATATAAAGAAAAGTACTTTTCATATTAAATGATATCTTTTTAGAAAGCTTTTAGATACTTCTTGAAAGTTGTTTTTAACTTTGAAATAAAACACTCAGTTATCAAAAGGGTTAAATAAAGATTTAATCCTATTCGTAATAGTGTTTAAAAATGTTTACTTTTTGAAAAGATTTTCAATGAGACTAATGATTTTCTGTAGTTATAAAAATATTATTTCAAAAACAATACTGGTAGTAACATTTCATTTATGCTTCTAATTAAATTAATAAACCAAAAAAATTGAAAATAAACTTTTTAAGAGGCGTTAATTTTCTCATTTTTTGTTTCTTTTTTTCTTAACTTTGGTTTTTGAGGGATCGAAATAACAGATTAAATATTAAAAGAAGTAAATGTATGTGAAAAAAGTAATTTAAATTAATTTGTTTTCAAAATTGGAAGATAAATAATTTTCGGTATGTTCTTTACCAACTATTTAAAAATATTCGTGCTTTTTTAACTCAAAAACATGACTTATTTAGCATTTAAAATTTATAATGTCACAATAGGTAGAAATATTTTAATTAAATTTTTATTTCAAATTAAGTTTTAATAAACTATTAATAAATTGTTTTCATATTTAAAGAATTTTCGTAATTTTACTGTTGCAAATTTTTATACTTTGAGCTACTCCTCAAGTTTAATTTTTCGTAAGAAATAGTTATTACAAGTATTAACAGTAAATATGTTATGGGTATAAAAGAAAAAATAAAATGCATTTTTGGATAGTTTTTAACAATTATTCTCCTAAACACCCTTTTATTTTTAAATATTTTTGAAATTGAAAATATTAAAATATATAACTTTAATTTCACTATTAAATTAAAACAAACAATACAATTTATTAAAATTCATGTCTTAAAATAGGAAATTAAAATAAAATGTATGATATCTTTCTTATGTTAAATAATGTATTTCTGCATTTGAACTCATTTGCTTGCAAAATGCATCGTACCATTTTTTAACAAATGATAAGGTTTGTTATTAACATATTATATAATACTTTTTTAATTTTATCTATTTTAAAATAACATTTAGATATAAATAAATTGTTTATAAAATGAAAGAACTTACCACCACCAACGGCATCTGTATGTAAATAACAATAAAAAATAAATTATTTAATTTGTTAGAAAACCTCTTATAAATTTTTAATAATATTAAAAATTTTAGCTAAAAAATATAAAATGTTACTTAAAAAGAATTAATAACTGTGAAATTCATTATTTTATGTAAACTTTTTCCCTTCCTTAGAATTTCCACTTGCTGAGAAACGATTCATAAAACCCAATAAATTTATACGTATTTCCTAACTAAAACGTTATTTCAAAAAATTTTGCTAAGATAAGATTTTCAAAGAAATGATTTCTTTCTTTAATAGCAAATTCTATATATTCTTAATTAAAATAATTTTAAGAACTTCTAGATTTACTGGAGATTTGATAGCATATTTTTTTTTTGATTTTCTGACTTAAATTTTTAGCTAGAACATTTATTAATGAGTAAAAAGGGGACTCTGAGTGAATATATTTTAATACTTATTCTATCAATAGCATGCATGTGTTCCAGCTTAAATGACAAAAATATTTTTTTTAATTTTCTATTGCATCCCTTTTATTATACTGTCAGTAATTAAAACCAAGCTTCGTTCTCTCATTGCTTAGATAAAACTCTATTATGTTATGCAGAATAAGCATCACATAGATTTGCTGAATCTGCCAAACGTTTTAACAAAAACTGAAAACATGGCAACAAGCAATTTTACCAACAGTTACAACCAGGCATAAAATTAAAAATACATTCGTTGAATACTATAGTTGAATATTATAGATTTAAAAAATTCGATGTATTGTATTATATATGTTCTATAAAGAGAGATAGAATTAATTGATAAAGAGCTGATTTTGATTAAGAGTGCTTAATTTATTTCAAAGAAATTAATTACATTTAGAATAAATACTTCATATTAAAATTTCTAATCAGTAAACTATTAAAACCTGATATTAGGCTATAAAATGTATAAAAATTATAAGAAATTATACAATAATAATGTACTGTTACTTACCATCGAGAATTCCTTGAGCTAAATGGGAAAGAAAGAAATTAAATTACATATGTAATTAATTGCATGGAGATTGTAAATTTTTCAAGATTAAATGCGTTTAGAAAATGTATCATTTTAAATTAAATTTAAATGTGAATACTCAAATTCAATTTTAAACTTTATTAATTGTTGTAATATCATTATAGCAGCATAAAATAATATAATTAATTTTGTATTTACCATATTAAAACTTTTTTAAGCTATTTATTTCATATAATTATATCAATGCAATTATTTAAACTCATAAAATATAAAAGAGTATTTATTTCTTATTATCTTTCTGTTACTCTAAAATTGCATTCTGATTTAGCTTTAATAGACAATATGATAAAATCTTACCTCCTTTACCAACAGCTAAAATAAAAAATTGAGTTAATGAGATCAGAATGATTTTGTGTAACATTTAGTTATAACGTTTTATATTCTATATTTTTTATAATATTTATTGCGGTAATTATCAATATATATTTAAATTACCTAAAATTATTTAAACTTAAATAATTCAGTATTCAGAAAAAGCTTGCCTAAACAATGCAAAATACAGTGCATGAAAAAATTCCATTAAATGTATAACAAAAAAATATGTGTATAATTTTCTCAACATCTACATTATGATTATTTTTAATACAATTCATGTGTAAGTACTTAATTTACTGATATATAAATATCCTTAAATTTAAAAATGACAATAATAAGGTTTATAATTCTAAAACGTCTTCTAGGATATTTAATGTTTTATTTAATAGAAAAGATTCATAAAAGTTTTTTGAATAGTGTACTCAAATGTCTTATTTCTTTCAAAATATCTTAATTCAGTTTTTTTACCATATGGTGGAAATATTAAAATTAAATTTATATGAATTAAAACAAAATATAAATTAAATTCAACATTAAAACAGTAATCAATATTATTATGTTAAAATATTTTATCCCATTTTTGACAATTACATTTAAATAAATTCATTTAGATTCTTAAAGTGATGGGACGACATTTCATCCATCATATATGTAAGATATTAGGAAATAATGAGAAGTGTTCCCTTAAATAACAATGTTTAGTAGAAAAAAACGAAATATGTCAATAATGTCGTGAAAAAGCAATATGCAAATGAAATTAAATTTGCAATATGTAGATAAAAGTCATATATCTAAAGTAAATATTTCAAAAAAATATTTTTGATTTTTAATGATTTGTAAAGATTTTCAAAACTACTAATCTAGTGCATTTCTCTAACTAGTCTATAATTTCATATTTAATTACAAACATTTATCAACAGTTCATGAATAACAAATAATATAAACTTACTGTCGACTGCACCACCTAATCAAAGAAAAGAAATTCAGAAAAAAAATTAAAAAAAAAATTTTTATGATTAAAAAATCATCTATAAAAATCGGCTTCAGTTTCATCATTTAAAATATATAATATATGAAATCATACAGAATAAAATATTGTAATATTAAAATGACTTTAAACTTACAACGTTTTACAGCACTTAAATGGAAAATAATACCAGCAATTAAAATGATAATGTAATTTAGAAACATTCTCATTAAGTTTTTCAGTATATTTTCATTATTTAAATTCATTTGTTAAATATGAATTTGGGAAAAGATTTAAATATTAATTAAATTTTCCCTTGCTCAGTAGCATTTCAATTTTAATTTCTTAAGAATATTTTCAAGTTTTGCTATAATTTAGGTTGGAACACAATTGAAATCGCTTAAATTCATTGAAAATTCAGTTTCGGTCACGTATAATAGGAACGCTGTTACTATTTTCTTAACTAAGGTGGGCAGATAACTAATATAAGGCAATTGGTATTGAAAAAAGAATAAAAAAACCATAGAATTTAATATCTTTAAAACGCCTTAATGGTCACTTCTATAATTTTTTAAATAGAATATTTTTTAATTTGTCAGTAAATATTTGTACTTATGATTTTGTAATATAAAGCAGACATTTGAACTATTAAATGAAAAAGCAAAAATAATAATGAAATGTATACTTAAAAAATTTATTAACTTCGAGTAAAAGTGATTAATTTACAAAACTTTTGTTCTTGAGAAGTGATAAAAACAAGCAATACTATTGATTAGGGACATTTTATGACTACACTATTAACAGTTACGATAAGTTACGCCTTACGACAGTTATTACTTGAAAACAACACATAAAACTTCTGAAGAGATCTTAGAATTACTCTGAAAATTTAAAAATATTTCAGAAAATAAGGAAAAGTCAAACTATGACTTAATACCTACAATGACTTGACGGTTGTTCAGGAGGGCAGGACTTTGCGTGTATAAATAGAGAAGTGAAGTTGAATATAAATATTATGAACTTTGAGGATTTAACATAGTAACTGTTTCGAGGCACAATAAAAAATGAATTTGTTAGATAAGTCCTTTCGACAATTGGTTCAAACTGATAAGTAAGCATTTCTGATAGTTATATAAAACTGTCATAGATATTAGAGAAGATTATTGAATTTTATACGTATATAACACAAAAGAAATACAATGTGGCGTTGTTCAATCTGTGTTCAAAGTTTATTTGACACCAAAAGAACTTTTCATTTTTTATTGAAAATTGTTACAACAAGAAAATGAAGCTAAAAATAAGTCTTTATTAAATTTTTAACAATCACTTCTTTAATGGTCCAATGGCATTCAAAAATAATTATTTTAAATATTCTTGCCTATACTCATACGAATTACTTGCAAAACAGCCTCAAGTTGCAAAATACAAAACCCAACCAGCTTTTCTTACTACAGAAATTATTTAATGATATGAACTTTAAGTTTTGAAATTTGAAAAGACGCATATTCTGTGAATATTAGAAACAGGAGATTGAAATACAATCTATAAGATGTATCTTTAGAGAGAAAAGTATATGTGTGTGTGTGTTTAAACCTTAACGACGTCATATTTATAGATTATGGAAAGCAAGCAACTGACGTCAATATTATCTTCAAAATATAATACAATTTGTGTTAAAGCTCAAAAAGTATAAAAATATTTAAATTTAGAATCTGCTCTTCCACAGTTCCTTCCACCAGATATAAATATGCAAAATTATTTTCAAACTGATCAAATTCGATACTAAGCCAAATCAAAATGCAAATAAAAATCTTGTCGATTATTTCAGGATGTAAAGATGATTTTTTCGTATTAAAATCACCGAAATGCCCTGCCTACTTAGAACAATATTTTTCATCAATTTAAGAATATTTCAGCTCAGCTTTTTAGCTCCGCATAGTCTTATCCTTAATATTGAATGCTATTTTTATATAATTTATAGCTATTTTGGTACTCATTGTTAAAAATGATTGAGGAATCGCTTTGGTGAAAATTAAATTGTCTCTATTTCTTGAGTCAACATAGATTTTTATAAGATAAGTTGCCCGACTTATTTAAATTTATAAAGAAACAAAACTCTGGTTAGAGACATATTCAACTACAAAAATGAAATAATGAATTATATAAATACTGATTGAGTTTCAAACAAAAAGAGTTACTGAGCCTCAATCGAACACTACGATATATTTTTCAAGCCTACACACATTTCTGATAAAGGAGTTTAATGTTATAATTATGTATATGACCAGCAAATAGAATAATAATTAAGACAACTATTACAAAGGTTATTTCTATAAAAAGATATTGTTGCTTATATAGTTGACATGACATTTTTCATTGAATAATTGGAACACTTTAATTGACAAAGTTGTTAAATTCTTGTTACATAAAAGTTTACTTTAATATAAGCTAAGTTGGCAAGGCCACTTACATTTGTTAGGAAAAGATTTAATCGAAGATATAGTTTATTACAATATAGAAATACTGTGGTTCACCCACACATTGTATTTTGAGATTTCTTTCACAATACTTTTAAAGCTCTAAATTTTTTTATTTCCTTGAAAGTTTGATATGAATAATAACTTATCCCTTTCTCTAGCTATGCTCATTTTCTTAAAAGTTTAAATTAATTATTAATAATCGTCATCAATATACGTTCTAAGAAGATATCAATTATTTCATATGAATACATGCATTACATTAATAGTTTAAGGAAATTAAAAATATTTTGTGATATATATCGGATAAAATTAAGATTATAATTCTTATTTGATATCGCAGTCTTATTAAATATCAGTAATTATTTAAAAATTGATGTTGGTTGAATATGTTAAATTTTAATGTAATAATCAGTCAATCTTAATATATACAACTTTATATTTTATGTAATTTTTATCCTATAAAGTTTTTAATTTAAATAAAACAGGATTTTTTGAATAGTTAAAACTAATTTTTTTTTAAAAATTTGTTTCTTACCAACAGGTCCAAGAACAGCTAAAATAGAAAAAAATTCGTTGATTAAGAATGAAGAAGAAAATAATTAACTTTTTTTAATATAAGTATCTTACAATGAGTAACTTTAAACTGCATAATAAGAATAAAAAAAAGTGTGCAAATATTGATAAAATAGATATTTATTTTAAAAATATACATTTTTTAAAAAATAGAACAAAATTGTAAAGAATACTAAAATTTAGATTTGTTTTAATATTTTAGTTTATTATTTACAATATTATATTCTTTTAGAAATTAGTAAATTCCACAATTTAAATATTTTATCCTCCATCTTTTCGCCAAGTGATAAAGAATGCAGACAGTTGTATGATGATGCATGATTATTTAAAGTAGGTGTAAAAACTAGAAATATTTTTTTCATAATAGCAATGTATGTAAATTTCTTCTATTTCCTTTCTTATAAAAATACAAAGATTTTTTTTTTGAAAGTGAAAAAATATAAGTATAGATTTATTTTAACATAAAAATATGAAAAAATTTCTTCACCTCAATAATATAAAATATTTTAAATAACAAATAAATTACTGATATAAAGCATAGTAACCAATTATTTTCAAATTCCTTTAAATCAATATATTAAAGCAGAATAATTTACATTTAATATATATTAAGTAAATTTACTAAGAATTTTGCAAAACGTTACAGTGATATTTTTCACATTAATAAGAACAAAATATGTATAGCTTGAATACTAGAAAATGAAATTTGAGAAGCAAAAATATATTTCAGTTATATTTTATAAATCTCAATTTTTTTTAATATTTTAGAAACTTAAGTGAAAACTATGCACAGTCTATATAAAGTCTTTAAAAATAAACGATAAATAAAAAATTGTGCGTTTTTTTGACCTAGATTTGTCGCAGTTATTAAAACATTTGCTACTAACGAAATGTTTCTATATTTTTTATAAAATAATATATTTCATATTTCTTTTAATTATAAACTTTATTAAATTTAAATAAATTAATAAATTTGAAGGCATATTTGAGCTCAAAAGTATTTCGTTGTGTTTAAAAATGTATAGCTTAGTCATAATATTTTAAAAATCATATTTCAGGTAAGACATGAAAAACTGCAAACATAAAAATAAAATACTTACTTCCTGAGTCTGTTATGTCTGAAATAAAAGAATTAATTGTGTCTTAATATGTGCTATATAATTTTTATAGATGAGTTATCTATTATACTAGCTGTTTTACTACATTAATAAGTAACATAATGTAAAGATTCTTTATGGAGAAAACATTTATGCTTAAAACACGCATACCTGCACTTAAATATATATACATATGTGTGCATTGTGCGTATATGTGTATGATATGGTTTTTTAATCTTAAAAGAATTGAAAAATGATATTTAATATTATTTAAATTTTTAATATAAACATTTTTCATAATAATATATTTCATTGAGATACATAATTGAAATATTGATATCTCTTCATAAGAATTTGTTTTAACATAGTGGAAAAATAATATTTAATACTATAATGAAAATTTTAAAGTAATTTTATACTTATGATTCAGAATTATCTAGTATTTAAGAAGATATGCTTCATTTTTTTCATGATACTCATGTTAATTTTACTTCTTATGAATGCAATGTTGATAAAACATATTGCTATCTTTTTATAGGGTGATTTATTAGTGTTATCAGATTCATTATTTTATTGCAACTATAGTGTATCATCTATGTGATTTTAATGTGTTTAAAATAGATTTCTTTATAGAAAATACATAAAATCACTTTTGAATACGAATGAAAGTAATTTAATTAACAAAATATTATGAATTTTCAATATCTTACCATTTACTGCACTTCCCACTATAAAAGAAAAAAATAATATTCTTAAAAACATATTGTGATTCTGTAATTTCATTCAGCGTGTTTCAGTAATACATTCAGTAATTTTTCAAAATTAGAGAACTAAATATTCTGAACTAGTAGGATATATCCCCCCGTTGGTGACTTTTGCGTTTTTTTCCTCGCCAATCAATTCTAACACTATTGTCACTTCAAAAAATTTTATATATGACACAAAAAACACATGAACAAAACCAAACCTGGGGACAAAAAAAGCAACAAAAATTCAAATTGGCACACACTGGAAACACTATAATTATAACAAATGACGATAGATTTAGCGAGAAATCTCTTGGGAAGATATATCATACTTATACCAAATATTCTTGAATGTGTACGATCTAATCATATGATCTGATACAAATTGAATAGTACATATAAAGTCATCAAATTCTTAAAGTCCTTAATTTTCTAAACTTCCACTTTAAAATAGTGATTTATAAAATTAAATTTGCATTAGCATGTTGTTGTTAATAATGAAAAACCGAACAACAGATAATTTCTTAGTAATAATAATGTAAAAACTTTTGAAATGGTAAGCATGTAATAACAGTAAAAATTATTTATAATACACTCTAAAAATAACTTCATCTAAGTAATCATTAGAATTTATCTTAAACAATTATTTGATCACATCATACCTAATATTTTAACAAAAACGTAATTGATTAAACTTTAATTGAGTAAATGTAAAATGAAAACTTTATGATTTTTAAAATTACATCTATTTTAAATTATTTATTTCTAAACGTTATAAAAATTTAGTATTTCAAAACTTTAATATAAAATTTCTATAGTTTATTGCCTATAATTTCCGTTTATGTGTGCTTTATTTTCTCTCTAGTTTATTATTAATCTAATTTAAAATGCATCTGGGAATCTAATACCGAATTCTTATGAACCAATCTTCATTTGTGAAGAAACTACTCATTGTATTTTAACCAAATATTTTGTCATTACATGTGGGTATAGGGCATATAAATTACAAAAAGTAGTTTTGTATTTTATGTATATGTCTGCTTTAAGGTGTTTTTAATACAATAATCTAATATGTTAGAAAAGAGTTTTCAAATTCTAGCACTACTCTTCTGGCGAAAACTGTTGTTTGGTTTCCATTTTACTTTCAAAACTATAACCAATAAGATAAGTAGTAAAAATACTAATTAATTTCCATTATTCAACTCTATGCAATTAAGCACAATTTTGTCTCAGTATTATTTGTAATTTTAAGATTGGCTAAAAAAGAAATGAAATTGAAATATTAGATGACAAGAATTTGAGTTATAGTTGTTATTTGCAATGTTATATCTGAAAACTGTTTTTTGTATCCAAATTTCACTTAATGATATTCTAGTGTCAAAATTAGTAAAAGCGTTTACATCTTTGATGTATTTGATAAAGACAATTAATTTACATATTTCTCATAATTTAAAATTCTTGAAGAATGTTGTAATTTTATTGTCATTAATATGCGGGAAGTATAATTTATTACAACAATCAATAACTATTTATTATGATATCAGATGTTCGTGACAAAATATTTTTCTCACTCGCTAACAATTTAAAACTACTTCTGTCAATAGTTCAAAAATAATTCTTTTATTACAGAAAACTTTATCTAAGTTATAAAGAATTGATATCATCAAAATATATTTCTTTATATGATTTCAAATTGATTGTCTCATAACTTTTTTATAGAAACTTAATAGTAATTATTATTTTATGTTAATAATAATATTATACATAAAATAATTATTGTAAAGTAATCATTATTTAAATAATTATTTTATGTATAGTATCATAATTAAGTTATCTACAAAAAAGATTTGAGGTAATCAATATAACACATAAAGCATCAACATTTCCGTATCAGACTTTCTTTTCAAACAATAAAACATAAAAAATAAATATTTTGCAAATATATTTTAAGGAATTTATAAAGAAATACATAAAAATGTCTCTAGTAAAGGAAATATTGAAAAGAATTTTGAAACAAATACATGTAATAATTCTCAAATCTTATATTTAGAAGAATGAAACTAAAACAAATGAAATTATTTATCAAAAATAGGAAATTTTTTATATCATATTTAAAATAAATTTTTACTTATTTAACTAAAATTTTCTTCAAAGAAATCCATACTTACAAACATTTACTGCACCTATAAATATAAATAATGATATCAAAACTCAAATTCATGTACATAGATTTATGCTTTTAATAATTATTTTGAAATAAAGTTTTGTAAATTTATATAATACTAAATTTTAAATTCTACTTTTACTTACATTGATTATACGAAGTAAATATACATTTGGCTTTTGTAAGGTTAGTTTAATGGCTTTTATATCAAATATATAATAATATCTATAATAAATGAAGATAAATGATTTTAAATTCTTTAATATGAAATAATTTATTTTTGACATAATTACCAAAATAAAAATTCCTAATAAATATACAAAATTTAGAAAATATGATATACACAATGCCTTCGTATTTCTGGTAATAAGGTTTTACTTTTCAAGGTGTATATAACGTAAAATAGCCTTACATTAAAATGAAATGACTGAAAAAATATTTATCAGTTCAATGCTCCTCAAAGAAACGAGAACTGAAGAGAACATTCAGAAAAAATTAAATTAATAATTTAGTACATAAACTTTCAAAAATTATAGTATTGCTTTATTTTACATTTTAAAATAGTTAGAAATATCGTAAAGTAACTATGTATTTACTTCAATCCTATTAAATGTATGATTAATAATTCCTATAATGATAAATATGTGATATAAAGTTAACGATGAGTTTCTGAAAGAGAGATTGAATCAAACAAAATTTATATTTGTTATTTGTTTATATAAAAATAAATGAGTTACCAGTAAGAACATCTCCAGCTGTAAAAATAAATTTTAATATTAATAAATATGTTTTTATTATCAAATTTACTATGCAATTTATATATGTATATAATTTTTAAAATACGTGCATATATATTTGTGTATG